>JAQJVL010000003.1:9017921-9488742 GCA_035578905.1 Stictocephala bisonia
TGGGATGACCTGAGGACAGAAGACTCATACCCAAAGATGTAGGTGGGGCAGCAGGGTCACCAATGGCCTCTATACATGGTCCTCAGGCCAGGCTGGCAGTGTGGATGGTAGAACTTTGCCCGGACGACCGGCTGAGGGAAAATGTCCCACTCGAGGACCCTGGAGTTTTGGGAACCTTTCAGCCGGCAAACATGACTTGACGACGCTGCAAAAAAACAAGTGAACAGACAGGCCAACTTGACCGAAGCTGCTGGAACACGGAACGAAACGGAACTGGGCCAACGGCTACCAAGTACACGAAACGCAGGGCAAAAACGAATCTCAGGCAGCCTGGCAGACAATGACGAAAAAAAACGAAACTGTACCGGTCCAAACGACCCGGTACAATCTATAGACAATTCTTCATGTTTTACATTTTTTACTTTAGACATTTGTTGGCCAATTTTAACTAAAATATTATCTATATCTTTGAATATTGCTTTATTCTCTTCACTTGTTTTAGTGTTGAGGAGAAACACACCTTTTTTTGAAACTTGTTGCCAGTAAGTTTTCTCACTGGAACATTTCTTTAAATCCTTGGTATCAGTGATCTCTATTTTAATCAATTGATTCCCTGTTTCACCTGGGGTTGTGATTTTTCGCCTTTTTTTCCCGTCATTATATTGTAGTGTTTGCTTTATAATAACATGTTTTGTTTGTTTATTTTTAGTTTGTGAAAATAATTTACTGAAATTGTCTTGTGAATCATCAGAGTCTTCGGACTCAGAAGATGAGGAACTTGAGGAAGAATCTGAAGAGCAAGATGATATAGAGTGTTTCCGACTTTTTTTCTGTTTCTTAGATGATTCGTTTTTATTATTTTTCCTCTTTTTTCCAGATTCTTTGCCAGAATATGTACCGGGTAGTAGTGAGGCTGATCTAAATACGCTTAAAACCTTCTGAACAATATCATAAGTGTAAGACTTTTCTTTTAAAGGTTTTTTATTTAGCATAGGTTTTAGAATGGTTGTTATTTCATCAAAGCTCTTTTCTTCGGACGTGAAATAAGGTAACTTATCACAGCTAGGATCTGCGTGGGCATAAACGTGGTTTGAAAATGTTAGAAATAGTTGATTTAGAGTAAACCAAATCTGAAGTAATACAGGGTGTGATGTAACATCAGGATGCGTTTTCATAAAATTTAGACCTATTTCCCATTTATCTAGGCTAGTCATGCCTAGTACAAATAAATTTTCTAACAGATGAATAAGTCTAAATGATGACATACCACTTTCTTCAAAACCAGCCTCAGACCTCACATCATCTTCCAAATTAACAACCTGGTTGGAGTTGCTTGAAGTACCCGGGTTAGAGGAAGCCATTGCAAACTAAAAAAACAAAAAACAAATGTATCAATATTCTTTCATATTCAATGTGAAGAAAATCACTATTATAAAGGATTGGTCTTATTTGTTTTGATAGTAGCTTTAAACAAAGAAGAATATACTTATTCTTTCCACATTAAAAACTGTAATATAACTGTATTAAGAAGTTTTAGCCGTGTACCATCTAAATATAAAATATGATCAATGTCAGTCGATAAATGGCTTAGTTATAAGCTAAAAAGAGAGCATGGACAGATTTAAATAGATTTTTGTTGTAAACTCTTTAAACCTTAACTTGAAGAGCTTCGTTAACACCGAAACATTAAATTACTTATGTGAGAAAAGAATTTATTTGAATTGGAAGACCTGTGAGAATAAAAAACAAAACATTGAAAATATTAACAAGAAATGTATTAATATATATCATATGAATGAAACTCACTTTTCTAAATTAGTAGTAGTTGTGTCTTGAAGACAGGAACGAAGTGGAGATAGTTGAAGACAGGAACGAAGTGGAGATAGTTGAAGAATCTGAAGACTGGAATGTAGTGTATAGTTGAAGTATATAGTTGTAGAATCAGAAGACAGGAATGAAGTATATAGTTGTAGAATCAGAAGACAGGAATGTAGTGTAGTTGAGTAATAGAATCTGTAAAGAAAACAAAAAATATCTATATATATTTTGATTGGTTTAAAAAAGATTCTCAAATTGGTTATAAATTCAAAATAATTTAAAATTATATTATTATTTTCCAGAAATTAATATAACTTAATAAAATTTGTTATTAAATATTTTAATTAAATCATAAAAAATAAAATTTAGTAGTTTAAGTTATACGTATTTTATTTAAATTATACATAAAAGTGTAATCGGATTGATGAAGTAAGAAATATTTTTCATAACTAAATCATATCATAAAATTATTTTTTAGATTATAAACTTGTAAAAAATGGATGAGAATAAACATTTATTATTTTATCATAACATTTTTATAAAACTAACAACTTTAATAATTTACTAGAACGAAGTAATTTAGTTAAATTAGTTGTATGATTGAAAATAAAACACAACTGTAAATAATGTCATGCAATTAATGTTAAAATATTGTTTAAAATTAGAAATATAATATTTTACATAAATGAACGAATTTGTATTCTCCAAACATTTTTATGAAAAAACTAACACATTATTAAATTGTATTGTTAAATAATTTAGTTAAAGAAATATCTGTAAATAAATTCTAAAATATTAGTTCTCATAAAAGAGTATAATAATTATTTTGCTAAAAATATTAATTGAAAATGATGTTAGAGAATGTATAAAATAGTTACTGTTCATAACTAATAATGCTAATAAATTAGGAAATCTACTCACCAGATTCACTATCTGCTACAGCCGATGATCAGGTTCTTCAAGTCTAGAGGTTCCGGAAAAGACGTTGGGGCCGTTGGTCTCTAGAGCTTGAAACAACTGCAGATGCTGCGTGCTTGAAATCTTGGTGTATTTATACTCAGTAAATGACGTCAATTGAACATGTGTCCGACCGCGTGCACACGTGTTAGGCCGCGTGGTGGTCAAGATCCAAACTCAAAGTACAGATGATGAAATATTGCATCAGCAAAATTAGACTTAGAAAATTTTCTCATATACAAAGAGTTCTCTGGTAGCAGAAGACACATCAGCTGTTGTAAAAATAATCAGCTGTTATGAAAAAAAGCTATACAACAACAAGAAACCCTCTGGTTCATTTGTTAAACGGTTAGAACAAATTAATACTATATAAAATACAAAATATTACTATTATAATTCAAATTAATACTGTATACTGTGTAACAAGAAAAAAAAAAAAAATACACTTTAATTAAAGCACGTCTTTTTTCATAGAGTTTTCGAAAATATAAATATTAATTATTATATGAATATCATTTACTATATGTATGAAAACTATAATTCAAATACTCTTTATTGGATTAAATCAGGGGAAAAAAGACGTTGACTGGTTAAGAACAATCCTTCAATTAATTTTATTTAAACATATTATACCTTGTTTAGCTCAGGTGAACGATTTTAGAGGTTTTAAAATAAATAGAGTATTAGGCTAGCAGAAGTGAAGAGAAACCGTAATTGTTGCCAAGAAAAGCGGGCTGATAAAGCGCGCGCCGGCTGACACTAGGGTCATGCGATATGATAGCGCGCTCATGATATCAACGGCCGAGTTCAGAAATCTTACCAAGTTCTGTTCTCCTAATACTTGACGATCGTTTTAACGTATTTATTCGCAACCGAAAAGGATATAAAAGGATAACGAATTAAAATAATATTACTGTAACACCCGACACGTTTGTATTTAATATAGAAATAATTTTTAATAATCGTATATGTATTTATTATAGTATAATGTAATAAATCGTGTGAGTTGGCAGCACTGACATATATTTTTTCTACAATTAATCGTGCGAGTTGGTAACACTGTTGTGGAAAAAACACAGTTAGTACATTTTAAGAAAAACATTATTTTTTTGTGCATCTTTCACCATATGGCACCACATCAGCTGATACTACTAGCAGACGAAAGAGCGCGAAAACGGTGTGACGTCACACCAAAACAACACTGACCTAGGACAACGTCGCGGGGGTCCACGTGCTCGTAGTAAACTTGACCTTCAAGGTCACCACGTGGCTGATAACAGTTGTAAACAATAGTAAACTTGACCTCAAGGTCAACACGTGGCTGATAACAGATTAGCGGTGACCTTTGACCCTGTCCCGGTAGCGGTCTGGCGTGACGTCACACGGTGCTAGAAACCCCATTCTATACTACTTAACACCCCCACATCTACTCACCAACATCTCTAATTCAATTCATTAATTAGTATTTTTGCTAGAAATTTTTCATATTTTTGACATAGAGCCATTATTTTGTGAAGTTGTGAGGAGAGAAAATACTCTCTTAAATGAAAGCCTTCTTGACATTTCAATGCACTGACCTCACCACGCCCAATGTTAGTCACGCATCGACTAAGTAAATGACTTTCTTTTGAAAATATGTAAATTAACTAATTGCAGCGATGCTTTAATTTCTGTTGAAACACACTTTTCGTCCAATAAAACTATCTTTTTAATGTAAGATAGTCAATTCATCTTTATTTTCAATTTATTAATTTTAAACAATGTAATTTTTATATTTTTCGATAACCCTGTTTAAGAACTTGAGTAAAATGTTAGAATAATAATAAAACCAAACTGAATCACTTCACAAAACGTGTTCTCCACGGTGTGTTTGGAATGTGCAAATAATCAAACAAAGCGATGGCATTTATTTTTACTACTCTCTTGACACTCGTACAGGTGACGCTGTGTATACGGACCTGTATCTTATATTTATGATATGTTTGTGTACTGTTCCTATCAGCCTTTAGTTCGTACAACCTTCCCCAACATTGACGTAAACACTGAACAATCCTAAACAATCCTAACAACACAGCCATTTGACAAAGCTGTGACAGGACATAAATTGGCCATGGTTTAGTGAATATTACAGTATCTTTTCCTGAAAATTGAAACGGGAAGAATAAACATTCCCAGATTAAAATTCATTTCTTATAACAATCGTTTTAAGAAGCAACCGTTTTTTTCTAAATGTTTCACATTGCGCTATGAAACATTTTATATGTAATGTGAAACAAACAAATTTAAAGTTTACTTTAGCTTAAAAATAATAAAGCGTTAAAAATAATAATAACCTTAGTATAACATGACCGTATCTAACATAACCTTACTGTAACATGACCTTACTCCAACATGACCTTACTACTCTTAACATATTTTGTTATAATAAATAACGCAAGTTATTTATTGTTGTATAGCAAACTAATGGAAGACAATTACAACCTGAATCTCAAGAAAATAGTAATGACAGTAATATTGTTTTGTACTATTAGAATGTATAATACATTTGAAACCAAGCTCTCCGTAAGTAATAAAAAAATAATTGAAATGACTCAAAAAGGTCTGGAAGCGTTTAATTCCCTCGGGAATAAAATTCAATTCCCGTTTCATCCAGGAGATCGATTGGGACCTCCTCCCAATGATTCAATTCAATTATTGAATCCTTCGGGAACTGGGCGTGGTCTTTCCAGCACCTTTGATACGAAAAAACAATCTAAAATTATATCTTTTAGGGTGATGTAATTAAATGTGATTAGTTATCGTTTCGTTTACCCATAAAGTCTGTTGAGGGTTGAGGATACTCCATTGATGACAAAAAAGATTCATATTAAAATAATTTAAAACTTAATATGGTTTTGTATGTTCGTGGTTTTTATGTTTTAAATAATTATAATTTTTAGTTTTAAGAATCCTGTTATTATTCTCGGCTACAGAGATGAGTTTTCTAATATTTAAAGTTTTATAACAGAAATATTTTGTTGGATTTTAAAATTTTTTCTATTAACAAACTTTAAAACATTCTCACATTCCAATATCTATTTAAACATTAATATAAAAAAGCTCTTTTAATAAAAATATCTGACAATACAATGAATAAATAATACTTTATAACTTAAAGCTATCAGTTTTTAAAAATTCCAAAAAGTAAATTTTATTGTTTAGAAAATGTTACAGAAATGTTATTTGTGAAATTTTGAAGAATATTTATTTTTAAATTCTAAATATTTTGATATAAGAAGAGGTTTATGAAAATGATATAATATTTTTATTTAACTAGTCTTACTTTTAGCTTGTAGTCTAGGTTTTAATTAATTTTGATAGTAGTAGCAATAGTATTGTAGTAAGATTAGTATGAACGAAGCTTCATGTTTTAGTTAATTATTTATTATTATTAGTTAATTTACAATATGATTAGTATCCGTTCAATGATTAGTTTTGATTACCCACAACATATTCATCACTATTAGCAAATATCAATTCTAAATCATAAATAATTTATCGTACCATTTAAAACCTATACATAGTTAAAATATATTTAAAATAATACACCATACTCACCTAATTTCGGGTACAATATTTATACACTACAAGATAGTAGGTGTTCCATTACGGTGCAGAATTATTATAATAGTTACATTAAAATCACAACTGCATTTAAATTAATAATGGGTGAAGCAAATAAACTATTCTACAAGGTATTAATAGTTTTTGTAGAAGATTTAAGATTTGAAAGAAAATTTTATGAGCGAAGATATTTTTATAGTGAACTCAAACAAAACTACATTGTGATCATTTGTTCTTATAACTTATGTTTGAATTGTATTTATGTATGTGGCAGAATTTTAGCCAATAGTTTTAAAATGCGTTACATAGTTTATAATGTATGTAAAGAATATTATACATTATTATTATTACATGTTATTACATATTCATAAAATTATAAAAATACATAAATAATAATAAGTACTCGTAATATAAAGATTACATATCCTAAAAATTATCTTTAGAACACGCTAACTGTAAGTACTCCGGGTATTTTCAAAATACGATAATAATGGTTTTTGTACTTATTTAACCTTACCATCCAATCCAAGTTATTTTTTCATATTGTATTCTTGATATTCTTATTTATTTTTTTTTACACTCTAAATATATAAATTGTACAGTCAACAGATTATAAATTTAGTTTTGTTGTTATCTAATCTATTAGTCAACTAATAAAAATCACTAAATAGATAGTATAGTCTCAAGTATAACTATGCTTCACTACAGGGTGGTTCTCTACACTTGTTTACCCTTCCCACCATGGTTCTCTTTATCCATCACATCAATATAAAAACTCAGCCTGCTGCCAGTCTCCTGGATAACAAAACTGTATAGTTTAAAAAACCATACGTTCTTTCTAGGGCGTTTCAAAATAGTGCAATTATGTTAGAGTTAGTAGAAATTACATTAAAAAGTTCACAATGAAAACCATATTTGCCAAGCTTTTATGTCATGTTTATGTTTTTTGTATATAAAATTTTTCAAATGAACCATTATTAATTAAATTAAATTAATTTAAATGTTACACTAATGGATAAACGGAATCTTTTAGGGATGTTACTACCCCTTGGATAAAGAATTTTGAAAAGTTATTTTCTCCATGATAGAAAAGCTATCTTTCTTCTCAATTTCATCAAAATTGGTTCAATGCTACCGAAGAGTTTTCGTTATGAGTTAGTACATCTCTTTTGGATTATTTTAGGCTTTCTTTTTACGTGCTTTACAAAATAGTTCATATATAATTTTCATTTTAGTTTCAGAAAAAAAATTGCAGAACTCTTTATTATTTTAATTAGGTATAAATATGAAGTAAATCTATCGTGAGCCATTCACATATGGTAGCATTTGGAGTATTAATGGACTACTTTGTACTAAAAATTAACAATTACTTTAATATAGCTACATCAACGTTATGTGTGTATATTATGACAACAAAATTATGTTATTACATAAAATAACAGTGTTTGAAGAATTAAGAATTATTTGAAAAGCCCTAGAAATAACTTTCCTTTTTGCCAAATTTATTTTGGAACAAAAACCAGCTCCCACAACACCTCTCCTACTGCCTTACCTGAGAAAACCTGATGGTTTCCAATGTAAACACTCTTGTGTTGCCGTTATTATTGAAGGACCCTCTTAAGTGGCCTCTTCCACTTGATCTATTGTTACCTTCTAAACAAGATAATATTTCAAATAACTGGACCATTTGAGTTGTGTAGTTTCTTTTAAGATAATAATCTAAAAAAATTAAAGTCATATTTGTTTTCCTGGTGCTTAAAACAGTATTATATAGAAATATTATCTGAACAAAATTGTGACTAGTTATGTATTGGTGAGGAGATAAAAAGGACAGATCCTACATAGAAAAAAGTGAAAAAACTAACTAGAGTTAATTTAGAACCTCTGTTTTTAGTATTACTCTGCTAGTTTTGAAACTAGTTTATATTATTTTAGTTTATAGAATTAGAAAAAAATCTATAATATTATAAGTTAATATAACAACGCGTATAGAATTGGTTTGGTTCCACATTAAGATTTTGTTGTGTATTTTAGTGATAATTATTGTTTTCTGAAATTATAATCATGTATTTAATAAGTGAATACAAAACTAAATGTGTAGTAAAAAAGTTAAAATTAACGATCGTCTTACTTAACCAGGCAAAGTTAGGGCTAAGAAGACCTCCATAACACTTAAGGGCGTTCGTCCGGATGCCCAGTTTAGCGCTCTAAGGAATTAAGTTCTAGATTTTATCACAACTGCCACTAAGAGTAGTTAAGATCCTGACTCACTAACAATCAAGCAATGTATTCCCCTTCTCTCTCTCCATCTCATAGCTCCCGCATGCCCCACCCCGGAAATCTGGCAGAAGGATATAACTTATTTATAGTAAACTATAGCAATTAACTATATATATGTATTATTAGTCTAGATTTTCAGTCATAAATGATTGTACAACTTAATTTCAACTAAAAATTTGAATAAATATCATTTATAGAAAAATTATTGGTAACGTTAAAATTGGTTTTTTTTTAGATTTACTAAAGGTACTAGTGTGGTTAGTACCTTTTTTCCACTTTATCCAAAAAATGTTAATGAAATATATCACACAGTTTGTAAAAAAGAGGCTAAATTTGTCACTTTGGATAGCCATATCTCCATAAAGAATGTTTTCTCGTAACAGATTTAGTACTTACATAGATACTAATAATGTTATTAAAAACAATCTCAGAAATAATTTTCGATGGAACCTGGGGACCAACGGCTTAACGTGACTTCTAAGCCAAGGGAGCGGCACGGCAAAAACTCCGGGTGATTGCATCGGGAATCGAACCCGGACTGACTGCGTGACAAGCCATCGCTTTAGTCCCTTGTCTACGACCACTCCCGTATATTGACAACAATATAAATGGATTTTACGAGTTACCTCACAATTAATTCTCTAACATTGTAGTATAATTTTCTTGGTACTGTCATGTTGTAAATGATTCCATTAGTCTTAATTCCTAGAAATGTGGTTTGTGATACATGAGTATGTTGTTATGGATTAGCAAAGTGTTTGAATGCGTTTTGATTGGTTAAAATCTGAATGTGATGTTTGTAGGGTTTTCGTAAAATAATAAATGTATTAAGTATGAATAAATTAATTACTTGTTTATTTTCATTTGTGGTTTTGTTATCCAAACTTATTTTGTATCTCATAGTTTCATATTTGTATGTTATTGTTTGGAATCTTGAATTTCGTTTCTGTAAAGATTATTTATTTCATAGTGGGATGAAACGACTCAGTTTTCATACACCCTCTTGCTAGCAACAGCCCCTTATTTAGAGAAAATAAGGTTCTAGTTAGACAAATTCTTTTTAACTTGCTTTGTGGGGTTGTTTCTCTCAACATCCATAATAGAGTAAAGTACAGATAAAACCCCTATTAACAGGCCAATGCCGATGGATTGGGTCTCCTAACACCTAACAGAGCTACATTTAACAGCCTCCTTACTTATTTCACCACTAACTCCCTTAGTACAGATAAAACCCCTATTAACAGGCCAATGCCGATGGATTGGGTCTCCTAACACCTAACAGAGCTACATTTAACAGCCCTTACTTATTTCACCACTAACTCCCTTAGTAGAGTAGCAATTTGAGAATTACGCTTATTTTAGGACGAGTTATAAACTAAAATTTAAATATTTTTAACTTATTCCTTACATATTGGAAAATTGAGCAGGTGAAAGCACTGATGAAAACTTTTAATAAGGGTGGTAAATCATAAAGATTTTTTATTATAAAAAAATAGGGGTGTTTGTATGTTCATAGAACTTGAAATTTACCTGAATATATAATATAATACAATGTAACTTGATTATATATTAAGTTTTAACAGAAACAAAATTGAAACTAAAATTTAGTGAAGTATTTAAAACGTATGATAGCCAATAATGGCAGAGCAGCTGGGGCTCCGTAATATAAGGTGCATTGTCCAAGGTTTGAATCTATATGTTGACAGTCAATAATGGCAGAGCAGCTGGGGCTCCGTAATATAAGGTGCATTGTCCAAGGTTTGAATCTATATGTTGACAGTCAATAATGGCAGAGCAGCTGGGGCTCCGTAATATAAGGTGCATTGTCCAAGGTTTGAATCTATATGTTGACAGTCAATAATGGCAGAGCAGCTGGGGCTCCGTAATATAAGGTGCATTGTCCAAGGTTTTAATCTATATGTTGACAGTCAATAATGGCAGAGCAGCTGGGGCTCCGTAATATAAGGTGCATTGTCCAAGGTTTGAATCTATATGTTGACAGTCAATACTTCATCACACTTTATTTTTGTTTAAATTTTAAATAAATAAACAACTAAAGAATATTTATTTCATATGTATAGGAATAATATAAATGATTTTTATACATTTAAATTTGATATATTGAAACCATTTTATTTTGTAATTTAAGATACCCTGTCTCTGATACACGTATATCAAATTTCATAAGTTGAAATACAATCAAATATCTTATAAAGCATAATGTTACCAAATAAACCAAATTAATATTTGTATATTGATGTAGCATAGGTGGGTGGAGCAGTTGAAAGCTAAGTTTTTAACCTTAACAAAAACTTTGATTACTTACTTAAATCGTGCTAGAGCCTGATTGAAATTTTCAGATGGTTTATAAGGTGCACTATGCTTATAATTACGTGAAACAATCAAATTCACTGTGTTTTTAATTGGTGAAACTTAATCGTAATCTAGTATTTATCTAGGATTACATCTAAACTACACCTACGCAGATCAGTTCGTATTTAACCTAAAAAAACTATGATTTGTTCATGCATACATTTCGACTCTCAAAACTTCATTTTATTGACATATTTAAAAAATATTTTAAGGATAACTAAAATTTCAGTATTTTAGTTTGTTAACAATTTGTTGTTTTTTATGTTGAACAAAACTAAATCATATGGTATTAGAAAATTATCCATCCCTAAAAACACACTTTTCCCATACCTAACAAAATCTATAATTGTATTCTAACACTATACACCCTTAACAACACTTTTTGGTTTGCGATAGTATAAACGAACTATCTTCCGAGACGGCTTGCCGGCCGTACCACCAGCAAAAACATAAACAAATTCTTATTTTGTAGTAAGCTATTGCTTATTTAACGATTAGCATATGGCCACAAAAGTATTTTTACCGTGTTATTTAGAAAAACAATCGTTAAGACTAGAACAGTATACAGTTTCAGATTTATTAGGGACTTAGAAAGTGTACAGATACTGATTTTTAACGTTTCCATTGTAACAATGAATGTGACATTTTAAAATATCTATATACCAACTAACTGTAATATTTATTTTAACTAAATAAAATGTTAATAACTTAATGAACAAAAATATGAACAGTTATTTTGCTTTGCTCTACTAATTCACCACTAAAACTGAGAATATTTAAACGAATTCAATTATTTAGGTTGATTTAGATACTACAAAGAAGTATTCGAAGTTTGTTAGTAAAATAATTATAATTGTAAAAACTACATCCTTCTCTAAAATAAAATAGTAAAAAATATTTTATTGTTACATTTTTCTTGAGTGTAATGTCAACAGTGCCATTTAACAATTCAGTTTTGTTATTAAAAAGTTTGTGATTATATTTATATAATGTAAAAATTGGGTCAGATAAGTCAGTATTTGTCTGTGTAAGAAGATGACTTTTCTAAGGGAAGATTTCCACCTGTGTGTATACAGTTGAGCGAGCTCAATTTATATGATAATTTTGAGAAGGAATGTTAGACTGGCTATTTCTCTGGCTATTTTCAAACTAGTAATAAATTGAGGAACAATCACAGAAAGCTATCTTCTATCTAGATGTAAGTCAGTAATTTGTTTAAAAAAAATGGTTACACTTCCATTTAGTAATAATTGTTTATCACTATTTTTAATATTCTTTTGACCATGATTTCAAAGCAGAACATTTTCTCAACTGGTCACTCCTAGGGGACTATTTAGTTTAACGAATAATCCCCTAGGAATATACAGTAAATATATGTAGGAAAAAACTTATGTTTGCCTTAATTTAAATTGAATTCGTAATATTGTTAAAGAGTAAAAACTAGATTTCGTTTTCTTACCATTTAAATGATTTTAAAAATCGACAATTAATTTTAATGTACTTATATTAATTGGTTACATTTATTCAATCAGAGAAGGTTAGTATGAAAACTATTGACTTATTGTACGTGTTGTATAAATCATTGCCATTTTATACATGCGAAGAAGTGTATTTCTATTTGTTTATTTGGAAATGCCTACCATGTGGGACGGCCCACAGAGGGAATCATGAAAATCACAAAAGACATAAAAATGTAAGCTTGGCTCGAGTGGTACGCCATTTTAAAGAGCTCAGTTAGTACAGTTGAACTTAGCAATCCGAATCAGAACTAAGACGATCCAATGAGAACTGGCGGAGTGTATTAGGTACACATTGCAAAGTACGTTAGTCGTTGCCATTTATGACTGAATCGTCGTATTCACGTGCGGATTGCGGCGTTCAACTCTACTAACGAAGCTCTTTAAAATAAGGTATGACTTGATTTCATATTTGTATAACTTTCTCTGTGGGCTGTCCCCTCATGGTAATATCAAGGGAAATAGTTAACATATCCATATAAAATATATTATATCTGTTATGGTTTGTTTAGCATTAAGCTGTACTCAAATTTTATAGACATCATAAAAGATATCAAATGTTATAAAACAACTAAAAGCACTCTGTTTTCAGGTTATGTTTCTTTCACACTCAAATAAGAAAACGTCATTAACTACTGATGAGACCCATCTCCCCCTCAAAGCTGGAAAGCGTGCCAACTGGGGGATGGCTCAAAACAAGTCGAGCGACGGGATCACGGGTGGCAGTTGGAGGGTCAAAATAACACTCGGCAGCTGAGCAAAACTGATTTATTACCAAAAAGCAAAACTGGCTGGCAGAAGGCCACAATATCAATAGGCAGAAGGCCACAATATAAATTTGCAATTAAATAAATATTAAACCACACACCAAAGCTATAAGAACAACAAACTCTACAAATACCAAATTTAACAATTAACAAACTGTATGGCCTATCTGCAGTTTAGCCGGAGACCCCCAAAACGTAAGATAAATTTAATGCCCACAAAATTGAAAATTTAGAAAACTTCTGGCAAACAACAATTAAACCGGCAATTTAGCCCAAATCCCATAATTCCACCGGGCCAGGGAGTAAGCCGGAATCCCTGGGCAGGTCCGAATTAGAAATTAAGTAAAAGTCCCATAATCCCCTTTTGGTGAGTTGAAAAATTAAACAATTAAAAAGAAAATCTAACACGGTACCGTTCGAGTAAAAATGCACTTCAAGACATCTATAATACAATTAACAACAACAAAAAATAAATAACGATCACTAGGCCTAAACATAACAATAAATAATAACAGGATGTAACAATGGGGACCTAACAACTATAAAATCTAAAAAATATAACAACAAATAAAACTAATTAATTAATAACAAGAAATATAAGTAAATATTAACATCCAAAAAGTTCTTTTTTGTATTTCAAGTTGTCTTTTCCCTTTAATAAAAAAAAAATATATAAGTCCCCAATGGCTGTGTTGCATATCACTGTTCAAGTTTAGGCCTAGGCCACATAAAGTTCCACAAACATTTTTTTCTTCCTTTTTTTTTTTTTTGTTTTTCTCTTTTAATGACATCAAAACCCCTCAGCTCAGCCGCCGGGAAAAAAGATGGAACGAACTGACCTGAGGACTGAAGAAAACACCCAGATGTAGGGAATGGCAGCTTAGTCGCAACATGTGCTCTACGACTTGGTCCTCAGGCCAGGCAGGCAGTGCAGAAGGTCGACCTTCCCCGGACGGCAGGCCGAGGGCTGAACGTCCCACTCGAGGACCCTGGACTGAAAGGTCAAACACAGCCATTAAACACAGTCCAGCCATCACAACAAAATATTACACATAACCACTAAACATAAGGGTGCCTGCTTTAACAAAACTTAACATGAAGAGACAAACAAGAACATGAGTGGAGCAAACAATACAGTGAAAAATTAACTTTAGGCTATGAATAATTATGTAGGAAACTCAGATTTAAAACAAATTACAAATCAGCAAATTATAAAAGACATATATGGAACTAAAAATGACAAACTGAAAACTAGGCTATGGATACATGAGCAATAGGTTATAACATGAAAATCAAAGGGTACAGCTAGGCTAGGTTATTGGCAAAGAACAAAAAATATGATATATCGGTAACTCCAACTGTAAAAAGGCTCAACAAAACATTATACAGAACTACTATTGACAATAAAGGCAGATATAAAAAGCATTACCGGTAATTAACGGTAAAAGTAACATGGAGCTCATGGCTCAAACCTAGGTTAACAAAACTAGACAAAGAAAATACAAATTTAACAAAACCCTGAAAACACAACTAAGCCCGATTAATATTTTCAATGAAACAAAAGTATTTTCACCAAAAGGGTGATTAGATATTAAAACTTACAAAATGAACACTTACGTTTTAGTTTGTCTAGCCGAACATGTCTATTTCTGCAGGCAGCACAAGACAACTGAACAGCCAGGCCAACCTGACCGAAGCTGCTGGAACACGGAACGAAACGGAACTGGGCCAACGGCCACCAAAGTACGCGAAACGCCGGGCAAAAGCGAATCTCAGGCAGCCCGGCAGACTACGACGGAAAAAAAACGTAATGTACCGGTCAAAGACCCGGTACACTGAATAGGTGACTTTTGACTTTACTTAAATTACTTTAATAAAACACATTTAAGCAATTATACATTAATTTATATTTATTTATACACTATTAGTTTACTAAACACATGTTTTTTTAAATTTAGTTCAACACATTCCAAAAATTGAGATATACTGTTCGTGAACAAATAGTATTAATTCTAAGCACTTGAATATAAGAAAAATACTTTAGTAAACGGTTCCATTTTCCCTCTTAAGGCTTTATATTGTTTAAAAATCCTTAAAATGAAAGAGAAAAATAAATTTTCAATAAAAACAGACTTTTTTAGTAATATAATGAAGTTGATATTCCAAAGTGAAATTTTGTTTTATTTTCATTGTCCTCCTATTTTCCGTGCCAGTAAAGCTGTATATCAATTACGGGCGGTGACAAGTGTATTGTTCTTCATTTAGTTGTAATTCAGATACCAGCTGTTGCCACTAAAGGCATGAAAAATAAACAAACACAATAAATAATACGTTGTAAAAATATTGCGTCAGGATCAACATTTTGTACTAAAATTATTGTAGGAATTTTATTTGAATGATTAATATTAGGAATAAACATGTATTTACTTGGAGTTTTTGAACGAAACTGTTATTTATCTTAAAATTTCTGAATAACACAAATTCATACTATTAATTTATTATAATAAATAGTGTATATCATAATCTTAACTAAATTAAAATAATAGAAACCGTAAAGTATGACACGTAAATATATATTTGTGTCAAAGAAGCATTTCTTTGAAAACTTAAATTGATAGGCAAATGGAACTGTGTGATAATTTAGCATATGCTAATGGATTCCAAATAACTATACCGTTAATACTTCAAAGATCTTCATTTACTAAATAATAATAGTTATTAATTTCCTACGGCCCCAGACTAGCCTCAGTTGAACTAGTTAATAATTAGTAATTAATTAAATATTTTAATTATGAGATGCAAGTTTGTAATAAGGTTACGTGTCATTTTAATCATTTTTCAACAAGATATTATTTAAGAAAAATATATTTTGATGAAACACTCTGTAGATAATTAAGTGATTATAATGGATAAAGAGACTGGAAACATTTAATTTCCTGGGGGATACAATTCAATTCCCGTTTCATCCACGACATCGAATGAGACCACCTTCTATGTCTACTGCCACCAATTCTACTGCCCTTTGAAAAAACAACAATGTGGAACAGCCTTTGAACAAACCTCTTACGTAACCTAGGAGTAATGCATTGGTTATTTATACAAATTTATCAAAATATTTAAAACATTAATATTACAAAATGTAAGCTGTTTACTTAATTCTTAATATAATAAGTTTTAAAACACATATATTAAAAATAAAGATTTGAATCACAACTAAAAGTATTGAGTCTTTTTTTCTATATAAAAAAGGTTTAATTATATTGAAGAAAAAACGCGAATAATGATAACATTTTTTCTACAGTATTTTACTTGCATTGATGAAAGGCGGAGAGAAATTGTAAATATAAAAGGTGAAGAAGCTTTGGCGCTGATTTGATCTTTCAAAGACCTTCAGAGAAAACTATTTCCTCATCGCTGTCAATTTTATTCAAGAGTATTGTTGTTAGTGACGAGATTGTGAAATAAATTGAAATTTACGTCTAGTTTGTCAAGTAATTTAAGTTATATTTATCTAAAGTCTGATAAATATGTTCGAAGAATCCAAAATAATACAGTACAATACATATTAATATTACGTTATTTCATATATTGGATTTTTTATGATTTTACTTACATATTCGATGCTGTATTTTTTTTAACTAAATCCATATTTTTATAATTAGTTATTACAGTAAGTGAATAAAAGAAAGTATATCTCTTTTGAACCCAATATATCCAGTCAGATTTTTAAAGAATTATTGATTAATTAATAATAGTTTGAACGAGACTCACAAAAAATAGTTACATTTACTATATTTACTCTGTTCATTAAAAGTCGATTATGACAAAGAACATTACGTAAACTAATATCACATTTTAGATTATTTAGTTTGTTAGACAAATTTTTTAATTTTATTTTTGGATTTAAATTTAAGTTCTTAAGGCTTTCTCTACGTTATAGTTTTAGTTTTTTTTAAATAAATGCTGTTATATGTTACAACATATTTTACACGTAGTTAAAATGGCTACCGAAAACATCCCAAAGCTTCAAATTCTGATTTGATACTTATTCTGTGTGAGTTTTATTAATTTTTTTTTTCAAGTTGTTAAATATTTTGTCTCCCTTATCTAAAGGGGGCCAGAGGGGGGAAACTAAACATTTTCAAATGCAAACTCCTGTCATGTGACCCTAATTTTAAAGGGAATTCTACAAGTATATTCTATTTTTAAAGTTTCTTACAAATAGATTAAAACTCTTGTTGGAAGTATAAATCTAGCGTACAAGAGACTTATTGTACCAATGAAACAAAAACTAAACTTTTTGATCATCCATTTCTGTATTAATGGGAATAAGAATATAAACGGCAAAGCATATAGGTGTTGAATACTCCAAGGAATTTAGTTCTAGACATTCCTCACGAAGACACACATAACATGTTCCTCTCGCCTTATCACAAGTATTCGATTTCCGTCACAACAAACTAAAGTTTTAAAAGATATATCTTCATATGATACTTTGACATTTTATGTAATGAAATAAATTATATATATGTTTTTTATGGAATGTTCACGACAGTTAATTTTGTCCACTGATATGACGCAATATTTGAGATGTGTAGATCCAGGCAACATACCAATATACTTGTAGACACATTACTCTTACCACCTTTCTCTGTACACGTAATCTGAGGTAGATTATTGAGCGTGAATAGAATAATCATGACAGGTACACATCAAATAAATAATTAAACAATTTCAACAAATGGAAATAACGCTTTTTCATAAATAAGCCACCATTGTTTACCATGTGACAAGTCATCACACGAAATAGAAAGTTACACTTATTTTCCTCATAGCAAATAACACTTCTAACTATGTCTTAACTTTGTAATCCTAGCACCATTTTGCTAATTTGCACTGAATACTAGATGTGGTTGATTGATAAATGAAGTTGTAGTATATATCACCTGCTTGTACTTCAAACTAAATGAAACATTTATTTGAAACTTTGGAAGTTTTAGCTTAGTTATAGATCCAGCAGACAACTTTAAAAAATATGGAAACATTTCCAAAAACAACCGAATCAACTCATTTATTGATAACTATGAAATAAATGAAACCCCCTTATGTTATGTTTAGTGGTTTGGTTTAGTTGATGTTCGATACACGTAATTTCTTTTGTAAAACATTTTTTGCTCATTTTGGGGATGAGCCACGCTACTAATCATGCCGCTCTTAGGGACACTTTGTTGAGTGTAAATAAAAAAAATAAGTTTTTTCATTGTTTTAACCGTAAAATTCTTACGAATTAACATAAAATCAGATATATGTGATAGTGCTGATAGCAAAACTCTTTTAAAATAATTTTGCTAATGACTGGTGTTTTAAAACCGCTCGGAATGAATACATTGTTTGTTCCTTTGTAATAATAATATAATGAATAATTGTAAATACCTTTCGCTAGTTTGAATATTTTGAGATTTCAGTTCAGCTAAACCTCAATAATTTTTTCTGTCTCACTCAAGTGTCTAAAAAGTCAAAAACCTCCTTTGGTATTTCCATGTGTGTCAGGTAAAGCTAAAATACGTGTATTCATTGACATTATTTGACGATTTTTTGAGTAAAAAAGTTTGAAACAAATGCACGAATGCTGAATAGTGGAGGGTAAGGCTTCGGACTTTGGAGGGGAAGGTCCAATGTTCGAACTTCAAGCTAGCTCAATAGTCGGTGTCTCACTAGTTGAAGTTCTCACCCAGGCCAACAGTCCCGTGTGATCTGATGAATACATTAAAAAAAATAATAATAATAATAAGTTATGATTTTTTTATATAATGTCTGGCAAAATACCTAAATTAAATCTATATTTTAAAACTAAATTTTTAGTTTTAAAACTAAAACTCAATGCCACTGGACGTGTATGGGTGGGCGGGTGGGTCAATGCCACTGTACGTGTATGAGCAGGTGGGTGGGTCAATGCCACTGTACGTGTATGGGCGGGTGGGTGGTCCAATGCCACTGTACGTGTATGGGCGGGCGGGTGGGTCAATACCACTGTACGTGTTTGGGCGGGCGGGTGGGTCAATACCACTGTACGTGTATGGGTGGGCGGGTGGGTCAATACCACTGAACGTGTATGGGTGGGCGGGTGGTTCAAAGTCACTGTTCGTGTATGGGTGGGTGGGTGGGTAGTATTTCTGTACGTGTATGGGCGAGCGGGTGGGTCAGTGTATCTTAGTGTGTTTTATTTATTTGTTTACGAGTGTTTTATTTATATCATTGCTTGATGAGGTTTTCCTTTGCTACACCTTGGCCACGTTCTAAAACGCCACCCAAGGTGAGAGTCCGCTTCTAGTTAGGGCCGGGCAGTGGAAGAGGATGTGCCGTGAAACTCTTCCTCCTCCCCAGATTTCCTTCACAAGAGAATGGGGTTTGGAAAGCCCATCTTGTTCATGTGTGCCCGAAACGTCCAGTGTCCAGTTATTAAACAAACCACCCTTCGGAGTTCTTATCTTGCAAGAAAAAGAGCTTCAACAGTGTTGGAGTACGATGGCCCCAACAGGACCTCCTTTGCTTGCCTGTTTTCTGGCGATACCTCCCTGGTCTCCTGGAACTTGCCGGCTTCCCATGTAGAGGCTACCCTCTTGGCGAGGCTGTAAGCAACCCCGCATGCCGGCTCTGGGCCAACGAGACGTTTCTCAGTGCTTATCTTGACACAGTGGTCTGTCCTCTCGTTTCCCATTACCCTGGTGTGACCTGGTACCCATGACAGAATTAGGTTTTCTTGCTCATTCTATTTAAGATTGAATTTCTTGTGGGTGACTTACGAATCATTAGTCTTTTTACAAAATTTAAAAACTGTTCCAATAACACATATGAGGTTGAATTCAGTATTTTTACTTGTTTAATATTTGTTCTCCTGTTCAATAAAACACTACTAAATATATAAGAACAACAATCATATAAAATAAGCAATTTTCAATTTGTAATAATTAGCTCTATTAATTAATGATAGAAAAACGTTATTCACGTGTAATATTTTTAATTAATGCATTAAGGCTATATCTTGGTAGAGACCGCTAAACAAATAATTTTAATTTAGACTATAGTTAAAATTTACTTCTAAGAAATAGATAAGAATACCAATTAAATTGTGTTAATAAATAAACAAGCATTTTCTTATAATTGTATAATGACTTAATGTATTGGATAGGATCTACTGTAAGTTTTAATTATATTTTGGTTGCTACAAGGTATTTATTATTTGAAAGAAATATTCAGGTGGCTAAGAAATACAAATTTACTAAAATTAATTATTCCTTATTTAAATAAACCTAATAAATCTACATTATTTACCTAAACTTACTCTTTGATTAACGTATAACAGATACAAAAGCTCATCTGTGTTATTTTTATGGGTATTTAATGTACCTATAAATTTTAAGGCAAGTAGGCTTATGGCTAATGTTTCCGGTTTGAACATGAATTGTATGGAATATTAAATCGAACATATGTTCCTACCTCAAATATCAGGTACCTTCCACGTGTGCAGCTTTAAGGTCACTACTAATATGTTGTTAAGTAAATATAATAATGTATTATAAACTAATCGATATAGCATAAATAACAATCATTATTAATACCATGATTAAAAACTACAAAGTATTTTCTGTAGACAGTAAAAATGATCAACGTGGGAAAAGGGTTGTTCTCGTAATTCCCTCGGGGATAGAATTCAATTCCCGTTCGAACCATTATTCGATTGGTACCGCCCTCCCATAATTCAATCATACTACCTCGTCTGAAAACATATTTGGTCAGTACTTAAATGTACATGTGTTATCTAAGTATTCAAATGGACAGTTTTAGTAAATAATAACAGTAAAACTAAAACCTACAATAGGAAAATAATACCTGCTTTTTACAACTATTTTAATAAGAAAACGACTTATTAAAACTGATTTCCTGGATGAAATAATCAGAAAACTTCATTACTACTTCAAATTATGGATTTTATTGTTGAAATTTTAGCTATAAAATAAAATAAAAAAAACGTGTTTCTATTTTTAGTAAAAATAAATTCATATTCATTAATTAAAAGCTTTTAATTTTCTATGAACATTTCGATAAATTGTATAGCTATATAACTAAGTAATTTTTTATTCTCATAAACAAAAATAATAGTTTACTATGTCATAACTTTTGCTCTTCAGCTTTTCCTTTAAATTGTCTCTTCTTACTATCATTCAGATGAATGTTGAGCATTAAAAAAGAAAAACAAAGTAATAATCATATTAAAAGGAACTTACAAATCGGTTAATAAATACGACAATTATTATCAGCAGCAACACCCAGGCAATTACGCCCACTCCTTGCACGAGTAATTGTGCAATTCCGCAACTCTATGCCAACCCGGTGTCTTCTAGGAGTTAGAATAGCAGTTAATTTTCCTTATAGATGGAGTCATACATTTCTCGAAATGGCGCCCAGAAAGACCTAGATCCCCTTTCCAGAAACATCTAGACTCACAGTGGCACTGTATAGAGAGTGAAATTTTGTATTTAGCCGTCATTGTGAGTGACAAGCAAATAACGGATATTGTGCAAACACTTATTCGAATTTAATATGTGACATTAATTATAGTAAATAATAGTGGATTATTTTCCAGTTTTAAATAGTGCCTGTTTGGTGACGTAAATATGAAAATATATCGTAGTGTGTATTTTAGTTGAGATACGACCACTAACGCTGTATCATATATGGTTACGTCACCACGGAGTAGGTACCACCGAAAGGAATCATTAATGGGATCACCATACAGATTAACAATAACATCGGGTGATAATTAAAAAAATCCTATCTTTTTTACTTTATGTAATAGAGTTTAAAATAGGTTAACAGATATGTACCACCAAAAAGAGCCATTAATGGGATCTACGTACCATAAGCTAAGGATACTCAAATACTAAGACTACAGTCTATCTACTATCTATTTTATGTAACGTCACAAACTACTGACCACAACTATTGTCAACAACCCACAGACCAAACACATCACAATTTTCACCTTTTATCAAAAATGTCATGGACTGTGTCAGCAACACATTATTAACTATTTAGGTAGTGTAATTAAGTATAATTAGTAGGTTATTTTTCCTTATTATTCCGGACCCTGTGGACCGTAAAATACACAAAATTATAGCCAGTGACTATTAAAATGTCTGAAAAATACAAAATGGTAATCATAAAATAGGATAAAACTCATAATTTTTTTGTTTTTCTAATTAAATAATTATTTTATATTGTCTTTATCGTAAAATTAAAGTTCTTCTATGGAGTGTCACACTGATTGTGAGAGAATATCGTACAATACGATGTACGATACTTGATATGGATTTGATGTTCCATCGACTTGAAGAGGAAGTAATTTCCTGTTTGTTATCAAAGTCATATTGCCTCTCGAACTTATGTTCTGAAATTGACTGTGAAAAAGATATAGGTGAGCAAGCAACATGGGGTACAATACATTGCATTCAATTAGTTAATTACTCAATATAGAGCTTTATAATTTATTATTATTTACAATAATATCGGTAAAGCTTAGAAGACTGTAAAGGAGAGTATAATAGAGTTTCACATTCATTGTAATTTAGGTTATAACTAATGTATTTCTATATTAATGAGCCATCTTCATCAGATTAGATAAATTAGGAACGTTTTACAATACTGTCGATAAGTCAAATAATGTTACTATATAGTCACTAAAGAATTGTGTCACTATTGTATTGTCAAAAATAATTGTATATTGTCACTAAAGATAATATTCTGTATATGCTGCTACAGGGCTGACAAAAATATGTGTGCGTGCGTGCGTGCGTGCGTGCGTGAGCGGGTAGGTCATTAGCACTACACGTGTTTGGGTGGGCGGGTGGGTTTTATATATATATATATATATATATATATATATATATATATATATATATATACCAACAAGTATTATGCTAATTAAAAAACTAAAAATATATAGTGATATTTATTTATAATTTAGTACAAAAACACGTAAGAACTCACTTAAAATAAAATATATATGGTCACATGGGCTAAAATATATTTTATTTCAGGTTATGTTATAAAATCAATGATTTCAAAACATATGATGCTGAGTCTCCAACGTCTAAAAAAATGTGAGATATTCAATCACTGATGTGTGGTTTCGATCGAATTGAATGCACGTGAATTGAATTTCATCCCAGACGGTATTAAATGCCTCTGGGAAACCCTGTTTATTCCCAAACACTTGCCTTCATTCGCTAAGGGAAACTTTCCAATAAGGTGTGCTAATACGTAACCCCACCTCCTTTATTGCTTTTGTTTTTAGGTTTCTAAGGTGTGTTAGAATTTATAGATTTACTTTTTTTAAATTTAATTCAAGTTATATTCTTTTTTTTTTAATCTTCCGGCGTTTTTAACGAATTTATAATACAAATTAAAGAGTTGGTTATAAAACCATTGGACCTGTTATACATAGCACATAATAAATATTGAACAGATAATATGAAACCAACTTATAATCAACTTTAAAGTAAATTAAAAACTGTAAATGCCTATGCTAATTTATACGCAAGTAATAGTACTTACACACATTTGAAGAGAATAAGAAAAATAAAATATATTATTGAATGTTACATTCATCTAATTATGTCAAACCAATTTTATTTTTCACCTTGCAGTAACTATATCTTACAATAATGTTGTTAAATCACAGTTTAATATAAACACACAGTAGCGTAGTTTACTCTAAGAAAAATGCTAACCAGCTGACGCTAGCGATCCTTGTGACCGTATTGTAAAGTTACGGCATTTCTCTGCTAGATAGCATAGCAGTTTACTTGTTACAATACAATTAATTGAGTGTAAATATCCAAATCAAATCGTTTATTTGCTTACCACGCCATTTGTTTGCTTTACCACCGCTAGGACTGCTAGCATTGCTTGGTTAGCAAGTAAAACGACCGAATTTCACTACTGTATGCTATTATTAACAGTAGTTAAGTTGTGTAAGTACATGACATGTTCTTTTGGTTTTGTGTAAGCTAAGTCTAAGATAATTGTTTTTAAATAACAAGGACAAATATAGGGTAATAATCCTTGTTCAGGACAGCACCAGACGTGAATATCTGGCAAACCTTTTTATACAGTTATTTTTCTGGGTTCGGTTGCATTATATTAGGTTGTATAAGTTAAGTTAGGTTAAGTTTCGTTAGGTTAGGTTATATTAAGTTTCGTTAGGTTAGGTTATGTTAAGTTTCGTTAGGTTAGGTTATGTTAAGTTTCGTTAGGTTAGGTTATGTTAAGTTTCGTTAGGTTAGGTTATGTTAAGTTCCGTTAGGTTAGGTTTGTTGGTTCCATATATTAGGCTGTTTTGTTATGCCAGTTGAGTTTGGTTGTGTATTTATTTTTAAAAACATATTATAATGCAAGTTACATTTTTTTACATTAATAACTCTATCGTTTATTTTATAACTATTGAAAACTCTTAAATAGTTTTTTTCAGAATATAACCGAAAGCTCATCCGTTTTAATTACCAACCAAGCGCTGCTACGATCCTAGCGGTGGTGATGGAGACAGCTGGCTCGGTAAGGAAATAAACGATTTTATTTGAATAATTACGCTCAATTAAATGTATTACAACATAATTAAACTGCCATGCTATCTGGCAGATAGATGCCGTAGCTTTGCATTACAACCACTAGGATCTTTGGGGTCAGCCAGTTTGCTTTTTTGACAAGAGTAAACTTAGTGACTGTCTATTATACTGTCGTTACCTCTTTGTTAGAGACACTCATAACTCATAAACTGGGTCTCTATATCCACAAACATAGGCCAAATCTTTCCTTAGTTATTTCACTTAATTAGCTTTGATATAATGATCGCTGATTTCTGGTCAGATAACTCGTGATGATCCCATTTGTCACCATTCAATTTTCGCATCAATAAACACAATATATTGTCATCAAGATCGAGGTACAAAAAGAACTTATTCATTTTGATTTATCTTTAGATGTAATGGTGGGGTTCCATTACGTTTTTCCCTTACTATTATGATAAACAGTATAGACACATGATATAAAATGTAATACAATACAATTTTTATTGGTATACGTTTTTCATGGTTCGTATTACAACATAATATAAATCATAGTGTATTTTTTTTAATTTTTTTAAATACAGTAATTGCTGTACTTAATTTGATTTATATGCTTTATTTTATTCCTAACAATTAAATTTCGTGTAAACTTATTTTACGTTATTTTTACTACGAAAAAAAAGTTTTATTTGAACCTATTCTACATTACACTCATTAGATTTTTATACAACTATATCACTATACATAAATGCTTCAATTTTATGTTAGTTTTAATTAATAATAAAATGATCATAATAATAACAAAAGTAAGAATGTAGCAACTCAAGATGGAAATGTTCACTTAAAACAACTCTGTGGGTACAATAATGTATACTAGCTAACCGAGTAATTATTATGTATTTATTCTACACTTTGTAATATCTTGATCACACATTAATTTCCAAATGTACATTATTTTGTTATTACTACAGCTGAAAAAGTATGTTTTAACTGAACCCTAATAATGTGAAAGCAATATTCTGTACATTTTAACTTCCATTGGTTTAGTAACTTATTTTATATGTTCCATTTATTTTTTCCTATTACATTAAAACTAATAAAATTAATTCTTGTTTTCTACTTTTAAATATTCACATAACACGCGTTATTTATTATAAGATCACTACAGCGTGAATGAAAACATTACACAGTTAAGTTACAATGAAACAAACAGCCAGCTATCCTGGGATGTAGCACTCCGGGGAAATCGTAGCTCCTGAAACAGTGGATGGGGATTTCACGCCTTAAGTTAATGCCTACAGTAGGAGTGATCCTGCTAAAAAAATCTTCACTTAAGCTAAAGGAAACTTTTACCTTGGTCGTTGAAATATGTGCTTGGAGAAATCCCGAATCACGATGAAGTGCTTCCAGACATAATTTTTGCTTCATGAAGTTTAAATCAAAACAAATTCTTTTAAAAGTAATGTCTAGTGTTATAAATTATCTTTTTTAATTTATATAAATATATTTCCAAATGTTTTAAATTTTAGAAGAAAAACTTGAAGAACATTTATTTGTTATTTATTCTGGTTTTAAAAATTCAATATATATATCTTGCCTACCACTAACATTTTATTTAGGTAATTAAGTTTTATTAAAAAATATAGTCTGCACTATTCATTCTAAAAACTCTCATGGTTTCAAGAGGTAAATAAAAAATAAAAAACAATAACGGGATGATTTAAACTTCCAGAAGAATTTAAGAACATTATTTAAACAAACCGACATAACCATTTTCATAATCTACATTTTTTTAAGTTAAAAATATAAAAACCCATTATTTAAATTGTTTTTGTGAAGTTAAATATGGATTTTCATAAATTATGCTTTGCAAAAAAACTACTGTGTGAAATTCCTTCTATCACTTTTTTGTTTAGGGCAAACTATAATTTATTGGCTTGTATACACTGTACATTATATTGCGAGGAAAGACACTTAATTTGCATTTTATATTATTAGAGGTGATTACAACAAACTTTTTTTCACTGTACTTAATTTTTACTTAACTATCATAAAACTATGTACATTATAGATCGATTATAAGAATAAATAGTAGATATCTGAATTAGTATAAACTATTTGACTTTCCAGAAAAGTTTATGAAATACTATAAAATGTCTAAAACTAAAACTATAGATATAAATATGTTTATAATATTCTCTCCAAAAAAGACATATTTGGGTTAAGTTATGACTGTTTTCTTTATAAATAAATGACGTACTAAACAGCTGTTCATTACTTAGTTCAACATCTAGTTTATACTCTGTGGAATAACCAGGGTAAAACTGTGGTAACCATAAAACAAATTACTGATTTTCTTGGGATGCTTGTCGTTAACAGCTGTTTAATAATTAACCAAATATCGTTTATAAGTTACGTATTCTGTATTTGTGTGAATCAATGAAAGAGGTGTCATCAGCATAGAATACCATCTCCACACTATAAGTAAACTCAGGGAGATCATTTACATAAATGAGGAAGAGAATAGGGCCAACTACTAAGCCCTGAGGCCCTCCTGAAGTCATTACTTGAAATTCACTATCTGCTTCTGTATCAGTCACAACTTTTTGTCGACAATTGTGCCAGTAAGAAGCAATCAAATCAAGTGCCACTCCTCTTAATGGAATAACAGGAGACCACAGTTTTCCAACCTGGACGTTGTGGTCCACACAGTCGAATGCCTTGGACAGGTGACAAAAGGCACCAACAGTGTGCTGCGACCCATCCACGGCACTAGACACTACAGTCAACAACTCAAAAATGGCATTACAAGTGTTTTTACCCTTTAAAAATCTAAATGGACGACAGTAAACAATTTTACTTCTATAAAAATATTCATTTAATATATTATAAATATAAAAATTATTCTTTCAGACCTTAGGAGAGATACTGGACGGAGGTTGTCTATTGATATTTTTAAGAATTGGTTTCATAAAAAAGGGAATTGCCATAAATGTACCATAAACGGGCTGGTCTGATGGATTGGGTCTAGAAACACCTGCCAAGGTCATGGCTAATGGTTTCTTGCCTCCCTTGAGCACTGATGAAAGCTTTCACCTAAAGGAGCACTTAGATAATTAAATAACTTGTGAGATACAAGTTATTAGAATTCTTAGGTCTACAAAACATTTCTATAAACCTTTTATAGTCATCTTACATTGTGTGTGGAGCAAATACAATAATTGTGACTACTTTTATATTGATTAATATATAAACTAATAAAGGAAACACTTATCTACTTTATCGATATTAAATTACAGATCAAAAAGTGTAATAGTAAAATATTTCATTTTAAACCTGCTATAACAATTAATTACCAGGAATGTGATAAAGTGGTTATTGAAGCTACTGATTGTTGTGGTGATAGATTCTCTTGTCAGCCTTGCTTTCACTCAATGGTTGCCGTCGGTATGGATAGAGGCCTTCATGGCCTTTGACTAGGTCGGTGATTACATTAGCACTAGCAGAACAACTCTACAATAAAAGCACAAGAAGAAATAATTAGTGTGTTTAAAGTAAAGGGGGTATTTTTAAATATAATTTTAGTGGAATTTCAAAAATATCTTTCTTATTGCATCTCTATGATAAAAAATATGCATTCTCTCAAAATGTAAAGATAATAAAAAATAACACAACAAAATGATTAAGTCTTGTGTTTTTTATTTAAAACTGTGTTTTATTATGTAAAAAAATTAGATGCTTTGAAATCCATAGTAAACTACATAGCTTTACACCAGCCATATAGTGTATATTTTACAATTAATTGTCACAATTATTTTTTGTTATTATATAAAAAATTATCTAATAGGAATCAAATTAAGTTACTCTAAAAAGAACGTTTTAAATAAACGAACATTTTTCAAACAAATAGTGCTGAGTAACAATATATTTTTTATAATAACAATTATTAATTGAATTGTTAATTATTTGAAAGTTATACGTAAAGGTAAAATAGATTTACTCTGGTAACTATCAATCACTTCCAGTATGAATTTAATCTTTAGAAGACCAATGCTCAATTTCTCAAATTATGTAAAATCGTACTTAAACCGGTAGTTCTTTAAAGTGGCTTTTCATTAGCCTCTTGTATCTATTTCAATATTGACATACTCTAAAGTAAATGTCTAATTGCTAGTTGTTGTCGTTTTTTGCGGCGTTTTATTTTCAGCCTAAATTTAAAATTATAATGCCTATTAACACATTTATATGTATACAAAAATTAAAATAGTGTTAGTAGTCAACATTTCCCGTTACAACCCCTAAAATTGGCTTATCAAACATAATTTTACTGGGGGAAATAAATTAGTCCGTAAGCATTGTTCTTGCTGATAATAAATTGGAAGTGGCCAGCCTTAATTTTTAGAAACAAATTGAAACTGCAGAGAAAATTTTATCATTTTTTATGGAGGTACATAGGAAAGAATTTTTACCAGTTGCTAAAATTAAGATTATCTCTTTTGTTATAAAATTTTACAACAATCCAAAAATGCCTGATGAAATATACTTTAAACGAAGCTGAACAAACATAAGCTATGTATATTTTTTCATAGAAATATCACATCACATCGTAAAAGGAATCGTTCCTAGATGATTTAAGAGTATCCTAAAATAAGGCAGGAAGTTTACAGACGCTCCTTCGGGAAACATATAAAGCTTGGGAAGTACGAGTGACCGGATGATATGGGATTATCCTCGACATCACAGGATCTGTGGAACAGCCTACAGTTACTTGAGGTCTTTAAGAGGTTCTTGAGAGAACGAAAGCAGCTTAAATGTTGAGTTAGGTTTCATCTTACGATAGTAAGGAAGTTGTCATCATCTGCAAAGGATTATCCACAATTGTTGTTTTAGATAAAGATAATGTTAGTAAGTAACAATTTTTAAGCTTTTATATGATTGTTATTTTAATCATATTTATTGTTAATTGCAGATAGATATAATGGGTTGTTGAATCTGTTCGTAAAATTCAATTCCACCAAAACAATATATAGGTGTATAATTTTGTATAATTTTATTCTAATTGTTATTATTGTGATATTATTTGTGATAGTGAAATAACAGCCTTTCGGACAATAATAATAACAATAAGAAATAACAGATTTCCCTCTTTATATCTCGTGTTTTTTTATTTAAACCGTTAATGTTATTTCTGATTTAAAATAATTTCTTGTAAATGCATGAATTACTAAGGCAAAACTGTTTTTTTTCTTTTAGATAAAATTGATATATTTATTTTTTTGCAAAAACCAGAAAAAATTGCAACGTAATCAAGTTACCTAAAACGAATGATGTAAAATGATTATTCACCCTAGGGTAATCGTGACATATTTAAATGGGAGATTGTTTATTTTGTTTCTTGAATGTGGTAAATTCTTTATATAATGTATGTTTTTATGTAATTTCATTATTTTATAAATAATTATATTATTGTTATTTTGATTTATTTTAAAGACTACTGTGTGTACCCAAATTACTGCAGTGAAAGCATTTAAACTATTATAGACAGCAATTTAATTACTATTTTCTGTATAATTCCTTTGGTTTATGAAGATGAGTTTTGGTAAATAAAATCTAAAAATACTTATATAAAATTATTTTATGGTTTAAAGGCATTTTTTTAACATAAAAGGTTCAAGCAAGTGATATTCTTGTTGCGGTAAACATTTAAAAAAATCATATATTTCCCAAATATTTCTAACCTCAAAGCTCTCTTAATGTCATACGGTCACGTATAAACTATAAACATATTTACTACTGTCTAATTTCTTTGTTTTGTAAGTTGTAACTTGAAAAAAGATAGAATCATATAATTTATTGTGTTTTATAACCATCAGGTGCTTAAATAGGGTAACGCTTTTTATATTCTAAAGCAAACTTAACCTACAATTCACCTTGTAACTATTCCAGGTAGTTGAGGTACGGTCCAGCTGTACATCAGTTGTCAGGATGTGTGTTTGTGTCGACAGTTTGGTTTGTGGTAGAAGTTGGTGGAAGATACATGTGACAAACTGCTGGGAATATTGTTCAACCTATTGTTTTATATACTTTGTCCCGTTCCATGATATCACATGTAGATTTGAACCAGTTTTAATACAGGTATTCGTTTCTCATCGCTTCATTTGTAAGAATTTGATGTACAAGAATCGTGAGAATATCATTCAGTACATCAAAAATTCACAGGTGTTCGTAATTATCAAAAAAATAATCTAAATGCTCTTGACAAAAATGTATTTGTATGCATAGGAGATTAGCTCAGTACTTAAAGAATCCTAACAAAATATCTCGTTGTTTTTATAAAGTTTTCTTAATTATTTAAGTGAATGATCCATATAAGTCTTAGTTATACAAATATATCCATAATTGAAATAATACCCTGACTTGTTTTTAGTGCTTTAAGAAAATAAATCCATGTTCCAACTAGTTAATTGCGTTATTATGGAAATCGTTCTATTTGACGTTTATTTACATACTGATATTTTTATTAGGTTTTGTAAGATCTAATTCTTGCATCAGTATTATATTTGTATTTTATTTATAAAGGAAATGTTTATATTATTTAAAAATCACCAATTGTATCAACTGTATGAAAATTTAGTAAAGTAAAATAAGATATTTACACTCGAATGAGAAGATTTGGTTTTATGTTATTTAGATCACATTGTTGTTAGATCACAGTAATCCCTAAGTTTAATTTTTACTCTAATCCATTAAAAGTTAGTCTATTTGCAAGTCTTAAAATTATAAATTATTAAATTTATTATAAAGCTTAGTGTATATTACGTTCCAATAAAAATAGTTAACACATGAGCTTCTGAAATATTTTCAATTTTCGTTTGTAGCGAAAGTAGTCCCCTACGATGACTTGTCAAGGTGTAATATTGGTTTGCTAATGATATAAAAATATAATAATATTAAAATTATTTTGTGCAATGCTTGGTGGATACTTTACATCTTTAGAACTTCCTTTTATGCTATGGAGGTTAACAGGTCTCGTGAAGGTGTGTTAACATATGTTGATATTCCTTAGCAAAGATTGTCCTTTCTGTCAAACAGGACATGAGAATTATTCAGCCAAAAGTGACGGAATTATATAATATACCGTCAAAGTAGTCTCTAAAATCATACCGTCTGTGGTTTATGCTATGTTTTATTAGAGATTATTGATAAGATATAAGTTTTATCTAATAGGGGAAAGAAGCAATTGTTATGCCAATTCTGAAAAAAGTGACACCCTCTCTTTGGAACTTCGTATATTTCTCTGAAGAAGTTTTCAAAATCTTATTTAGAGGAATCCACCCTATTTCCTCTAGAGCTCGGTTTCATGGCTGGTCGTATTTCTTATCATTGTTGGTCCCAAGACAGAACATCAAGGTCAGGTAGAGACAAGCGTATATCTGAATTTCCAAAAGGCATTTGATAAGTATTCTCATCAGTTATTCTTGAGGGAAATTACTGCTTTGGATTCGGTTCTGAACTCATCAGTCATACGATAGTTAAAGTATCATCTCTGAGAAAGAAGGTTTATGATCGAGTTTGGAAGAGAACTTTATAAATGATTCGTTTCAGCTCTGGTGATCCACAAGGGACTAAATTAGGACGATTGCATTTTACAATATTTACTAATGATGTCACTTCAGTCAACTTCAGTTAACGTTTAGCTGTTTGCGGACGATCTCAACATCTCATGGCATGTTCCGGGACGAAGATCACTTAGACTTGCAGTCTTCTGTTGACTCTTTTATCAAGTGGGCTGCTGATAATCGTATGCTCTTAAATTTAGGACAGATATTTGTTGAGAATACAATATTTTTTCACTTTTAGCCAAATGATTTCAGTTCCGATATCCTCCAATCTCATTCTTAGCCTTACTCTGCCTTCCACCATAGTAAGGGATATTCATAGTAGAAGTTATTCAGATATAGTAAAGGGTTGAGCTGAACATTACAAGATTAATTAGGATTACTGATAAATACTTCCACCTGCATTACTGATCAATTTCGAACCTGCACGACCTCTAACCCAGACTCTATGTCCTGACGCCTTAGTCCGTTCGACCTCTATATCACCCACCCACTTGAGTTATATTCCATTTCATAGCATCCTTGTTTTGAGATTTTCTTAGTGCCCCAATTAGGTAGAAAGGCTGGTGTAGGGGTGTGTGGTATCTCAAATAAACATAAATGTTTTACTTTAAAAGGTTTCTTACAGTCATATTAAATCACAATCTTTTACTTAGTAAATTTGTGCTAACAAGTTTCTTGAACATGATACTATGTTTTTTTTTTACAGTAGTAGAACTCTAGTATGAAGAGGACGTATAATCTATGAAGGCTTCCTTTTCTCACCACTTCAAACAGAGTATCGATTTCTCTGGTCCCTTAATCTGTTGTGAAGGAGCTCTCTCTTTTTGCTACCTTTGGTCCTTTATCTTGTCCATTTCACAGCTACTTTTCACACTTTTGATGTATTTTTTTCCCCACTTAGTATGATTTTGTGTTGTTTGCTGTGGTTTTTCCAATTTTTAAGTGTAGCGTGCTTTCAATCACGTTTTCTTCACGTTAATAAACATGCTGTTATAAAAAAATACTCAACTATGCTTGAATAACAGTTTTAAATAAAAAAAATACCACCAGGAACTCTGGCATTCAAAGGTATTATAGCTCTCTGGTGTACGTTAAGTAATGTTCCGGAATACAATACTTAAATCTCCAAATATTAAGACGTGCCTTTGATGATAAGTGTTTTGTATCAATGTGTCATTGTTTCCTTTTTAAGAGCTGTGGGTTTGAATAGCATTTACTACAGGGAAAGAGTAACATAAAAACTGAAATAATAGGTTTCTCTTGCAAATTTAGCGTTATTTAACAAGATCATATTTTAGATTTTTTCCTCCAAATATACATTATTGAAACAATGTTATCTTAACTTGTGTTTTAATTTAAGTATGATTCAAAAGTTGTTAATGTTCTGTATTAGTGTAGTAGTTGAAAACTATTCCTCAAATTGGTAGCTTTAATAATAAATATCGCAGTTTGTTATTTTATATGAAATGGAATAATGCTAAGAAATGTAATAAATGCACTGAGAATGGTAGTTTGGATAGGGACGTTGATGATTTTTTAATTTCATTGCTTCTGTTATTATCATTAATTTTATTTTATGCTATACATTTTTAAACGGCTTGATTGTTGTTATTCTGCATTATTAAAAAATAATTTCTTGTTGAGAGATTCTTAAATTATTTATAATCCTACCGTAAAGTTTCAATGTACGTATATTCTTCTTATATCCCAAGTACTCGTTGACATAATATTTGTTTTAATTGTATGCCTGTTTATAGCTCTAACAAATCTCATTATGTTGGATTTTATTTATATTTCCTTAAATTGTTAGCTCATGCTTTGTTTATTTTTAATACTTACTCTTTAAACCATTATCCTCACATCACTCCCATTGTGGAACACTAATCCCACTTTTGTTTCCGTACTTTTTTTATTTTCTTATTATTATCCGTTAGTGGATATGTATCTTTGCCTTCTCTTTTGACACGTCTTCTTAAAATGCTAATGGTTTTGGATTAATATCTTAAGAAGATGGCTAAGTGTACTGATGATTAGGTATCCTAAGAGGAGTTCATAAGTTTCTACCTAGCCCAAGTTAAATTAGCATATTTAATTACCAATTATCTGAAAAGCTACTCAAGGTATTATGCTGAGATTATTTTTAATATTGTTTTAGAACAGAATTTAGGTAAATTTCTTAACAAGTAAATACTTGACGTAACCTTATTATAGATTTGATCAAGTTGAACCTTCCAAGTCAGCCCTCTATAGAGGTGAATTTCCAGGAACTTCGTGTTGTCAACTTCCGCTAAAAGTTCATCGCCGATTGCATCGGCAGGTCTGCCCTTACTTACTTACTTAATGATACATTTAGATTCTGACTTATTTGTTTTAAATTTTTAATTCTAAAAATATGGAACACAATTGTTCAAGTCCTGAGAGACAGACATTTCTAAACTAATATTTGAATTTGATTAAAAAAAACAGAGACATGTTATCAGCATATTGTACTACGCTACCCTCATTTACAGACAAGTTAACATCATTTACGTATAGTAGAAAAAGAACCGGACCGAGAATTGATCCCTGTGGGACCCCATAACTCAGTGTAGCGGACTCTGAAAGTTTACCAGAGACTTCCACCTTTGAGGACGGTTTCTGAGGTAACACTATCTACCCGTGTGAAACTCCTCTAATACCGTAATGATATAACTTCTTTAGTAAAATTACTGACAAGCGTCCGCTCAATGGTTGCTGTTGGCGTGGACACTACTAGAGAACTCTGGGGTGTCCATGTTGGGTGGTAATCATTATACGGATGTTGTGTGGGGGAGATAACCGAGTATCAGTCTTGTCAATTAACTGAAAATCAGACCAAAACTACATGATTCGGGTTCCACGTAAAGCTGTAGGTCCTTAGTTGCCATGGCTGTTAGGCTATCAATAAATTGCCCTTTATGAGGAACAGTTGTACTCAGTTAGTAACCAAACTACACTTATCCACACTCATCCTGCACTCGTATAATCATTCATATTATTCTTTAAATACGCACAAAGTTGTGTCGGTGTCTCATAAATAAAATGTAAGAATAAAATAATCGGAAACAAACATTAAACTAATCACTTTTAATTTCTTTTTACACTTGACATTTCAGTATCTGTCATCTGTCAACGTCCAGGTTAGCCAACATAACAAGATTGAATCGGTTGTGTTGTAAAGAGAATAAAGACACCCCAGTATATGTTATAATGCCGTACTGGGTATGAGTTTTTGATACTAATTTAAGAAGATGGCCAACCATCCCTCTGACAGGGCTTAACATAGTTAGTTAAATAATGATTAATATTCTGCTAATATAAAAAAGAAAGAAACCCATAAATAAATAGCTTATGGATGTCCATTTGAATTGGATTTCTACTTACAATAATTGTATTTATTAAGGATTAAACACCTAAAATGATTAAAACATTATTGTATATTTAAGAATACATCAATACGGAAAATGTACAACCATTGAGAGGATTTAAAAGAAATAATGGTGTTTTCAGTGAAAAAATGAGTTATAATTAATGAGTTAGAACTGCCTTATACGATAAACGACAGTAAAAATAGCTTAATTTGTCTTTATTATTTAAAAAAGTAAGTAATAATAGATTCAGTTTAGTTCATTTCATATACGAAGTTTAGTAAAGTAACTATTGTGAGATACACTTGCAAAGGGGGTAGGTGATGATACAATTACTGAAGGGTGGGTTCGATCGATCTATTGAATGAAGGGGAATTGAATTTGATACCCGAAGGAATTAAATGCTTTTGGGAAGCCCTGTTTAGCTACCTTAACCACTGCCTCCATTCCCTGAGGCAAAGGCTTTCAAATAACGTGGGTGGAATTGTGCCCCAACCCTTCCTCGTTATTTTAATACGTGTTCAAGTGCATGTGGAGTTTGTGGATTGTTTTTTACCAATTAAAATAAATGACATCATTGGTTTTTGTTTTATATAAAACTTGATTGCTACAATTCTACAATTACAAACTATTCAATAAAATGAGCATTGTTTTTAAAGCTATATAAAATAAATATTAATGAGAATGGTTGACGCAGTCTACAGCTTATTATTTAGGAAACATGTATTATTACTAATATTTTTATAACATGTATATTATTTTACTTTCCTTATTGATACACAATATTTTTACTATTATTTTCTATTATTCGGCACTAGTGGCGCAGTGCTGTAACTCAGCTACTCAGGGACAAAGTGCTGTGGAGATTGTAGGCGATAGGTCCTATACTCGGCCCTCTAATACCGACATGGCGTCCACCTAATGGTTGCTGTCGGCTTGGACACTACTTGAGAAGTTTAGGGTATCCATTTTGGTTGGTAGTCAGTTTCCGGATGTTTGGTAGGAGAGAGAATTGAGTATCAAGCTTTTCAATTAGCTGGAATCAGACTAATAATACGTGGTTCGGGTTCCACGTGATGATTTAGGTCTCTTAGTTGCCCCTATTGGGTCATTAATAAATGGCCATATCTGAAAAACAGTCGAAATCAGGTACACTCATATAACTATTCATATTCACCTCAAAATACGCACAACCTTGTGTCGGCATCTCATATGTAAGATTGTTAGAGTATTGCGAGATGATATTTAATATTATGTCTTGTAATACTTATAAAATACATATTATTGAATAAAAATGTAAATTACCGTAAAAAATAATAGTGAATATAACATTTTGGGAAACAGATTATATGAAAAAAAATATTTCGCTATTTGATTCGCTTTTGATTTTTCTTGAGAAAACACACATTATTGTATTCCTAAAGACTTATCATTAAAGGCAAGGAACACTGTTGCAAAAGACAGGGAGACGTCATCGTTAGAAGGAAAGAGGTAAGGAAAAGGATGGAACCAATTTCCGAAGACAGGAATACCAATATCGTAATAACCTCGCTGGACAATATTTTATGGGGTGTAAGGCTATAAAAACATTATTTATAGTGGTAATAACCGGATTTGAACTATTCCATGTACATTAATTTCAAATATACTAATAGGAACGATATTTATATTCAGAAATATGTACACCATTATGGGCTGTATACTATAAGTTGTTACAATAGTTGCTCGTTAAGGATTTCGGAATTCGAAAATGTAGCGAACAAGTACCATATATTACAGCAATTAATATATCCTATACCAATAAATATATATTTTTTTTAATTTTTTACGTCTAGTAACAATAGTTTGCACTGTCAACATCCCCGTCTATTTAGACGAAAGACTTGTGTAGATCTAATCTAATTATTGCACGAAACGTTTTTGAGCTATGATCTAGAGTACATTTTCGATGCCGATATGTGTTAAATAGACATTCCCGTGGGAACAGTTTGTAGTTAATAGTAACACACCTAAATATAGTGTGGGTCAAGTTGGAGGTAGCTAACATAAAACTCAACCTACAGCCAGTTAGTTCTTAGAGCAAAAGTACTGACAGCTACATGTTACAACTTACTTATTGAGTAATATAATAGTTTTAATGTTTTATATATGCAGAAGACAATTGTTTGCAATTGTTACAGCTTAAAACCCTCGTTGTATATATTTAATACACACTGAATATGCATAACTTTTTTGTAGCTTTAATAGTTCAGTTTAACGGGTATATTTTTTCAGTTTTCGTTCTACAAGTGTAAGAAACTTAAAACTGAAATTGCAAATTTTCCTTCTTGCAGTTTTAAATGTTAACTGAGCTTTCTGTATATTTGTTAAGTAATATAATATATTGTAATATTATTCAACTATATATTAAATGAACAAAATGACCAGATATTTTAGTTTGATTGAATTATTAATCCGTTTAAACCTTGCTACATAATAATCTTTGACGGAATGTTCACTGAACTCTAAATCAATTCAGAGGGATCAAATACTAATCGAATTGGTGACCATTTAATCTCCACGTCACTAGACGCAGTCAACATCTTACAAAATAAAGAGAGAGTTTTCTCTATTGTGCTTTATTTGTGGTTTCATTTTTGTACGTATTCGTTTATTATATTTGTTTAATGTCACCTCATATATTGAACATTTTCTAATAGTTCGAAACTATATTAGAAGTTAAAACAAACAAAAATTGATATTGGTTGGATGGTTTGGATTTACAAAAAACTGATAAGCGTTAGCACCTTAATTATAAATTAGTTCCGTCAGGTTGTTAGAACATAGAATCGGTGGATTATTTTGTATAGATAAGTCCGGTCACAGAGTCGAAAGAAACATAGGTTGCATACAATAGTGCGCTGATAGTTACTAGTCAGCACCATGTCAGTCACTCCCTTTTTTTCCCAAATCCTCAAGGATTAACATAGGAATTATCATTTCATATGTGTAAAGTTGTACCTCAGTTGTAATTTATTTATAACTGCCAATGAGACATTCGCTGCAGCCATAAGAAAGCGACCTCTATATATTTTTTCTCTGTAGTTGGTATAAGATCTGGTATTTAAGCTGGGTTAGCTGATTTATAACATTATTAAGTAAGCTTGAATATTATATTATACATAGATATTATTCAAATATGAATATATATTATTATGAATAGTTTATACATTCATATATATTATTATTAAAAAATATTATAACATGGTCAGGTTAGCTTTGATTATGTTAAGTTAGTATAAAATAGATATGGGTAGATATTTGTAGACAATTTAATTACTTATATTAACAAATCACTTATTAATTCATTTCAGTAGACAATATTTTTGTGTTAAAAGATGTAGATTATCAAAAATAATTTTACAAAAGTTACATTACAAATACTTGTAGAAATAAATATTAGACTACGTGTTATAGTTAGTGCTTTAATATTGATTAAGTTGTGACGTCTTAAAAAAACATGAGGCGATTGAAAAAAAGAACTTGTCTAGCTTCAGATTTTTTTCTAAAAAAAATAAGGTTTCTATATAATGGTTGCCATTCAACCTCTTCGGTAGATAATGTATATTACATTTCAATGGAGTGTAATGAACCATACCCATAACCCCCAGAACTGTAATATTTTTAAGGAATTTCAAACCATCAGTATAAATTTTGGTTACGTCTTGATGGAGTGGGTTTAGCTTTGTGACGGTAGATCAATATATTTTTTATTAATGTATAACTTAACTTGTATCTTGTTCCAATTATACATATTACAGCTATTTTATTAATAAATGGTAGCTGACAACAAACCATACCATATAAATACCTGCAGAAGTTGCTGCTTTTAAAATTACTTGTATATACATAAAGAATTTATAGTAAAGTTCTTAACCATTACAACTATAGCAATTTATATATCCTAAACTGGCCTAGTTTCTTATATATGTTAAAAGATGGAAATTATTTTAATCAGATGATTTTCTGACATTTTAAATAAGAATTCTACACCCACTATATGATTATTACAATTATAATGAAAACTTTGTTTATAACTATTTTTCAACTTTAACTACATTTATTTATTTAATTCTAGTGCAAAAATTACAGTTAAAGTGTTCATGTAGCTTGACACTAATTTATAGACAACTGCATCTATTTGTATAGTATTTCATAAATCATTGTATACACCATGTGTGTGTATATATATATATATATATATATATATATATATATATATATATATATATATATATATATATATTATCTAACTCTAAATTATCTATTTTATTTAAGTTTGGCAAAAAGGTACATTATAAGGTTCAATTTACATGTATACGATGTTCAATCATTGTTGATATTAAAAATAATAACTCTAAAAGCAAACATTTGAATTAAGTAGGTTATTGGTAAAATAATGCCACGTCTTTAAAACATAACAGAAATATCTTACATGTACATTATTTGGCCAATAAAGGCTTATTTCTTTACAAAAGGCAGCACATATGGCATTATTTCTTGCGATTCCTGTCTAATGAATGAGCCCCTTGGAAGACATAACGGCGAGGTCTTGTGTTTCTCCTACCGATAACTCAGACAGTAGCTACCGCCCAGCCCACACATTTCCCAAAGTAGGCCCCCGAGTAGGTGAAAGACACTCGTTCATATCTAAACTCATCCTTATCTTAATTTTTTCACATTTCACTTGATTCAGTACATATACCGTACGTATAAAAATGATTACAGAAAATCATATTTAATAAATATATCACCAAATACGCTCATATTAAACACAGTTACTATTAAAAAGATGATTTATTGATAGTGGATTTAAAAAATAGTCATAATATAACTATTATTATTTTAAAAATTTTATGAGTAAATAAATAACGTTATCTTTCATTTTAAATATAAAATTTGTAAGAAAGCTTATTATTCTCCCTATCTATTCTGTTTGAGGGTATAAACCGAACTCACTATAAACTTTCCTTTTTAAACGCGGATTTTGAATATTTTAGTGATACCTGGTAACTTATTTTTGCATATATTAACATCTTTAATATCATTATGTCCATTTATTTACCATTAAGTAACCGTATATTTATTTTATTTATTTTTTTAGTATTATTTGTAAGCAAGATTTTTTATGATCACTGGATTTTGTCGGTACAATAGAGCATGCAAACTATTAATTGTTAAAATAATTGATGATTAATGACATATATACGCACATAAAAACAAATACTAATAGTATAATTTAACTATAAAGAGCAAATTACTATAAAAATACGAAAATACTAATTATGATATGATAATCAGAATATAACTGTTTATATAGTCAAGAGTAGTAAATATATTTGATATATTTATATAGCATAAGGAATATATTATGTCACTATGATGAACAATCTAGTAAACAAAGAAAGCTTAGTAAATAAAGATGTTGAACAAAGTGTTTAATGACATTTTTATTTTGATCATTTAACTAAAATTCAGTTAGTTTTAAAGGTTGATAATATCTCTTTTAATAGGCCCAAATTTTCTTCCTTCAAAGCAATGTTTGTAAGTAGGAATATTAGTTTCTAGAAGGAAGATTTCACCCCTTACAGCTCTCCGGGCACTATTTATATGCTAATGATGAACAAGTTTGAGCCTCCACCCACATTCTCCATTTTGGCAGTGGTTGATAATATACCGTGGCTTAACTTGGTAGGAATGTCCCATTGATAGATCTGAACCTCTCTAATGATATTTAGATCCACTGGACTGGAGTGTCAGACATATACACTTTCTATGATACAAAGATAATTGGCTACAATCAGATGTTTAACGTATTTTTTCTGATTCTCTTTTTTTTTAAACGTAATTTCGTTAATGTAATAAGGACTTTAATTGCGAAGCGTACGTTAAATTTTCATTTTAATGCTCTTCATATGTATTGGTGTACTGTTCTGATTTAAACATTTTAGAATGTTTTTGATAAAACGCTAAGAAATTGGAAGCAATCAATACATTTTGAAGCATTTAGAATTTGTCAACATTTATTGAAATTCCTTAATGAACAAACGCTTAAAAACCACAACATAAAATATATGTTTATACTGATTTAAGAAAATTTAACTTTTGTCTTAAGTAGAGTGGATGAAGAATTTAGGCCGAAATTACTAGATTTCTGGCTACCCTAGATCCATTTAAATAATATGATTTGTGACATAAAATATCTAAAGCAGAACAACTATTCACAAATTTAAGATGGTTACTAAAAAAACGGTATTTATTTTAATTCATCATTAAAAGAGTAATAGTTGTAATTGAGTACCATTATTTTTTAATTATAATTATGATACAATTTATTAATAAATACCTTTTATTAATAAAGAGCAATCAGTTACAAATATTACTTCTTTTTAGTAGATTAGAAACTTAAATATTCATTATTATTCATTAGTAAGACGCCAATACTCAATACATGGGTGAATAATGAGTTTAGATTAGTGATTGGTTTTATTTTCAGCTAACTGACACTCTTTCTCTTCCGTACACAATATCTGAACATTGACTACCATCCGACATGGACACCCCAGACTTTACAAGTAGAGTTGCGTATACATCTACATTTCACTTAAGGATTTAGTTGTAAAGATAAATTATTAGAAAAATAAAACATAGTAAATAGAACACATAATAAACAGTCGTAATACTGAGAAAGAGAGAACGTTTATATAAAACACTTTTAAATCACTAAATAAAGGATAAAAGTTTCCAAAGTTATTGTTTTTAACAAGTCGTTACTCAAGGAAACCAAACCAGTGGCTTGTAACAACATTTTTGTATCTAAAAAATGTTAGAAATTATTTAGTTTCAATTTTAGTAGAAAGCTGACTATCGGCAGATATATTTTCAGTAAATGCGTGTTAAAATTGAACGAAACGAGTGTGGTCTTTCTTGACTAGTATAGTCAGCACTAGTGGCGCAGTGCTGAAACCCATCACTAGTACGTGCTCATAAATAATTACAGTACTAGTGAACGTCACACAACACAAATATATTACAGTATAAGCACAAAATGAACAAATAATAGGGTGATTCATTTCGGAAAACCACGTTTATCTTCTTCAGACCAGAGGGATTTATAAAAGATTAGAAAAAAGTATGATATTGTGCTCATTTTGTGATGTATATTTACATTTTGTAGAATAAGTATATTATCATGCCATTGTACTATTTGGGGATTTTTTTATAAAAACGCATAAAACGAAAAAGAAAACTACAGGAAAAGATAAAGACGGGTAACTTATTCGCACAGTTACATCCTGGGATGTAGTCCTCCCGGGAAATCGCAAATCCTAAATCAGAGCTCGGGGATTTCCCGCCTTAAGTTAGCGCCTGGAGAAGAAGGTAAAACTGCCAGAGCACTTCACATAAGCCCTGGAAAACGTCTACTTAAGCCTCTGATATGTACCTGGCTTGAGTTCTTTTCTGAATTAATTTTCCAATTTGAAAAATGTATTTTATAGACTTGTAAAATACACTGTATGCTCACTATGTTTACTAAACTATGTTTCTAACGCAATACTTCCTTTTCTAGGCCAATCTTAACGTTTTAGATGTCAAAAACTTTTCTTTTATTCGTAGGTGTCTTAACATTTAACATTTTAATATTTTAACCCTGAAGGAAACGGAAAGTCCTCAATGTACGTTTTTAGGTCATAAGAATAACATGGAGAGAGATTTAAATTAATCAAAAAGTAACAGCTGTTCAAATGTAAAGAACGATGTTTGTGGAATTGTAACAGCTGTTGGAATGTAAATAATGATATTTATAATAAAGAGTGGGTTATAACACAGTCAAAATCATAGATTGTAAATATAGACCTTTATAAAAGTTAGAGAGAGAAAGTTTGATACTTCAGTGGAAGTTTTGTTGGAATTATAAATACAAGAAGCTAATTCAGGCCTGTCTGTATGTGGTCATCAGCTTTTAAATAGAACGAAACGTTGTTGTTCTTGATTGAAAACGTATAGTAAAATTGCTAATTAATAACAATGGGTGTTTGTATTTATATATGTATTTAGACTATAAGTCAAGTTCAGTTAGTTACCTGCCATGTATTAATTCACATAATGTGATTTCAAATAATACAGTCTCACCGCTAAGATCTGTATTCATAAGCGCAGTTTGTGACGGGGTTGGCATGCGAAGCGTGCAGGGTTGTCCCCTAGTATACGCATAATTGCTGTAAATTCAAAGATCTAATCCAAAGCAAGTGTTTTCATTTTTATTATCATTGATTATGTATTAATTATTTGTAAGTAAAATATCCAAGTTAATACACCTTAAAGACAAGTTTCGGAATTTATTTTTATATAAAATAAATTACCTCTGTCAACTGTTCAAATTTGTTGATGTGTATAACCAGCGTTTCAGCATAATTATAAACACTTTTTTTGAATTTATAAATATAAATAAACAGTTTTTGAATTTATTTTTAGTTGGAATAAGATTTGTGTAATTTTATTTTTTATAAAGGAACAATACAATAAGGAAAGTAAAGCAACCAATCGTTTTATTCCTGTTACATTGTTGTAATGTGCGAGGAGTTAGTTATGTGCGAAACCAATTTGTAAGCAAACAAACCTTGAAGTGTTTGTTTAGAGGCTGGAGAGTCAACATAGCTGATTGTATTATATTTCCCAAACGACAGAGGTCGTGAACTGTGGGCAACTAACGGATTAGTAATTAATTTAGGTTTGGGCTGAAACTTTGTTTGAAGTTGTTTAATGAAATTGCACTACCGCAGCATCGTATTAAGAAGATGTTGTTTGTTTTATTAGGTATTATAGATTTTCTTAATCAAATACTTTTTAATATACACTGGTTTTGTAAAAAATAGTAGATGTGACTCGAATATAGTAAAACATGTTTATTAATTGGTTATTAAAAGTTTGGGTCCATTCGAAGTATCGAGAGAGAAGCTTGATTAGTCTTGATATCTGCTCAATATTTATAATAAAATTTTAAATTTTGATGTTGGGTTAAGAATAGGGCGTAATACCGCTCACTGACTACTATCAACGTAGACACTACTAGAGAAGCCTGAGGTGTCCGTGTTGAGCAGTAATCAGTATGTTGTGAGGCGAGAGAACTGAGTATCAGACTTGTCAATTAGCTGGAAATTGACACTACGTGGTTCGGATTCCACATAGTTGTTAGATTGGGCTTATGATAAATGACCCTTTCTGAGGAATAACCGAAGTCAGTTAGTAACCAGACTACACAGGTCATCAACACTAGTTTAATCATTCATATTGCCCTTAAATACACCCAAAGTTGAGTCAACGTTTCATATCTAAGAATCTAATAACGACTTTAAGATCATACAGGTATAGAACAGAAAATTATGTAAAAACAAATGTAGTAAGAACTATATGAAAAAACAGTAATGAAAGTAATATTTACCTCCTCAACCATATTGTTGACTAAAGAAGTTCTTGTTCAATTTCTAGTTTTGTATAGTTTTCTTTTCAGTTTCAGGCTAGTGTTTAATTTGGTGTAATTTAACGGCAAATAAAAACATTCGGGATCATTGTTCATTTTTAACATCTATTCATAAAAATCGTCCTTTCTTGCCACCCTGAATACCTTTTCATGGACAATGTTCTCGAAAACAATTTATGTTCAACAGTCCTACAATGTATATTTATACATCATTACATTTTTTTTCAAAGTAAAACAAAATAACTTTTTTGTGTAAATTGATTAAGATATTTACAAAATGTATTTAAGGTTTATATGGAATTATATTAATGTTGATACGTTGTAAGAATACTTTGAACATATTGTACATTTTTATTGTTTGAAAACGTAAAATACTTTTCAAAATTTATTTAGATACTTGATCCTTCTTCTCTATGGAATTTCCTAAGTACAGATTATAGTTGAACTTGTGCTTTAATACGAAGTAAGTAAAATATTGTGTCTCACTTCTTATATGATATTTGAATTAATTCTCATGTTAAAATTTTTATTTTATTTTTTCGGCTTATCTGGTCTTCTTCGTCACTTCAGTGCCATTAAACATTCAAAAATGTATTTTAAGTACATATAAAACAAACTTACATAGATAAAAAATCTCAATAACATTTCAAAGTTTAAGGAATACAATGTTAAAAAGAGAAAACTAACCAAAATTGTGATTTATTTTTTCAACGATTGTCGTCTCTATCAATAACACAAAAACTTTGGCGTCCTATTGATTCGAAATACTTTCTTGATAATTCAAAATAAGTGAAAATGCTAGATATTTTATAATCTACTATTCTATTATTATTATTAGTTTAAAACATTGTTATTTTGTAAACGATCTGAGAAGTTCACATGATATTTGCCTGAAGTCCCAAAAAGCTTTCTAGAATGGCCAAAATTATTCGTTTTCCAACTGATTGTTTTAAATTGATGGCCATTTAAAATGTTTAAAGTCAAATATCATAAATACTTCAGATTAAAAGCACAAATGAAACAATTTCAATATTCTGTAATGACAAACTAATGATATCCAGTTTCGGTTCATAAACGAAGGAGTTATGGCTACTGTTATGTGTTCAGTATATACTATAGGACTTTTAATTAAGAAATATGCCATTTTTATGATAGTAGACAGCTAAGAAAGCTTTTACCACCAAAGTTTAGTGTTCGATGTTTCCTCTGTTCGCAAATATACATTGATCTAGGCATCGCCTCACCCTTTTCAGTATTCTTCTCCTTCTTCAGCATCGGCCTTTAATTCAATCTATCAGCTGATTATTGTTGTCTACAGTCATTGAGTAATCTATGGAGGGAAGAAAACATTTTGTATATACACCGGACAAAATACATACATTAAAACCAATAATTTCCATTAACACACCCTGTACGTGAGTAAAATTGATACATATCTTCTCATTAATTATGAGTTGTTGATGCTTAGGTTAGGTTGGGTTTAAATGATTAAAAATAACTTCAATTTAAACCCCTTGAGTTATTTTATACATATTGCAAAATAATCCAGTGATTATTGATGCTTCAAAGATGTTGATGGGGTGGTGTAATCCTAACAATGGTATATCATGAAAGTCACTCACTATAAACAATAAACTAACTGATGATATTCTCCACAGCGAATATGAAATAGGTCTTCATATTTATTACAAATTACTGTCCCGTTAATGTCATGTAAATCAACCAGTACGACTGTTTGTGGCTCAGCTGTGTCATTAGTCAAAGCTTATGTAAAATGCGTAAATTACATTACGTACATTACTCTGGGACCCCAGTTAGTCTTGAACATTATCTCTGAGAATATTGGTGAGAAAACTAAGAAAATGGTTATGTTCACGTGAGGTTAGCCATAGCAACCGTACAAATTTGTATTAATAATAGCAATAGTATGAATAGTAGAAAAATTACTTATTATATGTTAATTATTTGTACACATACACTATGTTTTTATACAGATTCTGTATAACCTATCTAGCTTAAAACTAATTAACATAATATACCAAATTAAAGATAAATGTAACAATACACAGTAAACTTAAGATAACCATAAACGTATCCATTAATTTTTTGTTATAATAGTTACTAAATTTTCGCGAATCAATTTCGCAATTAATAATTTATCTTTCTTTTCTTAACTATTTGATTTGTTTATTATTACGTTAGTTGAATATTAACTAATAACGCAAAAAACCCTAACGTGTTAAACAATTCGGCCTTGAACTATTGTTTCATAATCTAAACAAATTTTATTTTCCAGCGTATTAACACTGAGAATTGAGATTATCTCGGGAAAGCTTCACCCCAAACGGAGTATCGATTATGCTGTTCACTTAATCTCCTCTGAAGGGTAGCTCTCACCTTGTTACCCAGGCTCTTTATCATTTACCTTTTAACAATTCTTCCATTTTTACCATTCTTTTAGTTTACATGCTAAACCAAGATTTTAATTGTATTCCACGAAGAAATGTTGCAAAATGAATTGGAACTGTTTATGAAGTAATTTATTGCTATATACAGTATAATGATGAATTCATGACTAAAATCACACTCAGCTAATTTTAACTCTCGAGTATTGTATGTCTAGGTCTCAAGACTGTTTATATGTAAGTTGTTAAGGTATTGTAACTATTTTAAGAATTGTAAAACCTGATTTTAAATGTACCACACGTACAGTGGTAAGCACTCTCCCACCCACCTATACACTTACAGTGGTGGTAATGGTGAGGACTATCCCACCCACCCATACACGTACAGTAAAAGGACCCTTCTACCCACTCATATGTGTACAGTGGTAATGACCCACCCACACTTTCAAACACGTACAATGGTGAGAATCATAACACTCACCCAAACACATATAGTGGTAATGTGACATACCCACCTTCTCATACGTGTAATATGTTGGGGAATATCCCACCCACCCATACAAGTACAATTGTAAGGACCCTCCCACCTATAAGTGTACAGTGACAATGGCTTTCACCTTCTCATGGATGTAAAATGGTGAGAACCATCTCATCCAACCATACATGTACAGTTGTAAGGACCCTCCCACCTTCTCATACACGGACAATGGTGGTGACCATCCCATCCACCCTACATGTACTGTGGTGAGGACCTTCCACCTACTACCACTTAATATTCAACTGGCCTATGTATTTAACTAGATGGAGGATAGGGGGAGGATAGAGGGAGGGGATAGGGGTGAGTGTGAAACCTCCCCTAAAACTAATGTTAATTTTAGCGTATTATTAAAATGTTACTTCAAACCCTCAACAAGTATTATAGTACAGTTATAATTTTATTTAATATTATGATAAACAAATCATAATATAATACTGAAATTATCTCTTAATTTATTGTGTCTTTTTCCACCCATTTAAACTGGTAAGAATAATGGGAAGAATTTTATAGGTGGTGGGTGGTTTCGATCGTTCAAGTAAAAGGGAATTGAATTTTATCCCTGAGAGAATTAAATACCTCTGGGAAACCCTGTTTGGATACTTTAACCACTTGCCTCTATCCCCTGAGGCAAGACCTGTTCAAATACACGTGGGCTTTCTGAAAGGGTTTATCCTCCCCCGATCAGACAGACACTCGTATTTCCACCAGTTTATAAATACAATACTAATCGGTTTATAAACTTGTTACAGCCCAAATTAACTGATTTAAAAAATTTATAATGTCAATTTTAGATAAAATTAATTCAATATTACACATGTAAACAAGTTTTTGTTCTACAAAATAAAATACAAGCGAAAGAAAAATGTATGAGGATAATAACTTTTTACAATTATTTTTCGTCTAGTAACACTCTACAAACATCATATACATAATCGAACAAGGACGTGCTCACTCGTCATGAAATCTCCGAGAACACTGAACATGTGGTGATGAAATTTAGAGAGAAGTTAGCTTTTGTATAATAGATACCGACTAAGAAATTATATCTCAAAATTGTATTCCTAAGGTGTACAAACAACCTTTTAATTTTAATTTTTTACCATAAGGGTAACAGTAGTATTAATTTAATTTAAATATAATTTAAACAGCTGATAAAAAACATAAACATGACACATCCAGTTTGGCTAATTTGTTTTCGTTCTGAAATGTTTACGGTAATGTATACTACTTTTGATATCCCCTACTTATAGGGCTTTTAGATTACTTAACTTTGTTAAGTAAGAGAACAATCTGAGCTTTTATATTGATGTGATGGTATAGAGAGGACCAAGGAGGGAGGGTTAAGTCAGCGTAGAGAACCGTCCAATGGCTGTCGGATGGTATGTTATATATATACTGGCCAATTAGCTATTGTTTATCAGCAAAATCATACGACGTTTAAAAAAAAGTTAAGAAGGCTGCTAATAGATCTTTCTCCCCAACTTAAATACAGAGATAGCGTTTTATTTAACATATCTAGAACCACGTAAAAAAATTAGCATCTTACTATAGTCTCAATAGTAAGATAAGTATTGTATCTGAATAAGATTCATAAAAACTAATTCTTGATTTAATAGGTAATTCTTTACATCGTGTTACTGCAAACAAGAGAAAAGTGGATTGTAAGGCAGTTGCTTTAAAAATAGTCATATTTCAGAAACAAAATATAGCCTAACTGTTTAATATTCCGTCGTGTTGGTATAGATATATTAAATATATCCGTCAGTTTCCAGATTATTAAATTCTGGATCTAAAATCTGTACTGTATGAAATATGTAAAATAAAACATCCAATCTACTTAAACTTCTTTTAGACAAACTCACGGATACATAAATACAACTTTTACAATTTGTAAAGTGCATTTCTGAGTTTGTTAACTATTGTTGGAATCGCAAATGTTTTGGAAGGGAAATTTTGGTGTAATTCATGTAAAACTAAAACTATACCAGCAATTTAACACTTGCTATATATTAACATAAAGGTTTATTTCATTTTCTGATATATTTATTACTCTCTGAAATGAGAAAATTCTATAAATTATATTAATTTGTAACTAACTTGTTTTGTATATTTTATCTTTTAATCCCTGCTTGCTTTGTAGATAATACTGACTCATAAGTTATTTGTTTAAATTGAATGATTTTAAAAATGATCAGTATTTCCAATAGTAAAAAAGTTAATTGCTGCTTTTGAAAATGCAATTTTGTTTTCGACAAGCCTAAAGTGTGTATTTTAAATTTTTATTGAAAGCTATATATTTTCTTAGTCTTAAAATGACTACTATCCAATAAGTGTGGTTCTTCGTCATAAGTAAGTGTTATTATATTCTAAAGTGAAGTGATATTTGTAAGAATATTAATAAATGTTTTATAATATAACGAATAATTAAAAATTCTATGATCATATAAAGAACATAACATGGCCAAAATATTCTTCTTCACTATAATTTAATTCATATAAATTAAGTAGTCTTTCTTGATACGTCCTCTTATCTGATAAAATTATCCTACCAAGCTTAAAACCATACAAGAATAAAAAAATAAAGTAACTTTGCTACTCGTGACGTGGCTTATACGTCCAAGATTAATTAGGGCTTATATTTTAGTTACAATGAGTGCAGACCGGTTTGTAGTTTAATTTCCATTGTTGAACCTGGTTAGATACTTAGGTTATGGTATGCAAGGCTTATATGCATTAAATTAGGTCAGGTTTTATTATGATCAAATAGATACAAGAAGATATGAATAGAGTTAGTTATTTGCTTATATAAACAGGTTACTTGCTATTTAAATACACGAACTTGCTAAACACATTTAGGAACGTTTCGAAAAAGACTCAAATTTTATTGAATTAAAAAAAAAGTAAAACTTCGATAGTTAAATATCCATCATAAGAAATTCTTCAAACTCCTGAAGAGCATTAAATAAAAATTAAATATGTATATACCAGGTGTTCAAAAAATCTGGAACCCCCTTAATATTTACTTTACTAATCAAGGCAGAACAATTAAACTCTACGACTACGGCTTTAGTTACTAATTTTTAGGTCGTTTAACTATCCTTTTTCACTTGGGGGGACGTCCTGTGGAGGATATCTGAAAAAATCTTAAATGTAAGCATAGATCGAGTGTTAAAGCAAAAAGTTCTTATAGAAACACATTGCCCCCAACTGGAAAAAAGTATATTCGTTTGGAAATAACAGCTCTAATAGTTTGGCCTCATTGGAATTTTGAGAGGCTGCTATTTCCAAACGAATAATCCTTTTTCATTCGGAGTGCGGCAATGTCTTCCTCTTTTAATGACCTTTAAAATGAGGTATAACTCGACCTATACTTACGTTTAAGAATTTTCAGATTTCCTCCACAGGACGTCCCAAAAGGCCAAAAAGAACAGTTAAAACGATTAAAAAGTCAGTAACTACAGTGAAGACGTAATCATAGAGTTTTTCATTATTCTGTGTTTAGTCAAATTATATGGTAAAATATTAAGGGGGTTCGAGACTTTTTGAACACCCGGTATAAAGGATTCTATTGAATACCCTTATTTATTTATGTAGTAAGATCATGATCGACAGTCATTGTAAATAATATGTCGATTCTTTTGAACTGAAGATTTCTTTGTGCCAAGTAAACACGATTAAAGTGTCAAAATCAACTACCTTCTAAATTATTTTATGAAGGAGACAGTTTAATTTTCATACATTGGAATTCTATATTTCCACCATTAAACTTACAGAAAATAAATTGTATTACGAAATAAAGCAACTTTGGCCGTTTAACAACAAACAGTTCAATTGTTCAAATGATTGTTTGTCTTTCATGTAAATGGAACACGATAATTTTGTATCACACTAATAAAATTAATTACTATCAAATAATGTTGCTAATAAAAGATTTCCGCTTACTGTTTTCGATGTCATTTTATTATTTATTTCCATTTCGGTGCGTTGAATGACTTAAAACTTTTTTTACCGCAGGCTGTAACAAGCGAGCATCTATGGATTTAATATAAATGTACAAAGAACTGAAATAGTAATTTAGTTTTTCAATAGAAAAATACCAATTAAACATTACATGTAATGATATCTCTTTTTCTATAATATAAAATGTTAGGAGTGTTAGTATTTTATTACCAAATCAAAACTTATGGTATTTAACATGGGATGTAATCTTAATATACAAGTATATGGCCCAAACGTTATGTACTTACTCATAACAAACTCCACAGAACCACTGAACAGATTTTGATTAAATATAGAGTGAAGATAGCTTTTGTATCATAGAGAAATAGTAAGAAAAATATAGAGGGAAGATAGCTCTTGTATCATAGAGAAATAGTAAGAAAAATATAGAGGGAAGATAGCTCTTGTATCATAGAGAAATAGTAAGAAAAATATAGAGGGAAGATAGCTCTTGTATCATAGAGAAATAGTAAGAAAAACTGTTCTGAATTCCACACGCCTAAAGGGAAGAAATAGCCTATCGAAAAATTGCTTCCTCGCACCCATAGCATCTCGGGATTAATTAAACATCCGATTCTAATAAAATTGCTTCCTCTCACCAATAGCATCTCGGGATTAATTAAACATCCGATTCTTATAAAATTGCTTCCTCTCACCCATAGCATCTCGGGATTAATTAAACATCGATTCTAATAAAATTGCTTCCTCTCACCCATAGCATCTCGGGATCAATTAAACATCCGATTCTAATAAAATTGATTCCTCTCACCCATAGCATCTCGGGATCAATTAAACATCCGATTCTAATAAAATTGCTTCCTCTCACCCATAGCATCTCGGGATCAATTAAACATCCGATTCTAATAAAATTGATTCCTCTCACCCATAGCATCTCGGGATCAATTAAACATCCGATTCTAATAAAATTGATTCCTCTCACCCATAGCATCTCGGGATTAATTAAACATCCGATTCTAATAAAATTGATTCCTCTCACCCATAGCATCTCGGGATCAATTAAACATCCGATTCTAATAAAATTGCTTCCTCTCACCCATAGCATCTCGGGATCAATTAAACATCCGATTCTAATAAAATTGATTCCTCTCACCCATAGCATCTCGGGATCAATTAAACATCCGATTCTAATAAAATTGCTTCCTCTCACCCATAGCATCTCGGGATCAATTAAACATCCGATTCTAATAAAATTGCTTCCTCTCACCCATAGCATCTCGGGATCAATTAAACATCCGATTCTAATAAAATTGATTCCTCTCACCCATAGCATCTCGGGATCAATTAAACATCCGATTCTAATAAAATTGCTTCCTCTCACCCATAGCATCTCGGGATCAATTAAACATCCGATTCTAATAAAATTGCTTCCTCTCACCCATAGCATCTCGGGATCAATTAAACATCCGATTCTAATAAAATTGATTCCTCTCACCCATAGCATCTCGGGATCAATTAAACATCCGATTCTAATAAAATTGAATCCTCTCACCCATAGCATCTCGGGATCAATTAAACATCCGATTCTAATAAAATTGATTCCTCTCACCCATAGCATCTCGGGATTAATTAAACATCCGATTCTAATAAAAAAACCTAGCTGAGCTTCTACTTTGATGTGATGGTTTAGAGAGAATCATGGACAGAAGGGAAAACACGCACAGAGAAACACCCCGTAGCGAAGCAAGGGTTAGTAATTGTATGGTTTGATTTACGTTATTTTTTATTTAATTTTTCAGAGTGGAAAAAATAGGCTCGATTACATTCAAGATTCTTCACGAATAAAATATTTTTACAGTTGTATGTTTTTCTCTATTTAAATTGTAGTGTAATGGCGTTAAATTATTGTATATGCCATATCTGTTATCTAAACAGAAATCATTCATATATTTATATTTTTTAATTTTAAAATTAAATATATAGCTAAATTAAAATATATGTTAATAACAGGTGTATGCATGTAAGGAATCTTTCTATGATACATACACATATCTATTACGACATTAAAAAAAAGTTAAATAACAAGTTGTGAATGCTGTTTTTTTATTGCACAAGGTTTTAGATCTTAAGTCAAACGTTAGCTAATTTATCACCTTAAATAGAAATAAAGGTGTAAAGGGAAAAAGACCTTATACCATGTCTGTCAAGGAAAGTTTTCAGTAACTCCATTGCCAAGTTGTGCCAAATACGTCGAAAACTTGCTGAAGAACTGTCACTATGAGGCTTACTTGTATTGGCTAAACAAGTTTTATGTTCATACTTTAAAGTAATTAAAATTAAATACCATAGATAATAAAGTAATTTTTAAAAAGCAATAATAGCTTTTCGGTTCCTACAAATTGTGTTTATTTTATTTTTTAAATAGCTAATGATTACTTAAGGGAAGCAGACAGTTCTGGAGGGGGTTACTTAGAATAGAGCACATACTAAAGCGATTGATGTCCAACTTAATAGAGCTGTGAGAGCTATTAGTAGCACTCCATGGCAACTCCAATTCCTTGTCACCCGGTGCTGTGCAATATTGTTCCTCCAGAGATAAAACGTCAGGATGCGCTACTCAAAGAATTCAAATAAAATCTTGAATGCCCCTCACTTCCCCACTACTAAGGATCTCTCACGTCAGAATGGTGACTAAAAATGTCGAAACCTATCTCTACGTACTACTTCTCGGTTGAGCAGATCAAATTTCTTGCCAAACACTAGTTTGGCCGTAGCTTGGAACAGTTTTGATGGCCGAAATAAGTTCCTTATTAACAATCCGTCAATACCTGTACGTGGGATGAACCTCCCTCGTAGAGAGTGGACACTGTTGAATCGGTTCCGAAATGGAACTACTTGAAATACAAATGGGGATTGACAGTAGAACAGTCATGTGATTGTGGGAAGTCTATCCAAGCAGATTAAAAAAGACTTAACATCCTTTTTTCATATATGTTAAGTTTAAATATTTGAGCATTGCCATTTTTAAAACGAAATAGTTGAAATCTTCAAATATATGGAAAAGTTCAGGAAGTATGTTTACCTATAATTTTGTTGGATTTGGTCAACGAATGTACAAAATATGGAGTTTTCAAAAATATAACATACAGGCAAACAAATGTAAACAAAAGAAATTTACCTCACATTATGGCATATTTTTCGTTTATTTTTCTCAAAAACACTATCCCGGAGTTTTTAATACGTAATTGTAAGCATCCTTTACGTCCAGCTGTATGGTTTTGTGGTTATACAAATTAATAGATATGAATCCTGTTAAAATCAATTGTGTGGAATTTTTATATTATTGTGTCTATGTTATATACAGTACAGGGTGTAGCTAAAAATGTATCATTACTATATATTTTTGAATTCTAGGCCTAATTTAAAGCAGACAATGAAGACAGTTTCATCGAATTTCACTCCGTCAGGTGTCTACTGTCTGTGCTTTTACAACCAAATTGATAATTCAAGAACTCTTGTATTGACTGCCTTAAACCTTTGCACAGTTTTTTACACTAATGTTTCTAAGCAGTATAAAAATGGTAATTGAGTTATCTTTAGCCATTTCTAAATGGCGGATTTTCAACAAATTTAAATTATAGAATAAATTATAAACTGTTAGGTACGTCAATTTTATACAAAAAATTTATTTCTTAGTACTTTTATTAAAAATATATTGGTGCCTTACTTTTTATTCTAAGTCCATAATTATAAAAATAAGTACGATAGGTATTTTTTAAACTTATTTTATTGTAAGTATTTACAGCATCCAGAGAATTTATTAAAAATTGTATTAACATCCAGAATACTGTTATTGACAAAATTCTGCTAATAATAATAAAAATTATTGTTTTGTGTAAAATTTTTGAATTTAACAGTTTAGTAATATGTTGGGGTTAGTCAATCAAACTATTGTTGAGTTGTTATTTATTTTTTTGTAAGAAACATAGACAGGCGTAATTCGATAAGTACGTAGCCTTCATTTACTGCTATAAATTAGGTGTAGGCTCCAAAATTATATAAACAGGGCACATTTTTTACACCCTTTATACTATGGCTATTTTAGTAAATAAATATAACATTATTACTGTTATTGGTCGGTAGTTCGAGTTCAATACCAGTCAGTGTGGTTTTATTAACATCAACCGCTGATTGTAGACTGCTTAAAGGAATGTAAATATTTTTTAAATAACGCGAAAAATATTCTGAAAGAAGGAAAGGATTTTGAGAGAAACCTTATCATAAGTTGATTTACGGGACAGTGAATAAAACTGTCAGAGAAAACTTTATACGAAGAGTTCAAATAACTGAGTCAGTTAATGACTTAATGAAATTTGTCGTTCAGAGTAGATAACTTAAGAGCCAAGCCAAGGCGTTCGTTTCTTTTACTAATTTCTTAGAGACAAAAATGACGCTGAGTTCTGAGACTATTTAAATGTGTTTTTAACAAACTTCAAACTACAGAAACTAATTAATTAATTAACTAAAAATTAAAGTAATTGTATATTTTTCTACAGAATTGGTTTTCCTCTATAATGTATGTTTATGTAAAAATAACGGGTAAATGAAAACATTTTTTATTTTATTTTAATGTCGATAATTAGTTTTACAAATTCATACAACGTGAATGTGTAATAGTTAAAGTAAATCTATTTCAAAAATAAGCAAAGGAAAATAGTACAGGGAAGAAAAAACAAGAAAATCTTTAAAAATAGCGTCTATTGATGAATAGCTATATTTTTTTTTAGGTATATTTATTTTAACACTTGCTCCGTCATGTTGCGTGGGAAAGTCATTAAACATATAAATGTCACGTGAACACATATCACGCAAATAATATACATACACATCACTATACAGTATACAGTTAAGTGACTGGAGTATAGTAGTCTATACATAACTGGAGTAACAAGCTTGAAAATCGAAAACTTCGTTGTAAATATATACTAATGAGTACACAGTTTTAAGTTATTCTGCAAAAATGTTGTCACTGTTAACAATATTATAGTGTTTAAAACTAGTGGGAAAAAAATTCTAAATCTCAGATTGCTTGAATATTTTCATAAACAATTACACTTGATTTTGGTGTGCGGTGGAATAAAAAAACATAAATATCAAGTCTAGCTCCTAATAACAATTTTACAATAATTTAATGTGGTTTTTCCAACACGTTAAATATGGAAAGAAAACTTCATGAAAGACAACTTTCCTTAAAACAATTTTCAGCTCGATTTTAGACGATGCATCACGTAAAACATAATTAGATTTTTCGATTTAGTATTTAGATTGTCGAATTAACCTAAGTTTGGGAATAAATAATGTTCCAAATTTATTAGATAAAATCTTATATGTCCAAATAGATAATGTCTTATATTTGGAGTACTCCGAGTCCAGTTGGAACCGGAGTTGAATCGATTCCGAACTGGAGTGGGCAGATGTAACTACTGGAAATACAAATGAGGATTGACAGTAGATCAGTCATGTGCTTGCGGGAAATCTATCCAAACAATGGATTACATAGTTTCGTAGGGCCCCTTGTGTTAGTTACAGAGGGATTAGCCAGCACAAAAAAACAGATTTTCAGCACAAATTATATATATATATATATATATATATATATATATATATATATATATATATATATTTAATTAATGGCATGAATGAATATATATTTAATGAATGGCACATTAATTGGATATAAATATGTGACCTCTCTCCTCATAAAAATAGTGGATATGAGGAGAGACAACCAAAATGGTATGATTAGTACAGTACATTTTATTGTACAGTACATCTATCGGATAGCCCTCCAATATTACATCGAAATATTTCGAATACGAGATTCACGTTATACATTCATATGTGATCCTTGAAGTGACTTATGTGATAGGCCGAACAGTTGTAGAGAATTCTTTAAATTTCATTATTAGATTTGTTAAATTAACTGTTTAATCATGAAAATCTACTTAGTAACAATACTCAGGAAACCTTTAAGAAATACTAGATAATAAATAAATATTAGATCCTAACTATGATTTACGTCGTTTGCTTGAAATACAACTGTATAAACTAGAATTTTGTTTTGGTGCTTCAGTTATTCCAGCCAGGTTCCTTTATAACTGCCATTTAGAACAGGCACCGTAATCATTTCCCAATATGTCTGACATTACGTCCAGAACTGAACCCTGCAACAAGGTCAGAATCTGTAATGAGGAACCGACGTACTCTTTCCCCTACTGAAATTGTTTTTCATTTCAAAAGCTGATCAAATTTGCTGGTTCGTTATAACTGTAAAGTAATGATTATCGTTATTGCAATAACAACCTAGAAATGAGAAATTATAAATTTCAATAGTGATTTATTAAGTATTTTAATAATGATAAAAATATGTTTGTCTAAAGGTTTTTGTATTATGATTTTTAGCTATCAGAGCAAACTGCGTAGCTACCTTGGGCTTACAACAAGCTTAAATAGCTGATGCATTGTAATAAAACACCAAAATCAAAACTGATAACATAAATAGTCATCATGTGTTATCAGTTTTTTTCTAAGACTCACAAGACATTTCTAAAAAAAGATAAGGCCAAAAACAGTTTTCGCCCTGCAGCTCAGTTCGGAAGTCACATAAAGCCATCAATCCATTTAAGACCTGCCTCACTGATTCTATTTATGCTGGCTAATCCCTCCATAAAACAGCACAAGGGACACTCTGTATCTATGTGATCAATTGTTTGGATAGAGCATCCTCTGACCAAATTTCTAACTAAAATTTCTTAGTCTTAATTTAAACATCAGTCTGTGTTATACCAAGGGCAACTACTATTAGGTTTTCTTTTAATTATGTGTCAACATTTACCCACCCTCCCATACACGTACATTGGTATTAACCCATCCGCCCACCCATACACGTACAGAGGTATTCACCCACCCACCCATACACGTACACTGACCCCAGGTTAAGTGTTAGAGACGATCTATAACTTTTAGCGCGTTTAAGAAAATTCTGTGCATTTATCTCTTATTATTTATAACATTGACGGCAAACAAAGCTTTTCACCAAAATTAGATTGGACATAAATTATATATGAATAATGTTAAAATTTCTAGGCTGTCCAGTATTCTTGAATTATGTTTTACATTTCTTAAAACAAGAGGGTTTGTACGTTGTCAGGGTCAACGATGAGTTTTGCGGTTTTGTAAAGGAACCACCTCTTCCCAAAACATGTTAGCCTGGACATTTTCTTCTTTATCAGACTGTTTCCTTCACAATCGAGAACCAATAGCATTGCGTTCTGCTTTTAAAACCAGCAATAAAGGGCTGTAAGACTCAAGTAGGCTGTGAAAGCACCAATCTATTCCACTCCCTCTTTATTGCTTTGTTACGACTTTATCCATGGGACATACTTCTGAGGACAAAACATCTCTTCTACATTCCAATGAAGCATTTAATCAATAATATATAAAAAAAATTAAAAAATAAAAACAACTTACACTTAATTTTGGTATAGTATTAGAACTTTTTACTTTGAATCAAAACAAGTTTTGTTAAATTATTATATTTTATAATTGTAAGAGTTTTTTTGGTCGCTCCAGTCCTCCCTCATTTCCGTATCAATTTTGACGATAGAGGTGTCAGTGCATTTGCCCCTATTCATAGTTGTGCAATAAGGGATCCACTTTTCAATATTTTTACCCCGAAGAGCACAGGAAGCGCTCAAACTACTTTTATGGCCATAAGAATAACAAGGAGAGAGGTTTAAATTAGCAAAAATAAACAGCTGTTAGAATGTAAATAATGATGTTTATATTATTGAGAAGATTATAAATATTTCTTAGTCTTAGTGTTTATATTTAAACTCTAGATAGGTTGCAGCTCATATTATATGAGGAAACTAGAAATAAATTTACATATTATAATTTCACTTAATGCATGTTAATCACTAATATTTTATGCACGTACAGCATGCAGGGGTTTCAACTACTATTTTTATATTTAATTGGGAAAGTTATGAAACTGATGAGTATACACTTATATGACTAATTAAGAATAACTAATGTATTACCCTTAATTAATTGAACGTGCCTGTTTTGTTTGTGAATTGAGTATTGTTGTACTCTATTTTAGATAACTGAATTATAGTCAAACCGTAGTTAAATATTGTATCCAATAAATTCACGAAACAATGATAACTGGTTGATTGATAAATTTATTTTGGGACCATTATAAATAATCATATTGAAAACAGCTGTTATTCTGTTCATCAATTACAATTACTACCGCCATTTACTATAGGGAACTTAATATACGAACGATTTCATGATTATATTGTGGTTATATACGAAAAGATATTTGTAACAACAATGAAATTGCTTCTGGCAGATTAGCGAACCATTGTTTAATCCCATTGTTGACTCCAATCGACCTGTGGGGAGGGTATCATGGTTAACTAACCATTGGTGCGATAGTGCAAGGGATCACAACACAATCATACACACATTTATAGATTGTTTATGTAAAAACTGCATTTTATGTTTGGTAAAAGTTTCGAAACAAAATGAACTCATCATAGAACTGTCATACCTCGCAATACACTTCATAGTAACAATGATGATTATGTAAATGCATCACTGGGTTACGCTTTTACGATTTTCGTTTAATACAGCAAGTCGTTTCTAAATTAATGATAAGACACGGTAAAGTTGATCAAACATGTTATTTAACCTAGAAATTTAAAATATTTTGAGAAACATTCGGCAAAATATTCAACTGCTATTCAATATAAATTCGGGATGTGTTCCGTTAGTTCACTACCATATCCGTAACTTAGCTTAACCTAAAATAACCAAACCTAACATAACATGACCAAACCTAACATAACTAAACCTAACCAAACCATATCCATAACTTAGGTTAACCTAAAATAACCAAATCTATCATAACTAAACCTAACCAAACCATATCCTGAACTTAGGTTAACCTAAAATAACCAAACCTAACATAACATGACTAAACCTAACATAACTAAACCTAACCAAACCTAACATAACTTAACCAAACCTAACATAACTAAACCTAACCAAACCTAACATAACTTAACCAAACCTAACATAACTAAACCTAACCAAACCTAACATAACTAAACCTAACCAAACCTAACATAACTTATCCAAACCTAACATAACTATTTCTTTTATATTACCCAACAAATTTATTATTTAATTAATTACTACATTCTTATCGGTCTAAACAGCAAAATATTTAAAGATTGTGAACAGTTATAAACATTAATTTTTTAGGAATAATTTAATTGATTACTTTGGGTCTTTAAATTTATATGAAAAATTACTCAAATGACATATTTTCGGTCAGTTTATTTTCTACTATCTGTATAGTAGATAAGGCATTGGTTCATAAAGTGCAATTTCAGTAGTTTGATTCTCAAAACGGCAGTACTTCATAATTAAAGTACACAATTTAAAAAATAATTATTCTACAGTAACCGATTTATTTAAATGTTCTATCATGTGCTGGAGTATCAATTTAAGTGTATCAATGCCTCTACAAGCTAATAATGTATATTCTGTTAATAAATATATACATAAAAGTTTGTGGTGTATTCCTATATTTATTTCTTATTGTGAAACGAAGATATAACATTTAATTACCTCGATTTACAGGTGCATAATAATACAGTGCACTGATAATAGTACATTTTCGAATGAAAACGTTATTTTTTTATTGCAATATAAAAACATTAAATGTTATGGGTTTAGATTTAATACTAAACTGTTTTAAAAATATATATTTTTATGTCCAGAACTATATGCATTCGTGTTTTGTTTTCTAGTATTTTTCAATAGAAACATTCGTAAATGGTCATTAATTGAATTTATTTCAAAATAACATCATATTCTGGCCATGCCTTGGAAATTGTCTGGTCATCCACCTACATAAATATTTGACCAACCTACTTCTCCTACACAGTGCCGTGCCCCCATTTAACAAAGTGTGGTCATTCATCACCCCATGTAAATCTCTTGGGACTGATGTAGTATCATCCCTCTTCCTCCATCCTCTTCCTTCTTCTTCCCGAGCAGTTTAAATATACATTTAATGTTATAGTTGACAATCTTATTCAAGTATGATTTTATTTTACTTTGAATTGTATGATACCAATATTTAGAAAGATAATTCAAGTGTTCATAAAATGAAGGCCTATAATGAATATAGTAGATGGTGGACGTTCATGTCTTCTTTAATTTTACAGTCTAATATTTATTCGAGAAGTGTTTTTTACGATTATGCCATGAATTTTTGTTAATGATGTGTAAAAAAACTGTTATTATTCAGTTGCCACCTAAAAAAATTTGAAAACTGCCTGAAAGGGGTCAATTATTGGCTATATTGTCACGAGATATGCTTTCTATTATGTGGAAATCGAGGATTTGAAAAAAAAGTTACACTGGTAGTATTTTTGTCATAATTCCGTTAATGTCAATTATATTTTAATCACATTTTTTAGTTTAAAGTGTTTTTACACTAAATACGAGTTTGAAAACTGTTTTGGTTTATAACATGTATTTATCGAGATATAATTGAAAAACTACTTTCATGGTCATTCGCGATTAGCAACCATTACGTGATCATTGTAAATGCTATCTATTAAACACATAACTGAATCCACCCTTGCTTCCGCCGCGCCGGAGGGACGGTCGGCGGTCCGTCTCGGAGGCCAGGCACCTGAATATAAATCAAATTTCGAATTTTTGTCGATTAAATAGACAATTAGGTTAAGTTTTTTGGTTAGGAACGTAAAAACTGTATTTTTGGACCGAAAAATAATTTAATGAAAAATCAATTATATATCCTTGATCGGCTTGAAAAACATGTTATAGAAGTCGGAATTTTCACTAACAGATAAAAAAGTAGTTTTTGGATTTTTCATTAAAATTTTTCTCAAGAGTTATATACTCATATTTCACCACTTTTTGAACAATAAATTGTGTTTTCAGAAGTGGCAAGAAAGTGCATAATTACCGAATGGATCTGTGACAATGAGGAGTATAAAAGTGACGGACGACCATATATTACAACATACAGGAAGATTAGTTACACAACCTACTTATTTCATTTGTTGGTCCTTAGAGACAAAATTATTTGTATATTTACTATAAATAAGTATCTGAGGGTTAAAGTAGAGTTGATGGGGAGGCTGCTTACAAATCACAAGCCCAATGTTCATCTTACGCAGTCGGATATAGTGGACCGATCACTCGCCCCACAAGTACATTGACAAACCGACCCATCCGGTCAACATCCCTCTTGATATAACTTCCCACCCAGCAGTGGGCACCATGATCCAACTACCCTCCCAGAAAATAAAATCCTGACTACTTTTGGCACTCATACTCCAAACAAATAAAAGTGGTGGTCCTCGTATTCTTTCAACAAACACGGCAGGGTTCTGGGGATCCACCTACCCTCCTAATAAATATGACTGTTGGTGAAACCACAGTATAATATAAACACACAGTACCGAAGCTTTGCTGTTTTATTTGCCAACTAAGTGATGCTAGCGATCCTATCGGTAGTCAATAGTCACTCTGCGATACGACCACAAGGGTCGCTAGCGTCGAGCAGTTGGCATTTTTCTCAAGAGTAAAACTTCGCTAATGTGTTTTTGTATTATACTGTGGTGAAATCTTCACAGTATAAAAGAATAAGTACTGGTTTTGCATATTTCATGCCATAATTCACTACCACTAGTAGACAGCGCACTATCCAAATATATGCTATAGACTTCTGGTGGTCCTCCAGCCCTCTCAACAAATATGACTACAGGAAGCACACCAATATCCCAAAAAACATTTTTCAGTGGTGGCCCACCGACCCTTCCAACAAATATGAGTAGTTTGAGTACTATTGACACACAAACGCTCCCAACAATAATGACTTTCTATGTCACACAATCCCTACCAAAAAGTAGTGTATGTTTACTAATAGCCCACCAAACCTCCCAAAAAATATTACCACTGGTAGCCCACCGAACAACCCCTCCAAAAATATGACTGCCGGTGATACACTAGTTCCACACCAAATATGACAACAGGTGGCCCATCAACCCACTCAACAAATATGACCACTGGTGGTACAACAACCCAGCCAATAAAAAAATTAACATATGAGTGGTTCACCGATTCCCCCAGAAATATGACTACTGGTGGGTCACCAACCCACCTTACAAGCATGGCTACTAGTGCCACACCAATGACTCAACATATATATACACGAGTGGGCCACCAACCCACCTTACAAGTATGGCTACTAGTGCCACACCAATGACTCTACATGTATATATATATATATATATATATATATATATATATATATATATATATATTAATGTTATAGTAAAAAATAATAACTAAGCACCCTTAAAATTAAAAAATTAAAACCTTTAAGGGTGCTCAGTTATTATTTTTTATTATAACATTAACATAAATAGCAGACCTAGGATTTACAACTTTTCTACTATATGTATATACACGAGTGGGCCACCAACCCAGATTACAAGTATGGCTACTAGTGCCACACCAATGACTCAACTCGTATATACACGAGTGGGCCACCAATCCCTCTATGTCTTCAAGTAGCCCACCACCATTACAAGCAAATATGACAACTGATGGCACAGTAATTCATCAACAAATATTTCCACTGGTAGCTCACTAATAATTTTTAAAAATAAGCCTTTGGTAGCCCACCGACCCCCTGAAAAAATATTTCTTCGTATCCCACTAACCTTCGAAACAAATATATTTTCTACTTCAATACCAACCTCACCCAACAAATATGTACTCTATTAATCCCCTCCTTTCCATTTAACAAATATGTCTCCTATCATCCCACCAGCCCCCTCCCACAAATATGTCTTCTGGTGTCCCACCAACCCTCCCAACAAGTTTTTCTACTGGTTGTTCGCCTAGCCCTAACAAATTATTGGTGGTGGCACACGAACCGTCCCTACATAACCCAAAAGGCTAACGGTATCCGTACCTGTGTAAAATACTTAGGGTATATAGAACAATAAGCCAACAGAATTTGATTAACGTACGGGAACTTTGATCCCATTATCCCACCAAGCTAAACTAAATTACGAAAGTGAACTGAACAACTCTGATCCCCTCTCTCTGGCATTTCAAACTGCCCTCTAGTACAGAGGGCCAACACCTATGGAATTAAGTATATAGTTACGTATATTAATGAATTACTTGATCCCAGATTCATAGTATTGGATATATAAAAGTGATAAAATACGAATACACAGTACTTTTATTAATTGATAAACAGTAATGAATTATTAATGAGTAGTTTTAAAAAAATTCTTTTCGGATTTAATATACGTTAAGGGTTGGATTAAAATGCCTAACTGTAAAGCAATTTATAATAGCATTTACTTTCGAAAAAGCCCTTCATAAATTCGTTTAGAGATGTTTATTACTGTATATTCTAATAGATCTCGTTTTACTTTTATGTTTTTTCGTTTTTTATACTTCACTCGCCAGTTTACAGGCGTGTACGTGAACTTTATTCAACGAGTGAAGTACCGACCGTTAGCTCAACTGGGTATTCGAACCTTGGACCTTGCACTCGACAGTCCGTAGCCTTAGCTACTTATAACGTACAACATTACAATATTGTATAAGTACAGTTTACGTATTTATGAAATTAAAATCAGAGACTCATATTACTCTTTCGTTAATCTGTAGATATCTCTTGACAGATATAATTTTTAAAACAGTAACTAATAAAATTGAACTAGAATACAGCTGTATAGAATATGAATAAATGAATGAATAAATGAATAAATGAATATATTTCCTCAGTTTTACAAATCAATCATACAGTTTCTATGGAAATAAATACCGCCATCTCTTCCAGTAATGATGGCTGGTGTCCACTATGCCTGTCACTAATTATCAGTCATTATGTTGCTTCTACTGATAACGTGGCTCCTGTGGCATTTGGCAATCCTTATTCCAATACAAACGAAACACAATATTCTCCTTAAAAAACAACTTAACAAAATAGTCTTACTATTAATAGATTTATTTTATTCCTAATCATAACCTAAAATTCTATCTTTACAAGTTTACACTATACTATACTAATAATGAACAAAAAGAACATACTACAATATATAAGGCAACTCTTAATATTACTTTTTACTATTTTTTCTAAAGATTGTTAAATTTAAACTATAACATCAAACATGTTTTGTACATATCTTTGATCAAGTAACCAATTTTTTAATTCTTTTGAAAATTTCACTGTACTCATAATTTGCTTTAATTCTATGGGTAAAAAATTGTATAATTTTGGTGCTAAAAAAAGATAGGAATTTTTAAACACATCTTTATTTACTCTAGGCCTTCTAACATTTCCCCTTGAAATATTTCGAGTCAAATAGCCTGGATTTTGCACATTTTCATTTCTGTTTTGCCCACTTTTGATATAAAACAATCTTAATACTTTAAATATGTACAAGTGCCGCATTGGAAGAATTTTTAAAGATTGATAAAGTGGAAATGTTGTTTCGCGTCTCCGTTTAAACAGTAATACATGAACTATGTGATTCTGAGTTATTTTTAATTTTTCTATGTGTGTCTTGAATGTACCTCCCCAGCAAGAAATGCCATATTGTAATTTTGAGTGTATTAGTGCATAATAAAGTGATCTCAATAAATCCACATCGCATACATGTCTTAGAAAATAAAAATTTCTAATGCTTGACCTGCACTTGTTATTCAGTTGAGTGATATGTTGTTTCCATGACAGCCTTTGGTCCACTCTTATTCCTAAATAAGTGAAATCCTCTACTTTGCACTTCTTGGCAGTGACAAGTATTTCTATTTTTACACATTTTATCGTGAAATTTGATATTATAAGCAAACTCAAAACTATCAGAACCAAAATTAATGTACTTTGTCTTAGATACATTCACTAACATACAATTTGAATTGCACCAAGAATTTAGTAGATCAAGGTCTTGCATCATTTGATTATATACTATCTCTTTGTCGTAGTTTGCGACAGAATGAAATATGCACGTTAGTAAAGTTTATCATAATAACAAATATTTTCTTGGTTATCTGTTTCGTGCGTGAGATATCTGCCTCGAACCATAATATTTAGTTTCTGACCAAATTACTAAAAATAAGTTTATATTTTGCTTATTCATGGCATAATGTAAAAAAACCCTCTGTACAGCAAGCTGTCAGAATTATAGCGAATGTACATTTTTTTTCCAGAATGTCCCCCTGTATATTTCGTAGTCCGACTGTTCAACTGCCACGTCAATCTAGGTCAACAATAAAAATCTGTGTATCCCTCCTTTCTTTCCTTCATGTTCCTCCTTCGTAAATAGTCTAGTTTTGTTTGTTTTCAGGAAGGCTTTCTTATATATCGGTGTTGGAAGAATCAGGAATCTACGATGTAGACCTATTTTCACAAAAACTTACGTTAATTTATTAGTAGAAAGCATTAACCTTATTTAAAATGTTCACTGCCACAAAATATTGAGAACCTAATCTACATAAAAAATGTCTAAGAAGTTAATTTTAATTATAGTTGAGATAGTTGGGCGAGCCAGTGGCCAAGCGGTCTAAGGAGTCAGGACTTCGAGCCTATGTTAGAAATAACGCTGGTTTGAATCTGGCCTAGACTGAATGGTTATCAGTAAAACTCACCTTCTACTGTACTGGTTCACCCTCTTACTCTGTCTAAACTAGTTCCTTGCACAGAAATAGTCTATGAGGAATGGGCAGAGTAAGGGTAAGAAGGAGATCAGCCTCCGCTCTAAAATGTCAGTTCTTTTATTTTTTATATTCTCATAAACTATAGATTCTCAGTATTGTAGTAATAAGATTGAGAACAAATTTTAATTGAAATCTGTTAAAAGCACTGGCTTTACTGGCTTTACTGGCTGTACTGGCTGTACTGGCTGTACTGGCTTTACTGGCTATACTGGCTGTACTGGCTGTACTGGCTGTTTAATTTTCATTAGGCAACCTCCAATCAATGACAATTTCTAAGCAATAGTCAGAGTGTATAGCAATTTGCTATAATTTGTTTTCTTAAACTTTAACTAAGCTAATATTGAAATTACATGGAGTCAGTTTGATAGGCAGTATACTACGGGTCGTATATCGGAAAGGCAGGAAGATGGGGGCGGGTTCTGTTATTGCATCCTTTTTGGGTAATGGAGTGGATTGTATAATTTATTTTTTGGATTGTTTTCCTCAATTCAAACAATCCCATGTCAATAAAGTTTCAGTAAATTCAATAACATTCCTACACTAAATGTGTCCCTAAACAGAAGTATGTTCATCAATTTAACTTTGGTATTCAACAACATTAAACATTGATAAATATACCTTGGTTGGTAGAACTGTTGGTTAAAGTCAAAGCTTCATCAACTAAGAGTTCTCAGATCGATCCTTATCAGATTTAAAGTAATGTTGAAATGGTTCATCTGATAACCACCGCATTAGTCCTTAGGCCATTAATTAAAGACACATTCTAAAGAATAGTTGGCGTTAGTTGATAACAAACATAACATTAACCTACCTACACTCATCAAACTCATTCGAAATTCGTATTCACCCATATTTTAACTATCAGTGTCTTGATAATAAATAAAAGGAAAATAATTAAATGAAATTATATACCACAGTTGGTACACAAATCAAAAAGATGGAGTACTCAACCAAATGTTTTAAAATGTATCGCAATTTAATCTCATTCGTTAAATTGTTTCCAGTTAAAAATTTCAAAACATACATACGATGGTTCAGACAGAAACTAAACACAATGATTAGAATTAATTTACAATAGTTACAATGGAAAACACTTTCTTACAACTATTAACATTGTATTGCATACGCCTATTTGGATATGGTCTAATATAGTATTTAAAATTAATTAATTTGCTTACATTGTAAATATTTTAGATCATGTATAAAATCCAATTAAAACAAAATTTAAATAGCTCGTGTTTGGAATTAAATATCTTTAATTAAAGTGTTTGTATAGTTTTTCTTAAAGCTGAATTTAAAATAAGAAATGTTTATAAATCACCAACATTGCAAACATAATATTTCCTCCTAAACTAAAGGAATAAATTACATATATAACAAATGGAATACATTTTCCATTTGTTATATTTTACGATCTTATTGATCGTTCCACCACTTCTTAGTATCTGGAGAATAATGGGAAAATATATATGTATATTGTACCTTCGTTATTTTACGTAGTAAAATACATTGAGTCGATTATGTACATTTAACAAATTATTTTCATATTCTTCTTCAACGACAGAGGAAAAAAGATAAATAAATGATTTTTCATGCACAATCCACACTGTTAAATGTTAAACCCAGGGGTGCAGAGCCCGGAGTCCTGAGGAAGATCTGCATCCAATACTGGAAAAATTTCACTTCTCCATGGAACTTGAATTAAAAAGTTATCTCAAAAGATTGAAAACTTTTTATAGCTTTGTGAGGGCTTATTTATACTTTATTCAAGTAAGTAATAAAACAAAATGTATTTAAATAACTAGTGCATCATAAATAAAATTTATAAAATATTTATGAACAACAAAAATGGTACTAAATACGAATTTTATTTTAATCTGTCAAAGATGCTTTATTAACCTACAACAACCCTCCAACGTTGCTAGCTAAATTTAGTTTTAGTGAATGCGCAGCGTGGAATGGTGAAATACGAGTCGTGGAGAGTGTATCAGAGGGGTGTCATCACCCCCCCAAACACGTATTGATACAGGAGGAGAAGGGGGTGAGTGTAAGTCAACGTAACCAAAGCGGTGTGACTACCCTAGGTCGATGCACTACAATCACCACACAATACGTTAGTCCCTTGTTATATTATCAACTCCCTAATAGTGCCATTTTATAAGAGGAGGGGCTGAAGCGAAAATAAAATGTATATTTATATTCTGGTGACCTTCAGCCTGATTTCTGACTGGCAAAATATATTCTTTTTAATCACTATGTTAAATTTTCTCGAATCAAGGAAAAAATGTATTTGCTAATATAACACAAGACATCTATTTATTAGCCAATTTCTATTATTGAAATTATAACAGATTCTTCAATAAATGGTTACTAATTATGCTTATTTTCTTATCCAAAAATATTTAAATCACAAAAATTTCAATAAAAATACGTAGTAAGCAATTAACATTGCTGGGAACAAAATGTTAACGGAAAACATACGTCAAATATTTGCTTATTCTCTTTACATTAGTCTTATTCAAAGTAGGTCCAAAATGGCGGTACATTCCAGCCTTCCTTAAAGATTTAACTTTCAAGACAAGGGGTGTAATGTTAAGGATAAATATGACAAGGGGTGAAATATTCAGAAATTTCTCAACATGCTTTACCTGTATTTGACTGTTTTTTCTTTTTTACACAATTCCACTCAAATTGTCTTACATTTGACTCTTTTGTTGTTTCTACCAATATTCTGTATGCTAATTATAAAACTAAATACATTTATCAGCATATTTAGCTGGATTAAGTGTTTCTCATTTGATTACTTACAATGATGCAAATACAATGATATTTATTGACTTTTCGAAAGAATCACTTTGAAGTAAGGGGAGTTATTTGTAGGCGTTTCTTTGCCTTGAAACAGAAAACATGGAGGCCTGTGGCAAAATGAATTACTTGAGAAGGGGCGAGTGAAAGGGAAGGGAGCGGACACTCCATCAGTCCGGAGTGTTTACATGGTGTGATGAATGACAACCCCCCCCTTGGAAGGGATGGTTCTACAAGTAGCATGGCCTTGACGTACGCGTGTCATGTTCTTGGAAGTTACGTTACAATTACTATTTCAATATATTTACAACCCACGTATTTTTTTTAGTACTAAGTGTCCTTTTTGAGAATAAACCCAGCTCATGGAAATATACAAGTTTGCAGAACATTCTGCTTTTCGACTGTGATCTCTTTCCTCTCTTCTCCTCTCTCCTGTTATACCTTCAGTGAATTACTGTTAACATTTTCTCTATGTGATTTTGAACCAAATTAAGGATGCTTGAGTGGCACGGGACGTTGGTTCCAAAGTCTGCGTCGTGTGGGATAATTGGTGGTCAGAGGGTTTTAGGCAAATCAGCAACTAAAAGGGTAGAGAAAAATCAAAAGAGGAACTGTTTTGAATCTATGAGTTAAGTTAATTTTCTAGAGGAGCCTGTTTTTAAAACGATAAACCACAATAGTTTAAAATTGTATTTTATTTGTGTCTTTATGGTAAGGTGCAAATTGGAAAATACAATCTTTCTTTTCAAAAGACACTAGTCCTCAATTTGTTTTGGTGAGTCTATTCCACTTGGAAACATAACTACTCATAATTTTAGTTATTTATCTTAGAACATAACCATCACAATATTTTCTATGAAAAATAATATGCACATAATAGCTTTTAGTTCCATGAAATAGCTGAACGCGTTGTTTTAGTTTAAGATGAAGTACATTACATTTATTTATAGAACGAATTGTGACTCTGTGCGTTATATTAAGCAATTACTCTATTTTTACCTATTCCTGTTTTATTTTAAAATGTAATATAACATTTGCCTCTATGAATAAGATATTTGTGCAACTTACTGCATAAAAATATTAGATTGAACATTCTTGATTAAGATTAATTCTCATGTCTTTTCACAAAAATAAGTTAAAATATAATGTGTTAATTCTTTACTTTAATTTAATAACAACTTTAAAATTATTTTCATTGTATATAACTTTCTTAAATTCCTAAAATGAGACTACTAACCCATAAAAATTATGCTATAACCATGAATTACAGAAAAGAGGGAAAATATAAACATTAACTGTTAGAGCCTCCTAAATGTGTTTTATTAATTAGTTAATTATTGCTTTATGTTAATAGTTAATAAATATTTGCATTAAGTGCTAGTCTTCACTTGTTCCTAAAACAAACATTGAGTGGCTGAACAATTGGCTGTTTTCACCTCTAAAGCACGACAGTAAACCGTTGATAGCACCAATCCATTCCTTTTCAAGTTTATGGCATTTATACGACTTCATTCCAAGGATAGGTCTGCAGAGTTCAAGGACTCTAATCGTAATTTTTAAGAATTGACGAGACGAGTAATATAAAAGAATATAAATATTGTTTTAATGTATATTAAATGATAAATAATGTATTTATTTCAGTAAATTGAATAAGTTTTCATTTAAATCATAGAAAGCCCTAAGTTATTTGGAGTTATTGGAAGAAATGAAAGTTTTGATAATAAATCTGTACAAATAATGTATTATTTAATGAACTATTAAAATAGATTCTTATATATTTTAATCTACCCTAAACCGCCAATAATTACTAATAAATAACACTATAAAATATATATATAAGTATATATGCATGTATTTTTTGTACTACGTTTTTTTTTTATATTTACTATAGGACCTCACCGACAAGTTTTGCGTAACTTGGTGAGGCCTTGATTTTGTACTCACTTTAAAGTAATAAATAAATAAATAAAATAAATATATTTTCCTGAAATGGTTTATAACTTGTTATTTTTTAGTTTTTCTTCAGATGATAATAAAATTTACTATATTCGTTAAAATAATAATTTATTTTGTATATGTTTCTATAAACTTTTGTTATGGGCTCAATTTTTCTGTCAACATAAACTCTTAGTACCTAAAAAACATTAATTGATTTTAAATTAAAAATTATTATTTATCAAATTATAATTTAGCTGTAACTGTATTTCCAAGAATATGACATGACACGCGTACGTCATGACATGCTACATGTAGAACCACCTCTTCCACGTGGGGGGTTTGTCATTCATCACACCATGTAAACACTACGGACTGATGGAGTGTCCGCTCCCTTCCCTTTCACTCGTCCCTTCTCAAGTAATTAATTTTGCTACAGGCGTCCATGTTTTCTAGCACTGTTTCAAGGCAAATAAACGCCTACAAATAAATCCCCTTACCTTCAAAGTGATTCTTTCGAAATTGGATGTAAGTAAGTAATTGAGGACAATTAGAACCAACTAAGGATGTTGATAAATGTATTTAGCTTTCTAATTAGCATTTTAAGCGTTAGTAGAAATCACAAACAAGTGAAACGTAACACAATTTTGTAAAATATGAGTACAAGAAGGTATAAATATTGTATACATGATTCAATGAATCTTTCAGCATGAATGATAATACGTCCGGTGTGGAAGTGGAGAACGTGGTTTTTGAAATCAATGACTTAATATAATTTAATATTTATGCTTGACTGTCTCTCTTATACACTAAACAATTCTTACGTAGTTTTATCACTTGTTTTAAATGTACTTTTAGGGTATTTTGTTTATAGAGCAAAATAATTAATGCTTGAACTTATTTATATATGTACCATATATATACAGACTTTTCAGAAGTGTAGTAATAAATATTGAATGGCAAGCGTTTGAGACAACTTTTAACTTTAATTAATAATAACTAATTTACTAAGAGACGTTTAATGATTGTTAAAAATAAGTGTTATACTAGATTTTTTGTTGTTGTCATAAGCATCATCCGAAATGTACATTCGGACAGGGTTTTATTTTAAGAATAGGAAATTTGCTTGTTAAGTTCTGTTTGACGCACTATCCTAGTCCAAAATCAGTTTATATATAGTGTATCATACCAGTACTTGAGTATTAGCCAGGACACATTAACTTACATAATGTTACACTGGAACTTATGTATGTCCATAAGTTCCAGTGTAACAATACTACTGTATTATTATATTATTATTATATTATTATATTGTTAGTATTATACAGTAGTACACATACAGTAGTATTATATCAATACTACTGTATGTGTATAGGTGGGCGGGTAGGTCAATACCATTGTACGTGTATGGGTGTGTGGGTAGGTCAATACCATTGTACGTATATGGGTGGGTGGGTGGGTCAGTACCACTGTATGTGTATGAGTGGGCGGGTGGGTCAATATCACTGTACGTACATGGGTGGGCGAGTGAGTCAATATCACTGTACGTACATGCGTGGGCGAGTGGGTCAATATCACTGTACGTACATGGGTGGGCGAGTGGGTCAATATCACTGTACGTACATGGGTGGGTGGGTGGGTCAATACCACTGTACGTGTATGGGTGGGTGGGAGGGTCAATGCCATTGTATGTGTATGGGTGGGAGTTTGGGTGAATACCACTATACGTGTATGGGTGGTCGTGTGGTATTGACCCTCCCGCCCACCCATACACGTACAGTGGTATTGACCCACCCGCCCACCCATATACGTACAGTGGTAATGACCCATCCACCCACCCATATACGTACAGTGGTAATGACCCGCCCACCCACTCATACACGTACAGTGGTAATGACCCATCCACCCACCCATACCCACTTATATGTTTAAGTGTAATACACTTATATGTTTAAGTACATATAACATACCAGTTATATGTTTTTCACTATCATATAAAAAACTAGTTTTTCGATTTTTCAGTAAAGAACGAATTTTCTGCGGCTAAAATTAAACTCCTCATGAGTTATGAATTCATATTTCATCACATTTTCAGAGGCGTCTAGAAAGTGCATAATTACCGTACCACCCACTCACCAAAACACACACAGGGGTATTGACCCACCCACCCACCCATACACGCACAGTGGTATTAACCCACCCACCCATACACACAGGGGTATTGACCTACCCACTCACCCATACACGCACTATGGAAGTTCCATATTTCCATATTGTTAATATTTTTAAAGGAATACTATCAATCATACCACTAGCCCTTGAACTTCCGACGGCTCTTACAAACATCTTTCAGACGTAAATGATAACTGGCTGTTCCATACCTTTCAATATTGATATCTAATATAGTTTTTAATACATAAAAGCTTTACCATTTTGGACCCATCATAAAATTGTGAGTAAATAGACGAAATAATCTGAGTTGAAATGAACACACGGTGTGACCAATTGCACTGTAGCCAGGTACAAAGCTATTGATCACGAGTTCAAAATTAGTTTCAACTGGTACTTTGTAACTTTACAAATGCACTGGTCTATGGCATTGAGGTGTAAATTGTTAAATGACGATATAAGCATGATATTCTTCACAAATGTGCCTTGGTAACCCAGTGATGTACATACTCTTTCACGTACAGTGATGTAAAACTATCCAACCATCCTTATACGTACAGTAGTGTGGAACCATCCACCCACCCTTATACGTACAGTAATTTTCAACCACCCAACCACCCTCATACGTACAGTGGTACAGTGGTGTGCAACAACCTAACCACCCTTATACTAACAGTGGTTTGCAACCACCCAACAACCCTCATACGTACAGTGGTTTGCAACCACACACCCACCCTTATACGTGCAGTGATGTGCAACAAACCAACCACCCTTATACGTACAGTAGTGTGAAACCGTCCAACCACCCTTATACGTACAGTAGTGTGGAACCATCCACCCACCCTTATACGTACAGTAGTGTGGAACCATCCACCCACCCTTATACGTACAGTGGTGTGCAACAACCTAACCACCCTCATACGTACAGTGGTTTGCAACCACATACACATTATACGTACAGTAGTGTGCAACCATCCACCCACCCTTATACGTACAGTAATTTGCAACCACCCAACCACCCTCATACGTACAGTGGTTTGCAACCACATACACACTATACGTACAGTAGTGTGCAACCATCCAACCACCCTTATACGTACAGTGATGTGGAACCATCCACCCACCCTTATATGTACAGTAGTGTGCAACCATCCACCCACCCTTATACGTGCAGTGATGTGCAACAACCCAACCACCCTTATACGTACAGTAGTGTGCAACCATCCACCCACCCTTATACGTACAGTGGTGTGCAACCACCCTTACACGTACAGTAATGTGCAACAACCCAACCACCCTTATACGTACAGTGGTGTGCAACCAACCACCCACCATTATTCGTACAGTAATGTTCACCCACCAACACTTACACGTACAATGATGTTAACCCACCCTATCACCCTCATACTTACAGTGGTGTTCACTCTCCTCCCCCCATACTTACACTTACAGTGTTGTTCATCCACCCGACCATCCGTACAGTAATGTACAACTATCCACCCACCCTTATACGTACAATGTTGTTCATCCACCTGACCACCCTTACCCGTATAGTGGTACCTCTACCACTTATACTTACACTCTACCACACTCTACCACCCCAAACTTATACTTACAGTGGTAAGTTTTTGTTGCAGGGCCTCATTAAAACAAACGCTTTCCAGAGAATAAGGACAGGGTGAACGAGAAAGAGGAATAATGCTAATAAAAATTAAATTTAAAAAATGTTCAAAGAAATACATGGTAATGTAACTGACTTGTTTAAACTTACATTTTAGTAAGTTCAGCATTAGTCTTAACTAAGAAATATACTGATTGATTCTAATTATAATTGGCTTCTATTTTATTTATTTTTTTATTTTTTATTGTGTCATAGATACATAATTGCACATAAACACTTATCAATACATAATTACAATGAAGTAATTAAATACATAAAATAAACATATCCTGTTAATTGGTAATAAACTAAAATATTTGCAGCACTTTACCAAATAGAACTGAAAAAAAATCATTGACACTATAAGAAACTAAATCTACTAGCTTATCTTTTAATATTCTTTTTAATGTAGCTAGTTTTTAATACAGTTTGAGGTTATTTGGGAGGCGATTGTACAGTTTAATGCCATTGTGTAAAAGGAGTCTTTCGGAGAAGGAGGTTCTATGATTTTGGATGACCAGATTCAGTCGGTTACGAAGATTGTATGTATGTGAAGGATGAGAAACAATGGAACAGAGGAGTATATATTTTTTACAAATAACAAGGTGCCTAAAATATATATGTACGGTAAAGTTAAAATATTTTGTTGCTTAAAAAGTGGACGGCATGATACATTTTCTTCACTTTAAAAATTGTCCGGATGGCTCGTTTTTGAAGTTTGAAAATTTGTTTGTTTTGATTGACTGAGCCCCCAAACTGGAATGCCATAAGATAAGTGCGGATATATGACTCCATAATAAACAGTCAGTATAAGGCTTATTTCAATGAATGAATGGGCTTATTTGAACAGTCCTCTTAAGATACAGATTCCCGAGCTGATAGATCTTGAAATTTCAGTCAAATAGTCATGAAAATTAAGATTTTTATCTAATATCACTCCAAGGAATCTTATCAGAAGAGTGTACATCCGTTTTATTGATTACAAAGGGCAGTTCAAAATTTTCCTTGTTTCGTATAGAATATTGCAACAAGCTTGTTTTCTTTGCGTTAACTCTGTTATGATTTTCACCAAACCACTGTACGAGGCAATTAACATTCATAAAAAGCTCTGTTTCAACAAGCTCCTGAGGGTCCCATTACCGTTAAGGTTGTGTCATTGGCAAAAAGACACAAGTTTGCATTGGTAACACCAGAACTGACGTCATTCAGAAACAACAAGAGCAAAGCTCCTAGTACTGAACCCTGAGTTACCTCTGCCAAAGTGACTTCTTGATCAGAAAAACAGTACTTAAGTGACGTAGTAGAGTCGATGTAAGGAATTTTCACCAACTGTCACCGGCTACACAGATATGTGCGAAACTAGTTTAGGGAAACATTCCGTATTCCTAACTTCTGAAGCTTGTTTAGGATAATCTCGTGGTCGACCGTATCAAATGCCTTGCTGAGGTCAATGAAAGCACATGCAGCAAACCATTTTTTTGTCTAAAGCGGGTACTAATTGGTTGATCAAGTGGAAGATAGCATCTAGTGTTGATTTATTTTTGAGGAACCAAACTGATGCTTTTAAAGAGAAGATTGTGATGCATTATAATACCCATTAGTCAGACGTAAACAGCCTTCTCGATAACATTCGAGAAAGTCGAAACGAGAGTTATTGGTCTGAAATTATCTATATCCTTCTTAGAGCCATTTTAAGGATCGATATGATAACGGAAACTTTTAAAATTTCAGGAAATTGGCCACTTAAGAAGGAGTTGTTAATGAGTTAAAGTTATACTAAAGTTAAATAAAAATATAAGTTGAGAATTAAAGTGTTATAATACTGAGCCGCATATTAAAGTGCGTATTTTGTAGTCTGCGTGTTTGGAACGATGTCGCCGATCTGTGAGAATTGATGGCTATGGAGGAAATGGTTTCGTCAGTAAATCTACCAAGGATCAAATCAGTGCTGACACTTCCACTCCATTACCCAGACTGAAACCCTAACACCCCGACCGTACGTGGAACGTTAAGGCAAATTGGGGTTGTTATCGATGACTGCTGACACCGTGGAACAATTACGACTTATCTAATTAACCAATACAGTTGCAATGTTCAATTATTTAAAAACAATTTAAAAATAGATATTTTACTAACAGATCAAGTTTTATAGTATGTTTTTAGCAACTATTATACATTTTTTGCGAATAATGACTAAAAAGTGTTAATTTTGATTGGTATCACATCTTCCTAAATTCATTTGTTTTTATTGATTGGTAGTACCATTATATATACATGAAACATATGGTAGAACCATAACACTGTTTCATGGATACTACCATAACACATTTTCATGGACACTACCATAACACTGTTTCATGAATACTATACAAACAATGTTTCATTGATACTACCATAAACACTGTTTCATGGATACTACCATAACAATTTTTCATTGATTCTACCATAACAATGTTTCATGGATACTACCATAACACTGTTTCATGGATACTACCATAACAATTTTTCATTGATTCTACCATAACACTGTTTCATTGATACTACCATAACAATGTTTCATGGATACTACCATAACACTATTTCATTGATACTACCACAACAATGTTTCATGGATACTACCATAACACTGTTTCATTGATACTACCATAACAATGTTTTATGGATACTACCATGACACTGTTTCATTGATACTACCATAACAATGTTTTATGAATACTACCACAATAATGGTTCATTGATACTACCGTAACAATGCTTCATGGATAGTACCATAACAATGTTTCGTTGATACTACCATAACACTGTTTCAAAAATAAGCTCTTACGTTTGTGTAGAGAAAATTGGGAAATATAAAATGCGAAATTGTTATGTATTGGGGCAGTAAGGCATGCTTTGTTCTTTGGGAGGTTGAAATATAGGTTACAGGTCTGCGCTGACGTTGCAAATGGGTCAGCAGGGAGAGAAATCAATACCAACCTTCCCAAAAGAAATACTCCTTGAGCAACAGGTGGCCCAACTTAACCTTACTTTCTCCATAAACTGCTGCCATTCCAAGGATTTATAGCGACTTGCATATGTAACTTTTTGAAATATAATTTACTCAATACTTATGATGAAATCAATGTCTTTGCAAATATGATCATATGATTTTTGGACATGACACGATTATTCAAATGTGTCATTTTCTAATCTGTTGTAATGTTTTTATTTACGTTTAAGTAACTAATTTCATAACTAACGTCACGTTTTATGGATATTTACCGATGAAAACATAAGCCTAAGGATTAAAGATAACTTGATACATATATATATATGTATCAAAATTATTTCTCTAACTATATACCCGTTTAAAATTTTGATTATATTAATTTAATCACTAAACGCTTTCAAAATGTAATATTATTATTATTTTTTATTATTATTATTTGTACTTATCTCAAATTACATATACTTGCAGTCCCCTATTTTTTTTAATTTTCAAATCCCATTAATCTTATGAGATTACTATATGATATTTTAGCTATAGGAAAATAATCTTTATAGAAATGTTTTGTATATTTACATTATTTTAAATCTATTTTTGTTTGATTTGTTATAAGGCCATGTTTAAACCATACAATTTCAGAGGAAGAATGAGATGAAACATGCCAAAACCAATTAACTGGGCTTGTTATATGGCAGGGAATGTACCATAGGCCGGAAGTGAATCGATCGGAGGCTGGCTGGTGTCCATGGCTCGCCAGGCGACGTCACGGTTACCATGGAAACCGGAGTCGGTGGCCTCCGGCTACAATGCGTGGCGACAGTGGTTGACTGCTGACGTCATTGACTATATATAGTAGTAAACGATCTATGACGTAGTGGACGCCAATGAGTATATATTTTTGGCTGTTAACGACCCACGTAATAATTGCTGAAATCAATGATTATATATAGTAGTACTGGCTTAGCCCCTAAACCCACATATAAGGCTTGGCTGAATCGTGACTTAAAATGATCTCGGACTACTAAAGTTTATAAATCCCTATAGGGATTTCATGAATGGTCATAGGTGGCTAGACAAGATGATCATGGACTACCCAAAAAGTCAGTAGCTATCCCTGATGTTCTAGGACACTATCTTAGGCCACCTAAGAAAACATGGGATACCAAAGTAAGTCGATAACTACCCAAAATGAACAACGATGGATACCCAAGTTTTTCAGAGATAGCACATATTGATCACGGGTTCCTATAAAAGTAGGTCAATGGTTAACCAAGTTAACTGCGGGTGGCTACTGAAGTTCATCAGTGAGTCTGTCACATTCATTGAGTGTGGCTATTTAAGTGTAAGTCCGAGGTTCTAACGTTGATTTCTAAATGGTCACGGGCTACCAAAGTAAGTTAGTGGCTACCCAAATTTATCAAGGGTGGCAATTTAAATTTATAGCTATAGGCAATAATAGCTACCCAAGATGATTGCTACCTTACCTAATCACGGTTGCTACCCATTTTAATCACGAGGAGCTACCCAAGTCGATTACGGTTGGCTACAAAAGTTAATCGGGAGGGCTACTTAAGTAGATCATGGTGGCTACCCAAGTTGATCAACGGCTACCCACGTTGATCAAGGGGGTATAAACCTGCTTCGTGGTGGTTTTTGGAATTTACATTCAATCCGTTTCTTTCCAGAAAAAAAATCCTAACTAAATGTGACCTTTTCCCTCCACAAAAAACTCCAAAAACATGAGTTCCTATTTCAAAGATTTGTTTAGTAATAAAGTTCATACTGTAACATTTGAAAGGTGAGGATCTATTCTAGTGGATCTATTCTAGCGCATCTATTCTAGTGGATATATTCTAATGAATCTATTCTATTGGATCTATTCTAGTGGATCTATTCTATTGGATCTATTCTAGTGGATCTATTCTAGTGGATCACAATTTGGAATTTTAAAAAACTGAGTAATGTATAATTTTTTCTTCCTTAAATATGTGAAACTTTAAATGTCATTATTGTTTGATGTGTCATTGTTGATGATTTTATGTAAAAACCCCTAATAATATCAACAAAAGGTCAACTAGAATGGACCTTTAATAATCAGAAAATGTTCACTTGGACCATTATAATAATAAACACGAATCGTACAGTTGAAATAGAAAAACATGTTTTGGCCCGCTGACGGCTAAAGTGCATTGCTACTATAGGGGCTGTCTGGGGCTGTCGACCCTCCCCTTGGCGGTGGCTTGGCGGTTTGGGAAAGCCTCAACTAAAGACAAACTGTTTTCCTCACTAAAAGCCATATGATATTCTATTTCTATTAGTGTTCATTGATATATTGTATTTTATATAGTATACAAACACTTTTAGTAAAGGTAACTTTACAGGGTATCAATTCCGTTTACAGTACTTTACCTGTTTCAGGTATTATTACGTCTACCGGGCGTATGATCGGAGAGCGGCTGAGTGCATCCGGTACAAGACTTGACACCGGAAGCCCAGTGGCGTACGTGTCGGGAGGGACTCGGAGCAGTATCGAGTCGCTAAAACCCAGCAGAGGTATCAAGTCGGTGTCCAGGCAGAGCCTTCTGGACATCGTCAGCTGCCGTCTTGGAGTTAACAGAAGCAAACAGCACCAAGTTCAGGTAATTTTATTTAATCAAAGTTAAAAGAATTAAAACAATCCAACGGCGGCCGGGAGTGATAATACATTGTTGTGACGTCCTATCTGATTTCTGGTCAGCAGAATCTGTTCTCTATAAGACCAGAGTAGAATTTTTCTACCTAAAGCAAAAATAAAACTCCACTAAAAATCCTCAGCTGTGTTCATTAGTTAATTTTAATGTGTTAGTTTGTGACAAATTCTTAAATTATATTCCTAATCTTTATCGCATATTGGTTTCCAATTTGCTGGTGTTTTAATTTCAAGTAATTTTCAAATGAGAATATCAACAGGTAGGTAAATAAAAAACGTTCAAAAAAATACCAAGCAATTTTTAGGTCTCCTTTTCAGTACCTAAAAATGACTCATCACACGTGATTTTATCGGAAAAAACTCGTTAAATACTTGCTTAACTGTTTCACGTTGTTGTTCCTATGGAGAAAAAAAAACCTAACATGACTGACCATTCCCGGCTCTCTTACCTCGTACATAAAATTGGTTATTTACATCCAAATGTCATCTTAAATATAAGAAAATTAGAAATTAATATTGGTATTATAAATAGTAGTGAATCTTCTCTGTCGGCGTGGTGCCTCGTAGGCTAAGACTTCGGACTGCGGAGGGTATTGTACGTGTTGTCGGCACTGGTGGCGCAGTCCTGTAACCCAGCTACATGGGGACAAAGTGTTTGGGAGATTGTAGGCGATAGGTTGGATGCTCGGTCCTCTTAATACCGACATAGCGTCCGCTTGATGGTTGCTATCGGCGTGGACACTACTAGAGAAGTCTGGGGTGTCCAGGTTGGGTGGTAATCATTGTGTGGATGTTGTGTGGGGGAGATAACTGAGTATCAGGCTTGTCAATTAACTGAAAATCAGACCAGCACTACGTGGTTCGGATTCCACGTAAAGCTGTAGGTCCCTTAGTTGCCCTGGCTGTTGGGCTATTAATAAATTGCCCTTTCTGAGGAACAGTTGAACTTAGTTAGTAACCAGACTACACTCATCCACACTCATCCTACTCTCATATAACCATTCATATTCGCCTTAAAATACGCACAACATTGTGTCGGCGTCTCATATGTAAGAATATGGTTTGAATCCCCACTGAACCAGCGTCCTGAACTTCACTCGTTGAATAAATTTCACGCACAGGCCTGCAGGCCCACGTAAACTGAAGAATGAAGTTTCTATAAAATTAATAAAAAAATTACTTTTTTTCAGTAAAATGATTATCTGTACTTTTAGAACTCAAGTAAAAGTACCATAATTTATTAATTCAACTACATTTCAATATTGAAACGATGAAATTTTAATAATAATTTGATTAAATTTATTCTTTCACGAAATTAAAATCTTGTTACAAAGTAGTAGTGTTATTTATCTACATTTTAAACACGTAAAACGTATAATAATGATGAATTTTACCTTCCCTATAAAAAAAGTATATAGGGAGTATATTAAGAGTAATAGCTAACGTATAAACTATCAGAAACGTTAACATATAGACTACACTAAAAGTTCTTAGAATATTTGTCACAGTTCAGTTATATATAATAGATAAAGACTGCTTTGTAGTCTCAAAGGTTCAACAACTAACAAGTAATATTACCAAACTTCTGAGAAAGGAAGTTTTAGTCTTTCATATATAAAATAGAAACTGCTTTGACTTCAAAAATGTTAAAAGAATAACCTTGGAGAAATTAAGTAATATTCTTGAACTTCTTATTATACTTGTATATAAATATACTTTTTTATATACAGAATTATTACTATCGATAGTTTCTGTCGGTACAGCAATTATTATCATAAGAATGAATAAATTAAAAATTTTCTTTATTCTTCTTCTCTTTCCGAAATCGCTTGCTATTTTTCTTGTTTTCTTTCTTCAGTTTATCTTTTTCGTATTGTTTGTCTAGCGTATATTTTAAATTTCATGTTAATTATTTTGTATTTGCATTCAGATATATTTTCCAATCTCAAGATCCTTAATTCCAATAGGTTGTATTTTATTTTGTGATTCTTTAAACTATTCTGTACCAGTTTTCTTTGATCTAATTATGTTTAAAATTTTCTTCGTATGTTTTTATTCATTCTGTATTTATGTGTAGAATTTTGATCTTATTTTTCTGTCGTAGTAATATAGTTTGTTATAAAGTAAATTTAATTAATTGATATCTTCATCCATATTTTAATTTGACTGATTAGGTCTTAAATATTTATGATAATTTTGCTTCTTGATTTTAAATTTCAGTTTTGTTTTATCCTATGAGTATAGTGGTTTCCATCACGTATCACTACTTCTGGAAGGATAACTGTATAGTAATTTCGTAATTTCGTGTCCTTTAAATTAATTTGTATTAAAGTGATTCCATGTGAGTATAACGAATTTTGTGATTTTGGTATCTTCCGTTTGTTTAAAATTAGGTTGATCCCTAATGATTGTATGTTTTCTCCCAAGTATTTTAACTTTGGGAATTGCATGACTTTTACGTATTTTGTGTCTAAGGAGAGCTGGTGTCTATTGTTTATATTTCATGTATTGTTTTTTTATGTTGAAATGCTGTATGATGTTTAGTGTTACGTTATACGTATACATGAAGGGATTTTAAAAACTCTTTGAAGTTCCAAAATGGCAGCCGTTTTAGTGCAGACAATTTGAAATATCAAAAACAGAGGTTTCCTAATTTGTCTGTAGTGGTTAAATGAATGGCCTTCTTGATAAATTACTATAATTTTCAGTATCAGATTTGAGACGATCTGTAATACTGTTCCTGAGACATCTTTCTTTATCTCCCATTCTTCTTCTTTATAGTGCTAAAATTTTTTATTTGAGCGTGTGACTCAACACAACTACTTTACGCACTTTGAAAGCCAGTGTTATTCTTTACAGGCTTTAATGTGTAAGGTAATTTACACTGACTCTGTCATGATTGCGTTACTTTGCGCCCTCCAAGTAGAATTACAGGGGTTTCTAGTCTATAAGACCTTGTTTCCTATGATAACGGCTGCAGGGTGAACTTTTTATATTGATGTGATGGGTTAGACAATGACTCAACTCATCAAATAAACAATAAAAATATAAACGAATAAAACAGACAATCAAATCAGCTATAAGAAAAGGAAATTGAAGAGGTGTATGCTAAAGATAAAACGTATAATATATGATCAAAATTGTTTGCCCATGTTTTCGAAAGTTTACCTTTTAAGGGCTATGTACAATTTCAGAAACCACAAAAGATATCATAATGTAGTTTTTGATCACAATATTGTGTTTTTCAGAGATACTTCTCTTCGTCAAGAGATTCTCTGTCTGCCGCCTACATCAATCGTGCCGCCGTCTCGTCGGCCTCCGAACTCGACCTCTCGCGTAAGGTCCGGCGACGGGATCTTCGCGGCCGTCTCAAGCTTCCACCTTCGGTAGTGCAAACCGAGGCCGCGCGTTGGTCGAGCGGTCCTCGGCGATCCTCGGGCAACGTGAACGGCGGCCTGACCACGGCCCCGCCTGACCGCTGTGTCGGCCGACCCTCTCCCCGGCTGCGACCCGCTCACAACTGGTCGTTCGTCTTCGACCCAGCAGGTCGCCTTTGTTACTACTGGTCCATGGTGGTATCACTCGCCTTCCTGTACAACTTCTGGGTGATCATCTATAGGTTCGCCTTCCAGGAGATCAACAGTAAGTAAATATCTCAGCCTTAAGTGGCTGGTGTCCATAACAGTTATTCCAATTATATATTCTAGTTAGTAAAATCTATATTTTCCAGTGACAACGGCATCAATATTCTATCTACACTATTTAAAAGATAACAAGACGTTTCGCCCATGCTGTGATGAGCCATCTTCAGTGGTATCGCTGAGGATGCAATATCATTGAATGGGCGAAACGTCTGTTTATCTTCTAAATAGTGTAGATAGCACTTTGATCGGTTTTCTCAGGAAAATCTAGATTCTAGTAAATAAATATATATTTGTTCCTATTTAGCAGTACATTTACTTTTCACAATATCCATTTAAAGCTGCTAATGACTGAATTTTCAGAGTTTGAGACATTAGAGAAGTGGAGGAGAAAATAGTGAACAGAAAAAATAAAAGGAAAACTTGTGTACTACTTTCAATATTTGCTTTCATTTTCATAATCAGGATCCAAAAATACCTAATTTAAACTACCTTATTTAGAAAATGAACTTGCATGTATTGTTTTGATTAGAAGAATGAAAAACTTAGTTTTCAATACTCTTTCTCGGGATATATTTTACAGATTGTTTCACATACGAGTATTCAGACTTATAATGTGGTTTATTTTTCCAAACCATATATTTTCTATTCTAAAAAGAAGAATTAAAAGGAAAATTTGTTTCTATAATACTATAAATGTTGTTTTGTTAAACTATCGATATATTTTTAATATGGCTACTTTACCATTATATTACATGTGAATTGTGGAATAACTCACTAGATAGGATTTAATTGTATTTGAAAGTTGATGTAATTTATTTTCTAAAAATAACAATGAAAATTCATTTTTTTAATTTGGAGTGTCTGGTAGTGATATATTAGACTTTCTTGCTTTATCTTATATTATTATATCAGTACATAAATATTATAAAACCAAAGTTAAAATTTGAATTTTATTTAGCTTTCACTGAGAAAACTACACGACTAAGCTTAGACTGCTATCTAAAAACGTTACTTGAGTATGTACAGTAATCAATATTCCTTAATTTGAATCTTACTAAGAATTTCTCACCGATGTCACAACAGAAAATTGACCTTCATGCGTCATTACAATGAATTTATGCCATTACAGAGGCTGGACCCGATATACATTACAGAGGCTCGTACCGATATACATTACAGAGGCTGGTCCTTATATAAATTACAGAGGCTGGTCCTTATATACATTACAGAGGCTGGTCCTGATATACATTATAGATGCTGGTCCTGATATACATTACAGAGGCTGGTCCTTATATACATTACAGATGCTGGTCCTGATATACATTACAGAGGCTGGTCCTGATATACATTACAGAGGCTGGTCCTGATATACATTACAGATGCTGGTCCTGATATACATTACAGAGGCTATTCCTGATATACAAAAATCGTTATTGATCATTACAAAAATATTGGAGAATGATTACGATTGTTTTTGTTGACTTTTTTATTTACACCATTTTTTTCAAATGCTACGACTAGTTTATCTTTACTTTGGCAAGTTTATGTCTATTTTCTGAAAAAAAAATAGAATTATGTGAATGATTCTTTATATGCCTCATAGTATTTATTCAAATTAACACTTTTACATTACCTTCAATATTGATTTTTATAAAATGTTTTACTTACTTACGTATCAGGTTCTGTGGTATTTTGTGGTGTTATATGTTTTTTCGTAACTCTAATGACCTAAATAAAATAATTGATTTAATAAAACAGATATATTTCTCATCCAATGATAAATGTTTTTCTATTAATTATCAGCTACTTGGCGTTTAGTAGTGGAGTGCAGCTTGTAAAATGTAATGCAGTTTAAACCACTGTAGTTACTGGACTACTAATCAAATTATTGGCAAAAATATTCCTATTACATAAAAAATATATTTTTAAGTGTTATAATCAAGGCTAAGATGTATAATTTTTAATAAAAATTTCGAAGTCATTATAAATATATTTTTTGACATAAATTATATTTTTGAAGACAGAGATGGGTGTGTCTTAATTTGAAAAGTACCAGATTTTTATTACCAGAATTTACATATTCCTGTACGGTTTTTTAAATATCAACTTTATATGAATGAAAATCATAACATCATTTAGGTTGTCTTGACACAAGTATTAAAAATAACTTAATATCCCTTTATAGTAAATGTGCTAATTTTACATGAATTGTATATTTTATTAACTGGAGGATCGTTGAAAAAGTATTCCAAAAAACATGTACTTATTTTCTTAAACAACATAGCTTTTGCGTAATTTAATAAAATCTTTTGAAAAGTTGAGATAAAATATCACTGGTAAAATGCTAGTAAGTATTGTCAAATAAATATAATATATTATTGGCACTCAAAGTCAAGGTAGATTACATCCGTCTGGGGGTTAGTGGTGGGGTGAGGGGGTGTTGTGAATACCAGCTGATCACAGTGTGACGCCAGAGCCTCTTAGGCCCGTCTTTCTTTCTCTTTCATTCGACTCTCTCGCTCTTTTTGCTTCTAAATCGTCCACTCTTCCATATTCAAAATATTTCATAAGTTTATCACATTTAGTTAACATCCTGATATCCACTTTATTTAAAGCTCCTCTATCTATATTGAAATATTTATCATAAAAATGTCAGAGTATAGTAATTAAGTTGTAGGTTGATCTAGAGGTAAATTATTTAAAATTATACTAGTAAATAATGTAGATAGCACCTTGACGCGGTTTTCAATGGGAAATATAGTTGATAGATAAGTTTAAAGTACATTCTGTTGATTCAATCTTACTTTATTCTTTACTTGTTTACATTTCAATTTGCATTCAATTAATGTTGTCATGATTGTACTAAATTAGTTACATGATGTAGTATTATTATTATCTGTAATACTAATATCTAACATTACATGGTCGGCATTTTATATTTTTAAATGTAACACACACTTTGTATAGTATGTAACAAAGTATATGTCTCGGTAACTGAAAGGAACGTATAAATTACAAGATGAATGGTGTCTTCAGCTCTCCTTCAAATATGTATTGAACAAAATGTTATTATTGAAAATTACGATAGTTGTTCTTCAAGATTTGAAATAATAATAAAAAATTCGTTGAATTATATACTGAATTCAAAGTAACATTCTGAATAAATTTTAGTATTATTTCTTAAAATATTCATCAGTGATTGGTTTAATGAATTTAAGCAGTTGGTATTCATTATTCACATCATTTAATAATATACCTAAATAAATCGTTAAATCAGAAAATATTTTTAAAATTGGACATTTTGACTCACTTTAATAGAAACATTTACAATATTCAAGACAATTCTATACATTTTAATTCATCATAAAATGTTATTAGCTGTTTGTGATACAGAGCCATTATTTTAATAACGTTATTACATATAATTAACTTACAGTAGCGCTTTTTATAAAAACTGTTCCTGAATTTACACCTAATATTGCTTATAACGAAAGCTTTCGGAAACGACCGCAACAACATGTTATTTACAATATTTACATCACCACAAGTTTCGCCCATGCTGTGATATATCTACTAGTCTCATATAAACCAATCCTCAGCGGTATATATGAGACTCCGTAGGCTTTAGTTATTAGTAGCGACACCAGCCGCTGAAGCCTACGAAATTCTACAACTAATATCTTGAAAATAACGCAGATATTAGTTTTTCCTTGAGCTTCTCAAGTTATCCACGAATGCTTAGTTAAAACTAAGCATCGTGACAGTGCAAAATAAATACCTCAACACTATGCAATTAAAATTCGGAACTTGGATTCATTACACATGACAAATACAATAAAAATTCTAAATACTCTTTCGGGAATACAAATCTTTATTTGTTATAAATATTCACTCATATTACAGTAACTAGAATATTTTATAATATATATTCATGGGTTCTCAGTTCATATCATGCTAAAGTACTATTCTAAGTGCATGAAAACACTTTATAGACAGTTATAAGTTAAAACAAAAAGAGTCATAGCAAACTATTCTTGTAATATGTATAAATATTTTATTAATGAACTGCATTAAGCATCGACCCCTACATTATTTAAAGTATTCTGTTTTAAAAGAAGATAACCAAGTTTAACCAAGTCCATACAAAACCAATTAATATTTGACGTTATTTGTGAAAACATAACCCTTTCTTAAACGTCGCTGACTTCAGCTGCCTTGAACGGGGTGGTTAAGACGTTAAATGGAGCGTAAAGGTCTTGCTGAGTCAGGGTTTAGAGGTCTTTGTTATCGCTATTGATCACTAATTCTTTACTGTTAGTCGTTGAAACTATTTTTATAAAACATTTTTACATTATTTGTTCACTTAAAATAATTAATTAAATTTTAATTATTAATTTACTAAGAAGTAAACATTTAAAATAAAACTATTAAAATCCCCTCTTAAGTTTTGTCTTTGGTTCAAATTATAAAAATTCAGCTGGATCCTACTAGTATGCCAAATTCGCATGGCCTTTGACTAAACCGGGACTATATTAAAACAATATATATTAGGTTAAAAAATATGATATATTTTACCTTGGAGATAAAGGCATAGGTAAGTTGTGCTAAAATATAATTGTATCCAAATAAGCTACAATTATTTTAATTGATCTGTACCTGACATGAATTATTTGGCAATACATTGTCGGCAATGGCGTGGAGCAGAATGCCAAGATATATTATTTGCCATCAATTAATTACAACATGAAAGAAAAATTATTGGGTAGCCAGTGAACGAAAAAATGCTGATATCTAATTTTAATTTTTTTAGGAAAAATTTTTACTTTGACATTCAAATGACTGCTACTCTGGAAAGAATCAATATTTCAAAGTTCAGTTTGTGGAAATTAATATTTTCTGGAACATACCTTTCATTTTATATCAAATTACTCCTTCAATGTAACCCTTCAAAGAAAACCTTCAATGTACCCATAAGCTTACATTGAAGGTTTTCGTTTACCTCCTCGCAGGCCATCCTCTTGAAAAGATGAAATGGCACTAATAGCATCAAAAAAAGGTTCTTTGTAACCATGATGATCTACAATATTTCACTTTTACAAGTGAAGTCATAAAAAAAATTGTGAAAGTGTTTAATATATTTTTTCCAACCTTGTATACAGATGAATTTTACCCAAAACCAGACACTAGTCATTTTTAACCCAGTCAACTTTTAAGAGCTATGTTAATGTATGAAAAATACTGGCAATTCTTGCATTACTAACATCATTCTCTATGCTGCCATCATACCAACCATCATTATTAATTTAGGTTTTCCCAAAAATAATCCCCTGGGTATACCGTTCCCTAAATATTTACTAATTACACGAAATTCTCAAAATTATTTGTATAGGGTCTGACGAGAGTCAGACGATACAAACCAAATCATTGACTACCCAAAGAGTAATTTCGTAAGACCTATCCAGGTTGTTCACCAACTGCGTTCAGTCTCAAAGTGTTTCTGCTGTCTGCTGAAACAGGGCCGAAACACTAAACATATCGATGGAGCTACACACTCAGTGTTCAGTAATTCTTAAATTGATCGTTTCACTAAGTATTCTTCACAATAGATTTTTCCACTCAGCGTACGTCGTGATAGATCTTCCCACTCTGTGTGCGTCTTGATGAATCTCCCCACTCTGTTTACGTCCTGATGGATCTCTCCACTCAGCGTACGTCCTGATGGATCTTCCCACTCAATATACATATAGACTCTCCCTCAGTATACGTTTTGATGAATCATCCCACTCTGTTTGTGTCTTGATGGATCTCCCCATGCTGTGTGCGTCTTGATGGATCTTCCCACTCTGTGTGCGTCTTGATGGATCTTCCCACTCTGTGTACGTCGTGATGGATCTTCCCACGCTGTGTATGTCTTGATGAATCTCCCCACTTTGTGTGCGTCTTGATGGATCTTCCCACTCTGTGTGCGTCTTGATGGATCTTCCCACTCTGTGTGCGCCTTGATGGATCTTCCCACTCTGTGTGCGTCTTGATGGATCTTCCCACGCTGTGTGCGCCTTGATGGATCTTCCCACGCTGTGTGCGCCTTGATGGATCTTACCAATCAATATACATCTTGACGGACATTCTCTCTCAGTATACGTTTTGATGGTATTTCCCACGCTGTGTATGTCTTGATTGATCTTCCCACTCTGTATGCGTCTTGATGGATCCTACCAATCAATATACATCTTGACGGATATTCTCTCCCAGTATACGTTTTGATGGATTTTCCCACTCTGTGTGTGTCTTGTTAGATCTCCCCACTCATCCTAAGTCTTGATGGACCTTCCCAATTATAGTATCTTAGTGCCCGTCTTATTGAGTCTTCCCACTCATGTTATGTTTTGACCACTATGTTTTAACAAACTACGCTACCATCCATATTTTCATCCACTAAATTGACTCGTCTCATGCATATATCAATTTAGACTAAAATACAGAGAAGCCTTGCCAATATCCAATTAGGCCAGGTACAGTGGCTGGGATCAAAAGCTAATTACATATCTTGGATTAGTGTGTTCACCTCCCACAAAACAAGCACGTTGACATTTTACTGCCTTGCTTAAATCACCATGATTTGTATGAATAGAAAATGCCATTGACATTTTTTTTCTGTGTTTGGAGATTCTTATTGATTTTTATTAACTACTTTTTATTAAATAAGAGGCCTAACTAACTTTATTCGAAGTTTCACAAGATTTATTCGAAACTCAAATTCAAGTCATTGTCCTGTAAATAGTATCAGCTGGGTAAGTTTTCTAACAGCTTACAACATCAGAACAGATATGCCTTACATTCTTTTTTTATAATAAGTTATTCTACGTACTGTTCTACAGTCAATACTAATTTTACAAACACGATTTTATTTGAAGTTTTGCTGTGAAAATGGCGATTTTTGAAAAAATTTAAAAGAAAAAACTTTACATTAAAAACGATGATATATTATATAGGTGTTTCCTCCTTATCACGAATATGATATCACATTATTCATACGATGATTGGTTAGGTTAGGGTTGGTTAGGTTAGGTTAGGTTGGGATTGGTTAGGTTAGGATTGGTTAGGTTAGGTTAGGGTTGGTTAGGTAAGTTTAGGTTGGGATTGGTTAGGTTAGGATTGGTTAGGTTAGGTTAGGGTTGGTTAGGTTAGGTTAGGTTAGGATTGGTTAGGTTAGGATTGGTTAGGTTAGGTTAGGGTTGGTTAGGTAAGTTTTGGTTCGGATTGGTTAGATAAGTTGAATTAGATTTATTAAAAGTAAGACGCCAATCGTCAAGGATATGAGGATCAAATTAGTGTAATGTGTTTAGATGAACGAGTATAGTCATAGTTACTATCTAAGGTCAACTCTTTCTCAGAAAGAACTTTTTATTAATAGCCCAATAGACAGGCCAACTAAGGGACAGCTTTACTTGGAAACCGAACCAAGTAGTGTTGGTCTGATTTTCAGCTATTTAACAAGCCTGACACTCAGTTCTCTTCCGCACACAATATCTGATCATTAACTACTATCCAACATGGACACCCCAGACGTCTTTAGTAGTGACTATGTCGATGGCAACCATTGAGCGGACGCCGTTTCGGTATTAAGAAGACCGAAATTATAACCTATCACCTACAACCTCCTCAACACATTGTCCCCAAGTAGCTGGGCTACAGCCACCATTGGGTTAACAATTATTGGCAACATGTACTAACCTAAACTCGCTTTTTGTTGAATATCTCAGATATTATTCATTTTGTTAGTAATTTGACATGTTCAGGAGGAAAAAGTAACATTTCTGTAGTATACATAGTTTTTGATGTAAACTTGTAATTCTTTTTATTTAACTTCAGAGCCAATAATACAATAAAACTTACTGTAATACTACTCTAGGTGTAAACTGATAATCATCAAATGATAAACAGTGTAAATTTATCGAAAAGAGCATACCTTGTACGTTATGGGTTAGAGGGTTGCTGCTGGAATAATGCTAAGAGATTAGGGCAGAGAAGCATACTGGCTAAATTTTCAACCACTTGATTAGATCCTCCTTCCGGTAGCCTTTCAAAGTAGCCTATCAAAACATAAACCCTTATCAGCTGTTTATGCAGTTGCTTTGTTCTTAATAGAAAACTGAGTGACAATAGGTTCGTCATTCGCTTCAACGTTCACGCGATAATGAACTTTATATCTTGTGGTTAATATTTTAACCAGTATGCGTTCACGCAAAAGTTTGGAAAATAAATGTGATCATCTGCGAGACAGTAGAGGTGGTCATAATGTTAACCAGTATTCTTTATCGTAAAAAAAAAAAAAATAATTATGAGTCTAACCTATAAAGGGTTTGATTTTTGTGAAAATCGGTTTTTAAGCCGATAAATTTCTATGAAGTTTTAAACGTTTTGTTAATATGTGTAGGTACAAAAATCATTTAAATCATTGGTATCCCTATTATTCCATATTAACAAAATTATTATAATTCACACATTGTAATAATGTTTATAATGAGTTTACGTACTTTATAATCACCGTGTATTGTTAGACTGTTGTGAAATGTAGAGCATGTGTCTCTATTATGTCTAAATACGATGAAATAATATGGATGTTGTCTTCGAAAATAAAATTATATTCTTTTGAGAAGTTTTCAAATGATTTTTTATTTTACTTTTAGTACAAAATTGTTACTAAATACACACAAGAGAGGGAAAACCTATTTTAATATAAAAGTGTTGTTTTGCTATTGTAACAAACAATTAAAATATTATTTTAAAACGTCAAGCTTATTACTGATATCCTTATATTTTGAAAATGTTACAAAAAACACGTATAATTTAAACTATTAATAGCCGTTGTGAAGGTCAATGATGCATGTTGTTTGGGTACAGTCAGGGTGGATAGAAGGCAAACAATTACTGCAGAGGGTAGTTGATGATCCATTGTCATCTGCTATTACAGGATAATCTCGAATGTAATGAGACCAGACTGTACAATGTACATAACCTATAACATTGGGCAGTAATATTCAGGTCTCTACTACACCTCTATTTAGTAAAATTATATAAATTATTTACAATAGGTAATTTTTTTTACATAAAACATATTTTTAATTCATATTGATCGTTCATTCGTTTGGGTTAGGATAATTAGGATAAGAATCAGCACCATGTTATTTTATTTTTCATTTTTTTCAACATCAGTAGCACTTTGTATTGATTATTCAAACGTTGTTGTGGGAAAATGATTTAATCCATTAAGCTAAATTTAATTGGACCTCCCGGGATTTGAACCCGTGACCAACTGCATTGAAGTCAGGAGCCATAACCATTAGGCTAGCAAGAGGCCCAAGTTTGACCTAGTCGGCACAAGTGGTGCAGTGCTGTCCTAGCTACATTTGGTAAATAGGACAAGGTTGATAAGGCTCGTCAATTAGCTTAAAATCATGCCAGTAATATGTGGTTCAGATTCCACGTGAAGCTGCAGTTCCTTTAATTACTGTGGCTATTGGACTATTAAATAAATAGCCCTCTCTGAGGAAGAGGGGAACTCAGTTATTAACCATACTGAACAGGCCATCCACACTCATTCTGAAGTCATGTAATAATTTATGTTTACCTTAAAATACGCACACAGTTGTGTCGGCATGGCATATCTAGAATAATATGAGAATTAAAGCTCGATATAAGCTTGTTTTCTACATAGTTTTAAGGGGGTGAAAGTCTAATGGGGAGATGATCATGTTGAATTTATTTTCGGTGTGGGATCAAAAATGTATCAATAAATCATGAAATTAAATGTTTTTCAAAATAGTTAGGCAGGTGGCCTTAAACCTGTTTCAACGTGTTTATACCCTTTATCGTAATATTGTAATAAAATATTGTAGTACAGTATACAATACCTTGTTGGTACAACTTAAACAACTCTAAACTTTGTAGCTCGAAGCATAAACAGTTTGCCTCTGCGTGTGACATATTTAAGGTTGAATTTATTTTTAAAGTTACTACTGCAAATAATGTACAAATTGGCACAAAGTTTGTTTATTTAAAATCAATCAGTTGTATAAAGTGATATTACAGAAATAAATTTGCTAAACTGTGAAAAAACATTTAACATTGTAATTTATTTGTGAACAAAGTTATAGGCCGGCAACAAAAATTGGTGCTACAAAGTAACGTGTAATTTTCTAAATTCGTGTAGTTTCCTAAATCGTTCGTGTTTTTTGTTTTTTTTTATCACACTGAAAAAATTGCAGTATGAGAGGCGCATGTATATAGATTTGTTAAATGTAACCATGTGATACTGTTCAATGTATCAGGAAAATATATTTTAAAGATAATTATACTCCGGTGTATTTTTTTCTTTGATCTGTGGAAAAAGTTTTGTTTTTCACACAGAAATGTTGCTAGAAGATAGAAATTGTTTCACACCCACATTATACGTTTGTGTATATCTGAATATATAAGTTCAGTATGATTCATCAACATACAATATATACTTAGTTAAAGGCAATACCATTGTTTAGCACAAGAAGAAACACTATACTGATAAAATTATTCGAAAAAAGGTAAAATGAGTTTCTATTAAATCAAGTCAATATTACAATGTTTTTAAAAATAACACCATGGTGTGGTATGGTACCAGTATATGGTAAGTACCACCATAAAACCTAGGAGTTATTTTTAAATTTGTGCATATATTTATTTTTATTAAACTATAATATCACATAAAAACACAATAATGTAACATGGAGTTAAAATAACTGCGAGTTTGTTTTTGTGTGCTGTTACATTAATCCATGTTTTTACAGTTTAACCAAGCCGTTATATACTGTAGTATATTATATTATTGTTTTCTCAGCATTGCAATTTTATGTGATTTTGTGTATTTTAAGAAATGAATACACATATCTATCGGATGAATACCATTGCTTAAAATTAGAAGGCACATTTTATAGCTATACGTTGTAAGATATTATTGTGTTCGATTAACAAACAATAATTTAGGATGAAAAATAAATTATAGTTATTTATATGTTGCATTTGAAAAATTTTCACATGTTTTCAAGTAAGTCAAAAAAATAATAGAAATATTATCTCACTTTTTGAACAACTATTGAAAGATAATGTACCTCAATGTCAAAGTATAAAATCTTGTTTTGAATATATTTTAAACGCAATTTAATGTTTAATTAACGTTTGAAAAGGCTATGATCTATAACTTGGCAGATATTATCACATCTCCAAATCAATTCTAAAATTGTATATTAACAAGGTATAATTTTATTGTTTTTAATTTCCAAACAATTTGATGATTATAGATCAGGTAACAGCATATTTTCCTATAAAACAACGCACCACTAACGATTTAAAAATAACGTTGTTTATACGTCACTTTCATTTTTACTCTATCTGTTGTTTCTCCATTCCACTTTTGATATTTAACCAATACGCAAAATATAAACATATCTTTAAATATAATATTACAAGTAGCTGTAAAACATAGAGGGCTTATAGATAAAAACTAACTAACTTCCAATGTATTCCAATGTAATCATAGTAAATGTTCTTCCTGTCTAGTGTATTTAAGTTACAATTCCACTTCCGTCTATTGTTAGAGCAGCCTTGTTAGAAACGTGTGTTTTCTACAATGGACTAATTGGCTATTACACTATGACGTATCACAGTACTGTAATACCAATTCGGGCTCACAAGGCCGTTGGTCCCAGAGAGGGTCATTACCTATTGTTGTATGCCACAATGAGACAATCATCCTCATAACAATGTTATCAGGTTGTCCATAACGTCTGATCGTAGGTGTATACAGTATACAATGTAGGTTACAATCGTAGGTGTTAGATATAATGTAGTATATAATCTTATCATTTCTTATCTAAAAATACATATTTAATCTACGCTCTATTACAAGAAGAATTATTTATAGGTTATTAGTACTTTTAAATTCTATTAAAATGGAGGAGAGGAAATTCAACATTGCTTAGTTCTGTCAATTCTTGTCGTTTCTTAATAATCTGATTTCACTGTGTGTTCACAAATATAAATTATAATTTTCTTTTGTTAATATTTATTTTATTTTATTAATATATGTGTAATTGAGTTCTAAACAGTAGTGATTGCCTACCCATACATTAACACTGGTGCTGGTCCTCCCATCTACAAAGAATTATGTCTATTATAAACTCAATAAAAAAGAAACCATGCAAATACTTCAAGTATCTTATTTATAAAGTATCTTGCAGATAATCTTGAATGGCTTACATAATATGTATCTGCTATTTTTATTTATTTTGGCTGAAATTTGCATTTCACACTCTTAACTATGTGTTACAAATTATTTTATTTGTGTTTTTTTTTTAATGAAATGCACTTGTCCCTAATATTAAACACGCTTTTTAATTGTAATCGTTCTTTATCAACTTTTAACATAACTGTTAATACAAATTATTAGTTCTTAATTTTTGTCTCCCTTACTGATTGAGAGTTTGTTGTATTAAATGATTGAGAAATCATTTGTGTTATATTTAAATGCAAACTTTCAATATTTATTTCAGCTATTACATAAATAGTGGTATATACTTACTTTTAAAATTCCATAAAAAGAGTCATGTTTTATTCACAAAATAAAAGAAGTTCAAACTAATACAACTGAATTCGATAGCAAGCAGTCTCATTTCTAGAAGTTTAATCTCAGATCGAGAGATAACGAAGCTTTGTTCTGAAAGAAACACGAATTAATTTCGGCTCTGTGTTAATTATTTTGTGATATTTACTCATGTTTTTTTATTAATTCGTTTTAGATGACGTCAACAATGATGTGTAGATTAATTTCAATAATATTTTTTAACCCTTAGAAATAAGTATTGACGGCATGATTGTTGTGATTTGTCGCCAGAGAAAATGAGGTCTATATAGAAGAGCAAAACTTGCTCCAACGCTCAGCCAACTATCAGCATGTTCTGCATCAACTTTGAAGTTTAACTGACTTGTTCAAGTTTAACTGTTTTTTAGAGTCAATAAATTAGTCTGATCGGGCAAATAGTACGACCCAAGGCGTTATTTCCTCTGGATCTATTCTATTGTGAGAGGAAAGGTATAATCTGACCTGAATGCTGGAGCACAAATGGTTGACGGCCACGAGATTCGTAAAAATTTTAAATAGTATTCAATTGATCATAGAGGGAAAAATTAAAAACTCCAGACAATCCGAAGGATTTTTATTATTGGCAGTACATGGGTCAAATGAAAGGCTGTACATGAATTTAAAGAGCTTAAATTCTATCATATGTTGCGTATTTTCGTAAAATACCTAAATGTATAATTTCTCCATGTTTAATGGAAAAAAATTAAATTTAAACAATTATGTGCGGTAATTTTCTCATTTAATTATGATATTTTAACTTAAATATACTTTCTATGGTATAAATTATTTAAACAATAAGAACCTAGACAAAAATAATTAAGATCTATATTTGAATAATTTTAGTAGCACATTTGCGAGTAGAATAATTTTCATTCTTGCATAAATTATGATGATTGTATGAGGATTATACTATCACACTTTTAAAAGAGTTAAAGCAATTTTTTCTAATTATTTATTCAAAATAATTCATCGTGGCTGGATTTGATTGCAAAACAGTGTATTGATATAAAGGGTAGTTGAATATTTGATATAGGTGATATCATATTAATCCAATTGACTTTTTTAATACAAAACGTTTGAAGTATATTATTCAAGAGTATGACTCCTACCCTATTAATTATAATTGGTATTTCTTGAGGTATTTCAGAAACGAAATGTCCTTCATCTTACACTACACTCAACTGATTTTGGAAACTTTGTTTCTCAAAGACCTCAAAAAATAAAAATCAGTGTTACTAGATTTTTTTACGATTTAATGATCAATATTAAAATACATTAGCTGAAAACCATATAAATACTACGATGTTCGGTTTTCATTATAAGCTGTAGTTTTAGAAACCATAGTTGCTCGGCTTTTGAGATATTTCAAATGCTTTTTTTTAAGAATCAAACCAACATGCATCATACTAAATTACAACTAATGTCCACTCATTATGAATAATTTATGTCCTATGAATATATAAGTAAAAAATAGTACTAGCTTTACTAAACTATTACTTCATCTTTTCATAAACTTAAATGTAGGCTACAAGTTAAGGTTGTAAATTAAAAAAAGTTGATTTTGTCTAGAAAGAACCCAATTTATTCTCATATCCATAATTGCATACAAAACACTTATTCACTGATGCAATCAACCATGCAATTTTTGGTAATTATATTTAGATTAGTGAATGAGGTTTCCCACAACTTTTTTTACACAAAACTTTTTCGTTGTAGACGTTTTTAAAACAATGTATGTAAATGTATCTGAGATCTTTAATATTATTATTCATTATGCCTAATCATTTCCCTTATACGAAATATATATTTGATTACTTCTTTAATCTGTTAAATGATTTTTATTAACGTTATTTTTGGTTGAAGGTGAACAATCGATCCTTTTGTAGGCAAGTTTTTAGTGTTCAATGTAGCAAAACCTCACCTTTCGATAAACATCTATAAAAAAACCCTGCTCTGATGTAGGATTACATGAAACGCTTTTAAATCTTGCTGTGATGTTTCAACAACAACTAAACCTCTTCCACTCTTTATAAGCTGTTCGTTTTTTAAGTAATACAAAAAAAAACCTTGTGCTAGTAAAGACGAAAGATAAATATGTTCTTAATATTTTTGGCAGTAAATATATTTCTTTTTAATTTATTGCTGGTTTTGTCGATTTGTATACTAATCTATTTAGCACGGGAAACTGGTTTATTTACAAATTAATGTGTTTTTAGTTAGAAATATAAACTTACGTCTACTTTACAATGACAGTTTGTGCAACGATTCAGAAATGAAGATACTTCAATTTTAAATTTACGCATATATAAGTTTTTGGTCAAAAAGTACATAATGCATTGGAGAATGATCAAAATCATCATATCGATATGTTAATGAATGTTAAATCAAATTGATTTCGTTGGAGTGATAAAACGAGGAATAAAACAAATTAGTTTGTTCAGTTACTTAGTTCATTATACGTGTAATATAAAAGTCTACCTATTACACAGAACATTTTCTATGACTTGTATGTGGTAGTATAATGTTTATCGTCATGTTTTTGCAGGACAAAACTAATCATCTCTGAATTTGTTTGGAGCTTTGACTATATTTGTTTAATCTTCATTTTTGTTGCAGGGGATTCTATCCTGGTGTGGTTTTGTCTGGACTACATCGCCGACTTCCTGTACCTGGTGGACATAATGTTCCACTTCCGTACGGGCTACCTAGAGGACGGTGTTCTACAGACGGACTCCACCAAGCTCCGTCACCACTACATGAACTCAACCACCTTCTACATCGACTGCCTCTGTCTGTTACCACTGGACTTCCTATATTTGTCCATTGGATTCAATAGTATCTTGCGGTCGTTTAGACTCGTGAAGATCTACCGGTTCTGGGCCTTCATGGACAGAACAGAGCGCCACACTAACTACCCTAACCTGTTCCGCTCCACAAGCCTCATCCACTACCTCCTGGTGATATTCCACTGGAACGGCTGCCTTTTTCATATCGTCTGCAAGAACAACGGGTTCGGCAGCAAGAACTGGGTGTTTGTGGACACTGAGTCCGCGGACGTAGTTAAACAGTACCTCCAAAGTTATTACTGGTGCACCCTGGCGCTCACCACGATCGGGGACCTCCCTCGACCACGTAGCAAGGGCGAGTACCTCTTCGTCATCCTCCAACTGCTCTTTGGACTCCTGTTGTTCGCCACAGTGCTTGGTCACGTCGCCAATATTGTCACTAGTGTCAGTGCGGCCAGGAAGGAGTTCCAGGGTGAGTAATTACAGAGTTATCTTCTTGAATATTTGAAACATCATCATTCTATGATTTCGTAAACAATAGCGTACTAAATATTTTCATCTAAAATCATAGTTTTTAACGAGTAACCTTTTTATATAGTTTTAATGCTGGAGGATATGCTCCTTGTACATACTCTGCGAATCTAATATATGCATTTAACTTTACTAATTCAATGCATACTGGAAAGATGTTTATTGCATTTGGTACTAAAAAGACAAATAAAAACGTACCACTTTGCCTTATCTTGTTTGATGTTCGCTATAATTAACGAGATAAGCCGTTTAAAAATAATATGTAAAGTATAAATCTAACTTTAGTGAAACATTACAATCAATTAATAGTATATATGAAGGACTAAAACTTCACGTACAAAACTTCATTTCAATATGATTAATATTGCTTCAAATCAAACTTATAAAGCTCGTCAAAAATATTGTGGTTTGTTTAATAACAAGGATGTTAAATGAGCTGCAAGTCACTGAAAGCGAGGAAGTCATGTTACACAGGCCTAATTACAGATCCTTCCGCTAGAATGTGGTGTCAGTTGTCTTTAATTATACTTGCGAGGCAGCAGATTGTCATGTACTTTAGAAAATGTAACAAACTTATGCAACTATCAGTTAATTTCTGACATGAATAACAGTTTTAGTTCAAAAATTAGAAACTGTATGGGCTGAAAGTCTTTAAAACTACCTTAAAGTAGGTTGAAAAAAGCTATTATAATAAAACATTATCTAACACATGTTAAATTGAGTGTTTTGTGCCAAAGTTAAAGCTCATCATCTCGTTTCTTTCAATGTTTTGTTACTTAAATTAAAGGTAGGAAGGAGTAACACAACAAAAGTAATATTATCTTAATTACTTTGGGAATAACTATGGTCTGAGTATGGAACTAAATGGTGCGTAGGGTGGGTAGTGCAAGGGAAGCAGTAAACTTCCCCCACCAAAGTTTCCCTCCAGCGGGTGTCCTGCAATCCGTAAGTTGGCCTATAAATGGACACGTATTGGTGTATTACTTAACACCAGTTCATAGTTCATTCTCTTTAAAAATTGCGAATGCTGCTCAAAATTATGAATTTTTAAAAAATGTGTTTTTACACCTTGTGTATCTGTCCCGTATACGATTTTGAAAAGAAATGCTATTATTAAAATTGTTTTAAACCCAAAAATAAATTCAATTATATATGTTGTTTTATTCACTGTAACATTTTTAGATATGTATTATTAATTTATCATGTTTGTATTATGAATAGTAAAAAACCTGGATTTCAGTTTGTAATGTATGTGTATATAATAAACGACTAAAAAAATTGTATTCATTTAACAGCACAATAGCGAGTCTAACTTATGCTACACGTACAGAATTGATACTACATCATCCAATGACTACGTGTGGTGGGAGACATTATGTAACGCATGCGCCGTTCACACGCCATTTACCGTGGATTCATGCATACAAATATCTACAATTAAAATATGTTGTACTTCCTGTACTTAGGTTATAATATACCTTTTGAAGGAAATTTCACTTACTGGATATTTTTACTATCAAGTAAGGATGAAAATATTTTTCTTTTCACTTTCTGATAGAATTATTAAGAGATAAAAATAATAAAATTATAACCACGTCGCTAGTCTACTTCCTCCACCTGTAACTTCCTCCACTCCACATAGCCTGAGTTTAATCTCACACACCAAAGGACCTTCAGGATCAGCCTTTCCTGGATATTATACGGTAGACGAAACGTTAAAAATATCTGAGCTACAGACAAAATCTATTGTTATTTTTAGGCTCCGATAGCTGACAATTTATTCTTACTTTTTACCCAAACTTATATTTCAATTAGACTTTCATTAGAATTAATATTGGTGATGATTCTATGTATACGATTCATGAAGCTGTATAAATCACAACATATTTTCCTAAGAATTTGTTTTAGTGTTCAATTTGAAGTGATGGACATCTAGACTTAGTTTTTTTGTTAAAAAAAGTTAAAATCTAAAAAAAAATATGCCACACATATTTACTGTTGCAAACATATTTAATTTTTATAATACAAACTTAATAAATATTCACAATAAAGCAGATGTTGATTTTATTAATTCATTAGTTAATCTTCGAAAAATTTAATTAGCTAAGCACATAATTCTTTCAATTTTTAATGCCGTAAAAGTTATTTTTGTTCAAACTACTTACTTTCATAACCGTATCTACGATGGTGATTGATTTTGGCCAATTATAAAACGAATCGTCACGGAGGTAAAGAGGCGAGCTTACTAATGACTGTCAGAAGAGATCAATAAAAAGTACTTGCTAAAAATGTATTTAAGACCACTGTTTGGAAATTGGAAGTAAGTGCATGGTCAAACAAATTTCGATAGACTACAGTCTAACTATGAGTGGTCTCCATCCTTTTGTGTCCTTAAGCTGCTAAAAGCAAGTTTAAAAGTAAGGTTGGAAAAGGAAATTCTTTATATATAACATTCACCAACTAACGGGAATATTTGTTTGGAAAAATGTATATTTGACGAATATTGTGCAAATAAAAATCCTAATAGTTTTAGATATCCCCGAGAAATTTAAAGAAGTGTATTATTCTTGGTGTATCTACAAATTAAAAAAAAATAATATTTATTTATCACTAATAAAAAATAAAAAATTATTCGAATAAAACATCCAATCCCATAACTATTTCACGTTTTCCATTATTAACGGTATGATAATAACCATTATCAAAAATGCCTTTCCCAAAATAGGATTTTAATTTAATTTTCACTTTCTAACGGATGGTCTTACACATAGAAATTAAGATATGTTGTAAAAATTACAGTCTTAAATTCAATGTGAGGAGTAGGCAAATTTTTCACCGCACTTTTTTTAATTCGTTATCTTTAATTATAAAATCAAAATCCCATTGACTGCCCGAATAATTACAATTTCTCAAAACTAAGGCTTAGGACAAAGAGAATTGTCAAAAATATTCCTTATAGCCTCTAAATGTGTACTAGGGAAGGATTAGCTCTCGAAAAGGTAAAATAAGATGGAGAGTAAATATACTAATACAAGCCAATCACCATTCATCATACCAATTGAGAGTTAGGAAGGTGCAACTTGAAATACCAGGATTATTTTTTATCAATGGAAGCGTTTAAAGGGAAGAAAAATAATAAAATTATACAAGTAAGGTGACTTATATGTAGGGAGTGACGGGGTTGTCATGCGAAACTTGCAGGGGTATTTACTAGTTTAAATATTTATGGCCTCTTACCAATTATATGTTTTCAGGCTATTTGCACGTATTATTCTATACTCCTAAACTATGGCATGCCTAAAATAATATTAACGTAGAACTTCAATATAAGTATAAACAATAAAACTATGATTTTCACATATTTATTATATAAACTTAGACTCATTACAGAAATCACTAAACACTAATGAAGTCTGAAATGTGCAGTTTATCTCCGTTGTAAATTAGTAGATAATTGACCTTAATTTTATTTCCAACAGCAAATCCTTCCGCCAACTGTAATCCAGACAACACGACCATGATTGTGCCATTAGTGTCGAAACCATTTCGTACTTAACAAAACCTCATTAGCAGAATCAAATAATGGATTCCGCACCACTCACTTGTTTTACGGAAACATCGTTTTGTGGCAATGACAACAAAATATAGCAATCACATTAATTTATATAATTTATTTACTGAAATATATCAATCATTGATACTGTTACCCATATATACTTGTAATAGTTCAGGAAGTGTAGTAGAATATAAATATATATTCATCTAAATATGGCATTACAAAATTGGTTTTACTATTTTAAATAATTTTCAAGTAATCTTCTAACTTTATTAAGAATTCTATATTCCATATGCTGGTACTAGCTGACATACCTTTCTTCGCAACTGGGTGTTTCTCTACGCTTGTTTACCCTCCCTCCGTGATTCTCACTAAACAATCACATCAAGTATAAAAGCTAGACCTGCTGCCGTTTGCCTATACAACAAGGTTTTAATAATAATAAAATTGAAGCGATTTGTAATCATACAAAAATGGAATCAAAAGAAGTAATGGAATGCAGGAAATGAATTAAAAACTTAAATGATCAAAAATAGAAATTTTATTTTCCAATGGATTCCTTCACTTTGTAAAATGAAAGGAAATTATTTATCTGATAAACTAGCTAAATAAGGGGCAACAAAAAATCCACCGCATCAAAACAACTACATTCTACCAAGCAAAAAACAAAATTAAATATTCTACAAAAAATAATTTCCAAATTACTTTTAAAAAACGAAATAAAAAACAAATCATGATTTAAATGATATTCCAGATTTTCCAAGAAAAAATGCTGTTGCTGCTTTTCGTCTGAAATCAGGACATGACTGCCTTGGAAAGTATTTTAATTGCTTCGGAATATACGAAAATCCAAATTGTATTTTATGTAATTCATCTGATCTTATGGACAAGGACCACATTTTAAATTATTAAAATTAACAAAAAAATTTATGTTGCAGATATTGGGCAGCCAGGTTACAAATGAATTAATGAAGTTTTGTCAAATACTTTGCTGTTTAATTAAAAAAATAAAACTTTAGGGGGATGCAAAGTAGTGCAATCATGTCAGACTTAGTAGAAACAGTATTAAACAATTTTACAATAAAAACCAAACTAGCCAATCTTTGTGTCATATTTATGTTTGTTGTATCAGCTGTTTGAAATATATTATTGAATTAAATAAATGCCAGTGTTTTGTGGTAGCTTCTATAGCTGGGAGATCATAATATTGTGACAGTCCAGCTAGCAGATTTAACGCTCGTTTACAACTACCCAGAGTGTACGTACAGCTTTAAAGAATTGCAGTGGATGCGAACATCACATCCCAATGACAAGTTTACTCTCATGTCAATGGGGTGCTTCCTTGGCTCCCGGTGCTGAGACGTCAGGAGGCACTACTCAAAAAATTTAATAAATTCAATCACTTCCCCATTATTCAGAATCTCCCACGTCAGAAAGCCGCTTAAAATCTCGAAACCCACCTCTACTTTCCATTTGAACAGATCAAAATTATCACCAAATAGCCATAGCGTGGAACAGTTTTTATGGGCGAAATAAGTTCCTTATTTCTCTATATATGGTTGCAGAGTGCCCTCTGCGCTCTTTTACGGAAGGATTGGTCAGCATACATAGAATCAGTGAGGCAGGTCTTAGATGGCTCGATGGATTGGAGTAAGCTTTGTGACAGGAGATCACTTTATATTTTATAATTAATGAATATATCTGACAATACCTGTAGGTGGGATGAACCTCCTTGTAGAGAATGGACACTCTTGAATCGGTTCCAAACTGGCGTTGGCAGATGCATTTACTGGAAGTATGAATAGGGATTGACACTAGATCAGTTGTGTGACTGCGGGGAGTCTATCCAAACAATGGATCATATGGTTACAGAGTGCCCTCTGCGCTCTTTTACGGAAGCAGTGAGGCAGGTTTTAGATGGCTCGATGGATTGGACTAAGCTTTGTGACAGGAGATCACTTTATATTTTATAATTAATGAATATATAATCATGACTCGTGGATATTTATCCAAATATACATCACAGATTTATAATTAACAAATGGTAGCTGACAACAAACCACATGATATATATAGATATAATGCCAATGTCAATCTTACGAAAAAAAGGGAAACGTTGAGGGGCAGTTTTTCCTTCTTAGGAATGGAATTTAGATAAACGCTTTCTTAGTAGGTCTATGTGATAGAAAGCTAACCTAACTTCAAATTTCATAGAATTGTTTTCTTTGGGCAAATCACTCAGTGTTTTCAAAGAGGAGATAAAATACACTAATTTAGTAAAGAAAAATCAATACAAATTTTCACCAAATTTCACCTATGAAAAGGTAAATTAAGTCATTGCTCTCCTTATTCTATTTTTCATACATTAAGTACATTATGATTGCGGTTACTATTTTTATTGCATTAAAAATGACAACAGTGTCTTATTTTAAAATGTGTGCGTGACTGAGCTCGAATTTTCATTCAGAAAAAAACCAATCATTCAAACATATCTTAATAAGGATGGTAAACACATCAGCCTCTAGTATCATCTAGACTACAGAACATGCATGTATGTTCTCATTGATTAGTATATGTTGCACCCAAGAAGTCGAATTACGTGAATTACGTGTCTGTGTGGCATTTAAAAAAGTGCCCCAATCATATTCTAACATCCCTGGAAAATTGGAATAATATTTCCTTTTCAACGAGTGTTTTTCCTTCTCTTTTAAATTTGCTAGAATGATGCTGATCTTTAAGAAAGGTGATCTGACAGCACTCGAAATTACCGACCAGTCTCAATATTACCAATCGTTAGTAAAATGTGTGAAAAGCTTGTCCTGTCCCGCATGGCGTTTCTTGGAGAAACATGGCCCAAAAACGTACAGACCTAGTGGCCTGGTGCTACAATAGGGGAATTTAAGAGACTTAATTTAGGTGACGTAATCGCGTGCTCCAGCTTCATCAGCGGGACTACAGTGCTACCAAAAAGTAATTGACGTATCGTAAGGGGCAATTATGAATGAATTTCAACTAATATTTCACACTTTTATCTGTAGTAATGATTAATTGTCATTCATATGTTCTAATATTTTGAACCTTAGGAGCTAGCCAACTTCTTCTAGAAACATTTTAGGCTTTAAACTAGCTTTATATAGTATGACCTCTGCATTTAATAGATTAAAACCATTGTACTTGTATGGGTAGGTGGGTGAGTCGAAACCAGAGTACGACTATCTGTTGAGGTGGAAAGATGAGTCAACACCACCGAGTGGGACAACACCATCATATTTGTATGCCTGTGTGGATGTTAAATACCACCGTATGTAGATGCGTGGGTGGGTTGGTGCGTCAGCACCTCCGTACGTGTATAAGCTGGTGAGTGTCAATACCACTGGGTGCAGTCCGTCCTTAACCCATGAACCTTTCACTATTTTTTAACATTGTTAACGTCAAGTTGAGACCGAATTATCTGGCTTAAATTAAAATTATAAATAGTTATTGACGTAGAAGGCAATATCTTCTAACCCAAGGCTGTCAACGTTGAGTTAAATATGTAGAGAATATAAAGGAGGGTTTCATAAGATGAGGAGGAAAATAATTAAATATAAATTTAAAAGTTAATAGCTTGCTTTATTTATTTCATAAAATTCAATCGTACAATGAACAGAAATTATATTTAATCAATTTACAGCGCATATAATACTGCTAGAGAATGAATCAAGATAGATTTGTAGTGACAGTTAAGCTAGTAACAAAACGCTGGTATACTACATGTTCTTTTTTCTGTAATTTTTTATAGATTAGTAGTCCACGTATTAAATAATTATAATTTATTTTTTCTATCCTCTCCTTATCAACCTTATAACTCCTATATTTGAGTAAACATTTGGCTCAACTGAATATCTGAATATATATTACACAAAGGCATCTACTTGTGTGTTATATCGATGTTAATTGGAGTGTAATAATTTTTATAATTTATGTCATTGTTAATAAGTTAATTATAAGACAATCAATCGAATGGTTAGTAATAACCCACACGTTTTTTTTTTTTTTTATAATAACACTATAATTTAAGGAGAAGCCAATCTCCTTCTTAAACTTACAAAGCCCATTGCTATAGATCGAAATGGGGAACTTGTTCAGACCGAGTAAAGCTATTACCAGTATCTAAAAGGTGAACATTAATGAAAAACTTCTAATCCAAGGCAGGATTCGAACCTGCGCTATTTCTAACTCAGTCAAAGCCTCTCGGCCATTGGCTCTCCCCGTTTAGGGGATAACTGAATCATACGCCTCTGAATCCTCCAATCAAGCAGAAACTGTATAATTCTTCCTATAAACGTAAATTATATTCATTCAGATCTCCAAAAGCCTGCGCGATGTACGTTCTCATTATTTTTAGTGGTAACGAAACTCTTTAAAACACACACATCAACTAGAATGAAGCATGCATCCCTAGAGATCAAGCAGGAGTTAAGTAACCGTTGCCTAACTAAATGTACAGTTTAAAATTAAGTGAGCTATAACAGTTTCAAAACATAGCAGTTGTTGGAGAGAAACACACCAATGAAACTTGAGAGCAGTCTGGCTTAGCACGCATCTTGTAAGTTACAGTTCTTTTCAGTCTTATAATGTACAGACATATTTATCTTATTATTACAGTATTATCATTTATTGTTATAGGTGTACATAAAATTAAAATTGGGGTTTATAAATTACACCTTACAAAGAAACTTCCCTAACAAATTGAATAGATTTGTTTAGTAAGTTAATACATTTTCATAATTTGTAAACTTAAATTAAATTACTAATTAATATACAGGGTGTAACTATAAAGATGTCCTACTAAAAAAATATATAGTAGCTATATATTTTCGGATGTTAGATATAATTTAGAGCAAAAAATCGAGGATAAAGTTATAATAAATTCCTCTCCGTTTATGGTCTATGTGTCTGTTTGTGTTGTTTGTCTGTATGTGTGTTCAAAAACACAAACATATCTGTAGACCCTAAGCGGAATTCAAAAAGTTTTATCCTTATTTTTCTGCTCTAAATTATGTTTGAAATCCAAGCTTATATAACCAGGAAACCATTTTAAATACATCCTGTATAAACAAGTTTCGTCTGAGAGTTTTTTATGAGGTTTAATGTATTATTACCTACATTGTAATGTATTATTACATACATTGTAATGTATTATTACCTACATTGTAATGTATTATTGACAAGTCATAAATACTTGTGATTTGTGAATAATTCATTTGTACGATATACATTTGACTCCTCTACCAATTATTTCTATTCGATTGTTTATTGATTTGAAAAAGCTCTCAATTACCTTTAGTACCCATTATTTCGAGTCGATTATTTTTTTAGTTGTAAAAGCTGTCGATTATCTTTAGTGCCCATTATTTCGAGTCGATTATTTGTAGAGTTGAAAAGCTGTCGATTATCTTTAGTACCCATTATTTCGAGTCGATTATTTTTTTAGTTGTAAAAGCTGTCGATTATCTCTAGTAAATTACATTACCTCAATGCACTTTGTCGGTACTGTGCAATACTTTTTGCTTTGATACTTTCAACTCTTTGAACAATGTCCGAGTCTTAATATTGTACTCGTATCTATCGATAATATTCACCTCGTATTGTATTATTTCTCTTACTCACTCTGGCTGAGTGAGTTCCCTATGGCTACTGTTGATCTGTATGAGATCAACAGTCTAGGAGTTCGGCCATTCCTTTTCGTATAGAAAAAGAAGAAGAAAAGAAAAGCTATTCAAATCAGCGACTCTACTATTTAAAGCTAAAGATCACATTTACTAACGTAATTATAGTTGGGCTCGTAAATAATACAATTAATTTTACTATATTGTATTATTTTTTGTATTATAAATTATCACAGTTTCTCATCAAGTTTCGTACTTACATCCTAATTAGAAACAGAAAACACGAGCCATATATCTCACTCAATGCAACATATATATAATTTTTAGAAACAACGACACATGTTTTTTAGAATTATATGTATTAATATTTTATTTCTATGGATAGAAAGAATTAAATAAGGGACAGACTTTACAATAGCACTAGCTAAAAGTATATTTCCAATATTTAACAAAAGTGTCGATAGGAGAGTTAATTTCAAGTTGTGTTCTAAAAGTTGTTCTCTGACTATAATGGTCCTCCAACATAAGACTCTTCGCAAATTAAATTTGTACTTCATTTCCATATTTCTCGAATGTATTTGTTTTTACAAATGTATTTGTTTTTAATTGTTATTTAATTTTACCTTATATTTTTATAGTTGGTTTAAAATGTACACTGTTTTGAATTAACTTATTACAGTTTGTGTTATCAAATAAAATATAATTTTTATTTGTTATATTTTTTATAATTTAAAGGGAAATTAATATGCAATTCAAGCCTTTTTTATTTAAAAGTATAATTCCGTTCTTTCGTCATCGGAACAGTTTACTATATTACCATAAAAATGGGTAAACATACAATCACTGGGTGTTATATAAAAAACTATTTTTTAAATAAAAGTATTAGTCTGTATATAAGTAATTAATGTGTTATGGGAACAGTTCAAAAAACAGAAAAAAAATTGAGATATTGTACTTATAGTGGCTAGTATGGCATATTTAAGTACATTAAGAAACCATGGGATATATTTAATTGAAATTTGAGAATATAGTGGACAAAAGGTATTAACCAACTGAATGTAGATTAATGAACAAATAATTTTAAATGCAGCCAAATATTATGATCAAATGACATCTGTTCGAATTTTAACTTGAAATGTTGTACAGTTATCTTTCACTAAAAAATAATAATATAATACATAAAAATTGTTGTATTGCTAGAGTTTAGTATAAATAAGGGGAGTTATGTATTTTTGTACACACGGGGGGGAGGGACAGACAGGGTGAGAGAGAGGGGGAGGGAAAGACGTGGAGTGTGTATGTGTTAGTGTGGCAGGCTTTTTGTTCTCCTAGAGGCAGTTGTAATTAAATTAAAAACCAAATTCCTTGGGGTAATTACTGGGTGCCTGGTTGAAGACCCTTAACAAATTAGGGAATTAGTATAGACGTATACATAATGTTTATTGTGTCGGCACTGGTGGCGCAGTTCTGTAACTCAGCTACTTGGGGACAAAGTGTTTGGACGATTGTAGGTGATAGGTTCGATGCTCGGTTCTCTTAATACCAACACGGCGTCCGTTCAATGGTTGTCATCAACGTAGACACTACGAGAGAAGTCTGGAGTGTCCGTGTTCAATGGTAGTCAAGGTTCAGATGTTGTGTAGAGAAGAGAACTGAGTGTCAGACTTGTCAGTTAGCTGAAAATCAGACCAATACTACGTGGTTCAGATTCCACGTAAAGATGTAGGTCCCATAATTACCCTGGCTGTTGGGCTATTAATAAATAGTCCTTTCTGAGCTAAGTCGAACTCAGATAGTAACAATGACTACACTCGTTCATCTACACTCATCACACTCATTCACTCCTCATATTCGCCAATATATCTACGATCGGCGGCTTAGACATTAATAATGAATGATATCATGTATGACGTGAGTCGTAGTTATTACTCCTTCATTTACTATAAAATTAAATCACATTATACAAGATTAACTTTGATTTGCTAAATTCCATACCAGCACGGCTAAAAATAATGTTGTAATGAATAGAATGGATATTCTCTAGGATGTAGAATGTTCCACAAACTCACCCACAGTGTAAAAACTCTTCAAAACAACCTTGTACATACTCCTTTTTGAAAATTACTGGTTCATTATATGCATATTGAATAACAGTCTAAGTGAATCGCATTATCGATTGGTAGGGGAGGGGGTAATATTTTATAATTACTGACTTTTAGGTTGTAACCTAAGAACTGATACCTTTTGTTAGTGCTTCTAGAAATAGTAAAACGTCTCTGTCCTTAATTTGATTCGCAGATGTTTCTTATTCTTGTTTCTTATATTTATTATCTTGGTTGTAAAAAACTAAAACATAATTATGTACATTAAAGTGTGAAATTCCATATCAGTTATAAACAACAATTCTTTGAGGCAGGTTTTTAATATTATTGTTTACTTATAACAGAAAAATATAGTAATTTAGTTCTACATATTGTAGTGTTAACATTTTTAACTATCACAGTAACTCCATGAGATACCTAAAATTAACTTTATAGTAAATTTTGGCAGATTTTTTGCTAATAATCTAATAATTGCATAGTTTATGAACATCATAACCGTATACTTAAATAAAAAATACTACGTATTATATATTTTTCAATATTATTAGTAGTTTTGTATGCATATAACTATGATAATAACAAAATTGATGTAATTTCAAAGTCAATTAATTGACATTGATGAGCAATTATATATTAGCTATGTATTGCTAATCAGCTCTAATATTTATCCAGCAAGTGTCGGGAACATGATTAAAATAAAGAACACACTGATTTAATTTCCCTGATATTCAAGAACATTTTTCCCACTGTAATTCAGTGTACCAAGCAGCATTTCTGCTTGCTGTATTTTGTATTTATGTTGGGCTGGGCTGTATAGTGGCTTTATCTTTATAATAATATTTTACTAGACGTTATAAATATACAGATATTATTTATTTCTATTAAATATGTATTCACATAAGTTTAGTAAACTTTTAATGCCACAGGGTTGAAAATAAGTGTAAAACGTAAATGAGAACGTTGTGTCTATAAGTTTTAATCATATCGACCATCCAATGGGAGAAGCAGGTGTTGAATGGTTACGAAACTTGGACACAGCTCTGCGGTGTGAGATTATTATTTAAGCCCTAAGACACAATTAAATCTATGCAATAATGTCACTTACGTAGCCTCAGGCTGATATACTGGCTGTGTGATTCTCTCTGTAATTGTAGAACATGGCTTCCCACCAAGAACATCCTAGTCAGTAGAACGTTGACCTTTGATGTTTCCACACGGTGAATATGAGTATCAAGTAAAGTTATGCTATAATGTCACTTGCGTACCTCAGGCTGATATACTGGCTGTGTGGTCGTCACTGTAACTGTAGAACATGGCTTCCCACCAAGAACATCCCAGTCAGTAGAACGTTGACCTTTGATGTTTCCACACGGTGAATATGTGTATCAAGTAAAGTTATGCTATAATGTCACTTACGTAGCCGCAGGCTGCTATACTGGCTGTGTGGTCCTCACTGTAACTGTACAACATGGCTTCCCACCAAGAACATCCCAGTCAGTAGAACGTTGACCTTACATGTTTCCACACGGTGAATATGTGTATCAAGTAAAGTTATGCTATAATGTCACTTACGTAGCCTCAGGCTGATATACTGGCTGTGTGATCCTCTCTGTAATTGTAGAACATGGCTTCCCACCAAGAACATCCTAGTCAGTAGAACGTTGACCTTTGATGTTTCCACACGGTGAATATGTGTATCAAGTAAAGTTATGCTATAATGTCACTTACGTACCTCAGGCTGATATACTGGCTGTGTGATCCTCTCTGTAATTGTAGAACATGGCTTCCCACCAAGAACATCCTAGTCAGTAGAACGTTGACCTTTGATGTTTCCACACGGTGAATATGTGTATCAAGTAAAGTTATGCTATAATGTCACTTACGTAGCCGCAGGCTGATATACTGGCTGTGTGATCCTCTCTGTAATTGTAGAACATGGCTTCCCACCAAGAACATCCTAGTCAGTAGAACGTTGACCTTTGATGTTTCCACACGGTGAATATGTGTATCAAGTAAAGTTATGCTATAATGTCACTTACGTAGCCACAGGCTGATATACTGGCTGTGTGGTCCTCACTGTAACTGTAGAACATGGCTTCCCACCAAGAACATCCTAGTCAGTAGAACGTTGACCTTTGTTGTTTCCACACGGTGAATATGTGTATCAAGTAAAGTTATGCTATAATGTCACTTACATTGCTCCTGGCTGAAATGCCCTCTATGTATACCTCACTGTATCTGTGGAACGTGCCTTACCAATACAGTATGTTGGGTCAGACGTGAAATAAATTTAAAAATTCTTTGTTTAATGAGGCAAATTTATAACCATTAAGTCCTCTCTAACTCTTAATTTCATCTTGCATGTGCACATCTGGTGTAAACAAAACAAACGCAACAATGAAAAACATCAGCTATTGTACTCCTAATAACACTTCAGTTTGTGTTGTTTAATTGTGACTATTATTTTGTGAATTTGTATGTAATAATTGGTTAGCGCTGTGACGGTCGGCCTCTGACGTCACACCTGCGCTTATATAGACCATATGAGATTAATATGCCCAATAGAAAGTAGATAATTGATGTTTCCGCACTGATTATTTTCCTTTTTAATTATCAAGACGTATAATACGGTGACACCCATAGCCCCGGCTGTTACACCCTCACTGCCAATGTGAACGCGCACTCCCACTAACGATAGACCATTAGAACTTTAACATTTGATATTTCAACACAGAGAGTATTTGTAACCGGTAAGTTTTGTAGTATTGTCATGTACACATCCCCAGGCCGTAATAGCCATGTGTGACCCTTTCATCGTTTAGCTACTAACATTTCAGTTCTTGTTCGTTGGTTAAAAATATTAAAATTCACTTCTTCTGCAGAATCCTCTTTCCCTTATTTCCCTTTAACTATTTAAAAATCATATTATTTGAACAATATTAACATAAATTAATATATATATTTTTGTTACTTTTTTAGTGATCTATCACTACAATCTGGAGCTGAAGTTTAAAAAATGTAAACATAAGGGTAATTTAAATATATAAATATTGAAATATCTGAAAATCATTAATCAGAGAAAAACAATAACTATTATTTACTAAATATAAATATTTATAGTATAACAGTATGAATTTCTTGTTCCCGCTGTCCAGAAATCCTATCCAAAGAAATCAATGAATGGGTAATGATTCAAATCGTAAAACTTAATAAACCTACTATTTTTGGAAGTGTGAACTTTTACAATAGTCAACAAATTTATTTGTACACTATATTATTTGTAGGATTGTAGGAACAGTTTACAATATGGTAATTGTTATACTTGCAACTTTTAAAATTTAATCTCTCTTTAGGAATGTATGTGATCCATACTATCAGAAAAGATTAGTTATCTAGCCTGTTACACAATAGTTTTAAAAATATTTTGTACAAAAATAATGGTTTTTATACTAGACCAACAAAAATATTTAGTCGTAAATGTTTCTTTTTATATGTATATATTAAGTGTTTTAAACTACTCCAACTATTTATATCCTGAATGTTAATTATTTTACAAATTCTTCATTCTAAATATTATCAATAATATAGTGTTCATCACCTAATAATATTAGATACTACAAATAACCAATTAATTTTCCTCAATGTACCGTATTAAATAAGAAACAAGGATGGCTAGCATGAACGTTGCATAAATATTAACAAAACACGATCTCAACCTTACTTCTGAACAGCGTTACAAAAAATGTTCGATCATAAATCACCTTTCAAACAAGAGTTTGAGCTAGGGGTTGTAATTACCTGGGTGGCCGTGCACCAACCATCTGTTCCATTGTTGGCATAATACAATGTATCTATTTGGGTTCAGTCACACGTAAATCGTCTTTGTAACAAGAGTATGAGATGATGGTTGTAATTACCTGGGTGGCCGTGCACCAACCATCTGTTCCATTGTTGGCATAATACATTGTATCTATTTGGGTTCAGTCACACGTAAATCGTCTTTGTAAGAAGAGTATGAGATGAGGGTTGTAATTACCTGGGTGGCCATGTACCAACCATCTGTTCCATTGTTGGCATAATACATTGTATCTATTTGGGTTCAGTCACACGTAAATCGTCTTTGTAACAAGAGTATGAGATGAGGGTTGTAATTACCTGGGTGGCCGTGCACCAACCATTTGTTCCATTGTTGGCATAATACAATGTATCTATTTGGGTTCAGTCACACGTAAATCGTCTTTGTAACAAGAGTATGAGATGAGGGTTGTAATTACCTGGGTGGCCGTGCACCAACCATCTGTTCCATTGTTGGCATAATACATTGTATCTATTTGGGTTCAGTCACACGTAAATCGTCTTTGTAACAAGAGTATGAGATGAGGGTTGTAATTACCTGGGTAGCCGTGTACCAACCATCTGTTCCATTGTTGGCATAATACATTGTATCTATTTGGGTTCAGTCACACGTAAATCGTCTTTGTAACAAGAGTATGAGATGAGGGTTGTAATTACCTGGGTAGCCGTGTACCAACCATCTGTTCCATTGTTGGCATAATACATTGTATCTATTTGGGTTCAGTTGCACGTAAATCGTCTTTGTAAGAAGAGTATGAGGTGGGGGTTGTAATTACCTGGGTGGCCGTGTACCAACCATCTGTTCCATTGTTGGCATATTACATTGTATCTATTTGGGTTCAGTCACACGTAAATCGTCTTTGTAACAAGAGTATGAGGTGGGGGTTGTAATTACCAGGGTAGCCGTGCACCAACTATCTGTTCCATTGTTGGCATAATACATTGTATCTATTTGGATTCGGTCACTCGTAAATCGTCTTTGTAACGATTCTCGACACAGGAACACCTCTTACCTGGCTGAGGGGTTGTCATAAATTATAAACACAGGAGTGCCTCCCCACCCCTTTCCAGAGGCGCTCCTGTGTCTTATCTAAAACTACCTGTCCTCGGCACTCTACCTGCTTCCTACCTGCTATCGAGATCAACTCGCCGGACCTCCTAAATAACTACCAAACATATATCACAACGGCTACTATCACACTGACTTTGTTAAGTGCACTGCACCTAGTAAGGGGTTATCCTAAAAGACCAATCAAAACTAATAATGGACTGTGATAAGTATTATTCATCATGTTCCATTTTAATTGAATTAATAAGTGGTTAAACTATTGCAGACTTGTTTTAAAACAAGTTTGTTACTGTACAGATAAAATACATCTATGCCTGCACACTATCTTGGTCTTCGTATGTGGATCACGTCTCGTTTACCACATCAACTCCCGAAAACTAAGATAAGGATGTATGTATAGTCATATTTTTCGAAAAATTATAAACTTGATTCTATTTATTCTAGTTTAAAAGGAAGACGTAGACATTCTTCCTTTGCTCATGATTTGTTCCTTAACACATGAGAATTAACTATGAAATATTAACTATAGTTTATACAAATTCGTAAAAGGCAAGTAGTGATTTTTTTAAATGATATTAATTTTATTACTCGACAAGTTGTTTCAAAGAAAAGGAAGAGTTAAAAAAAGGTCAATAACTACAAATAGACTTGTAAATAACGAATATGCATTTTTAAGTTTACACTTAATATGTATAACGTTCTAAAATAATAAATATACATATAAATTGAAACTAAATAATTTGTGTTACACTTACAAACATTTAATACAATCTAAAATAAAAAAAAAAAAAACAATACTTAAACTCAAACAAAAATACTATTTACACTCAACCTGTAGGATACAATATTATAAAACAAACAAAATGTGGAAATTCTAACGAAACAAGCTATTTTACTTACTTAATATTTACAACAATATAAAATGTAAAACACAATACCAAAAGTATAACGTCATAGTAATTATAAACAGCTGTTTTTAATTATTTTAAATATCAGCTTTTTTATTTGAAGCACCTTTTCAAGTATGCTTGTTTTTGTTTAGGGTTTCATAAAAATAGCCTTATGTTAATAATACAATTTATTTAACATGAAACACAAGTTGTATAAATGTATTATAAATGCAGTTCAATGTGACGCCCTTCTTCAGCCTTAAATAATTAATATAGCAATTATGTTTATAATGACTATGAAGTTATACATTTGGTTAGTAAACTTTATACAAGCATTCATGAAAAAGTGAATTACTGTTTTATTTTCAAACTTGTTTTTTAAATTGAGGTATCTTTGGATTTGTTATTATATTTACAAAATTAAATTAGCGTAATAAATTTTCAATACAAATTATGGTTTTAAATGGTTTTAACTTTTAACATTTCTTATGGCTGCCATTTTGAAACTGGTAGAAATAATTTAGTTTCTTTGTTATTTTATACTACCCCTAGCTAGATTAGCAAATATGTCGTTTAAAATTATTAGCTCAAACCACGTTTGAGATAAAATTTTTTTTATAAAAAACATACAGACATAAGGTAAGATAGGCCACATGTCTAAAGGAACCGTTTTGTTTATTTTTATGTCTACTACCATATCCTGAAGTTGTGCCAACCTCACGCGAAACAACCTGTATATTTTTATTGGTAATTGAAGAAAATTACAAAAACGTGAAAAAGTACTTGAAAGTTGTGTAGACAAAAATTTGGATCGTATTACCAATTAACATATTAAAATTATGGCAATGTAATGGCTGAGAATTTCGGTACTGACATCAAAAATATATTTATTTTTTTACGGTCAGGCGCTCCAATGTCACACTTGTGCGTTTTCCTGGCTGACAGTTTGATATGTTTTTAACAGGTGCTCCACTGTCACTCTCCCCTTTGTAACAAGAGTATGAGGTGGGGGTTGTAATTACCTGGGTGGCCTTGCACCAACAATCTGTTCCATTGTTGGCATAACACACTGTATCTATTTGGGCGTAGTCACTCGTAAATCAACTTTGAACAAGAGTATGAGTTGGGCGTTGTAATTACCTGGTCGGCAGTGCCCCCACCAGCTGTTCCATTGTTGGCATTACATTGGATTTATTTTGGTTCATTCATCCGTAAAGAGTGATACGTAAATGTTTACATGTTAGTGTATTTCAAATACCATATCGTGCAATTGTATTGATATTATTATTATTCTTTTTTAGTTATCACTTAAGTACTTCTTTGTTTAGTATTAAATTTGTTACCATATTTCGCATTAGTGTTTGCATTATTACTGTGAGGGCATAGTGTACATCAATTAAAAATATGTGATATTCAAACTTATTTTAAAAAAAGAATTTACTTTTCTACTAAATTAATAACGCAGAGTTGATGGTTTCAATTATGTAAAACTACGAAGCACTAGTGTTTGTTATTTCTATTATTATTATTTTACGTTGTTTCTGTGTCTTGTTGTTGTTGCTTTAATTTCTTTAAGGGCTCTCCAGTACTGCATAAAGGTGGCTCATATTATTTTAAAGTTTAAAAAAATATTAAAATTAAACGTTTTTTAAATTTATAATAATAATTAGCTTAAAAAATGTTTTGTAAACTTTTAACTATTGCACTATTTTATTGCAATATTTATGTTTTAGAAAAAGCATTACCTATTTCATTTAGTACCTATTACACATATTGAAATAATACAGCAATATTGATAAAAAGTGGAAAATGTGTTTTATTAAATTGGCGTTCGTATAAGTGTATGCATCTCATTATAAACACGTTGAAATCGTTGATTCCTAGTTAAGGTGTGAAATAAATAACTATAAAAACTCTGTGATGTATTTTTACTATTAAAATACATTTATTGGTTATTCAGCAGTACACTGTTGGATACAACTCGTTAACTTGGATAACAGAGGACCCTGCAATCTTATAAATATTAGGTTAATCTCCAGGGATGAGTTGTATGAAGTACATAAAACATATATAAGATGCTAACACCACATCCTTATTACATTCAAGTGCCATGGTAGACTGACGTTTGCTTTTCATTCAAATACCAGCTTTTCTTTCCTCGTAGTTTCACCTCGTACGTTTATCTACTTGAATTGTACCTTTTCAACCAGATATCATTAAAATTGTGGCCAAATCATTACAAACTAAACATTTACAGAGTTAGAGCTGCGAAGACTTTAAAAATTAGAGGTCCAAGGTTAAATATTTTCTTTTACGCAAAATAACTTATATGTTCCAGTGTGATGTCTTGTTGATATTGAAAACAAATGACAGTTTCCGTTTCCTTCTTTATAGTTTTAAGGCTTTCTCAGTTACTGATGGGTTAGTTTGATACAAATTATAAAATAGTATTGTATTATGTAGTAAAAAATGGATAAAATGGTTTAAGATTACTTTACATAGTACATACATATTTACTTTTATACATATTCACAAAAATATAAGTATTTTATGTTTTTCTTTGTAAAAAACTTGTTTTATCATTTTCTTGAAATATTTTCTCTGATTTTGTATTGATCTAGAGTACATATATGACTTGACTTATGCAACATCAAACTACATCCCACTAAATTTTATCACCAACATATAATTCTAGATATAAATAATGAAACAATTTATAAATATTCAATTAATTTTTAAAAAAAATACACCACCACCTTCAACATGAACTCTACAAGAATTTCGCAAATTTAGTTTGTATCAACAAAGAAACTTCTCGCCATTTGCCCTGATCTTGTGGCAAGCTAAACTGTTTGGAACTATCTAGGTATTTTGTAAGAAAGAGCTGAAATCTTGCCAAATTAGATCTATAAATCTCAAGCGGTGTATCTGATAATGTGTTTTATCGTTTGGTATTTATTAAAGGAGAACTACAATTCTTTGTTGTCTTTATACAGTCCAGTAAAACGTTGTAGGAAAGCTACAAAGTTTCATTTTTAATATACATTAGTTTTACTAATGACAGCTGAGTAATCCCCGTTATTAACACGTTGAAAAGCTAGGCTGTATAGTAAATATCAATTGTGTTCCAAAACAAATTTATTTTCTATTTTCTATCAGAAAAATATCACGTTAAATGTGGAAAATATAGTCCATAAGCTAAATAAACATTTTAACAACGCATATACACTTACATAGTTAATAATTTATTATTATCAAAATATGTTTACAATAAAACATCGAGAATATTAAGACTACAAAATATTTAGGGATTTAAAAATAGATTACGTTATATAAACCAGTGTTAAAATCTACAAGAAAATTTTGGCAGATTTGCACCTAATGATGCATTTTATGACACTAATTTTGTAGATAAATATCTGACACACAGCATCATAAAGTATTCTAAAATGTATCATCATTGTATGTAATACATTAATAGTCTATCAGACCCAGTCACATTTCCATGTTCAATTCTTGTGGCAATTGCAATCCCATTAATATGACCATAATCGGGTCATTAGTGTTTGGGACCATTAATCAGTAATTAACTAAACGCCATTAGCGGAGCCAACAAATGGTTTCCACATCACGCAATTGATTTAGTGAAAATGCCAGAATAGGTTAGTAATAATATCATGAGCCTACGCTGTTTGTTAAGATAAATTCTTTACTACTAGATTTTGTTCATTGACGCAATGTAATTTTACTTTTAATTGCAAAGTGCACTACGATTATAATTAGCGTAATTTTTTGGCTATTTATGTATTTGAGGACGTTTTTAAAATTAATTTCGTAAAACTAATATTGCATGTACACTAATGAATTTTAGGTACAATTATTAACATTATAGTTTTAAAAGTTTCTGATTTAAATAATACAAAATAATATAAGTAATAAGTGTGCTGAAACCTTATCAGTGTTTTGGTGTGTTAGTAAATCTTTTCTACTACAGTTTATGTACTGTTAAACTACGTTTCATCCTACTATCACATAAAGCGTTTCGTTACTTTTAGACGTATTGTCTGCATATTTAAAAAAAAACGATTTACTTTAATTCACCTAGATATTTCAACTTTAAGTTTAAAAAAAGGTTAAATATCTAGGTGATTTAAAGTAAAACGTGTTTTACTCGAAAAAAATTTTCGTTAGTGTATTTCCATTATGTATGAACGTTTAATTTATACACTAAATTGTTTTCAATTCTTCCCAAATAAATTGGAACTTTTATATGATTCATAGATGTGTAAATATATGAGAAAGTAAGTATTTTAGGAGAATATTGAATAGCTTTCATACTTACATTCAAAAATTATCTGTCATTACTTATGTAAAGTACAGAATGGTCCAAAGCAATGATTGGGCCGGGTAGAAAACGTCCCCCCGTGTTTGGAGTGGGGTCAGTGGAAAATTAAATAAAAATTGCATATGCAGTAATATATTTATTAAACTTAGATGTAAGTAGGGATATATGTTACTTCCATTTAAAGGGTGGTTGCTAAACGTTTTAATTATAAGTATTTCAAATATAGTAAGAAAAAAAGCAAAAAAATATAATGGATTCCCTTATTCCATGTTTCAGATGTGCTAGGTTAAGTCCTCACCTCGTGCCTGGCCCACCAATAGTCATCTAGCAGAGTGACGTCATGGGCGGGGCTTGCTACTGTGTATCAATGACGATAAAATTTGAAAGTAGCACGTTAGTTCAGTGATGGGAGAAGAGTAATTTTTCTTTTAACTTCCATGACTAACTTTTTCTCTCACACACAACTTTCGTTAGGTCTTAAACTAGTGGATAAACTACCTAATTATATTCAACGTATTGACAAGTAAATTATTTGACAAGGAAATAATGTCTTACAGCCCGAATGTCTACAGGAAAAATGACGGTTTTTAGTAGTCGGTGAGATGACAGGTGTCAATATTTATTAAAGGTACAAGCAATCTCAGAGGATGGCTGACAACTTCCTGTCATCGCGTCAAATTGAACGTGAGAGAAAATAAACAAGGATTTCCTTTGTCAAAGGGGAAGATTCAATTAAATCTTAATTAACATTTGTTATACTAGCATATCTTAGTGAATCATGTAAGCATATGTTTAAACTTTTGACACTTAAAGTAGTATTTAAAATCAAAATATACAATACGCTTTATTATGAAATTACCATCATGTAACTTAATAACGTCAGTAGATTCTGCAGTTACTTAATAATCTCATACCAATAATTAATGGGAACAAAAAAAATTACCATTTATTCCGGATGATTTTCTTATGTGTCTGTAAGGATACATGTTTATTAAAAGGTATAATATTTATTCGGAACTGTAATATTTAGAATTTTATAGTAGGAAGTTGAATTGTTTCAATGGTCTGTTGGTTGAACTGCAAAGGGGGGGGGGTCTGTTTCTACTAGAAATGCTCAACAAGTTTCAATATACTGGCCCTAATTTCGATGTATTATAATAAGGGGGGGGGGGAGTTAGATGATAGGTTCTGTTTTTAGCCCTGTCAATATTGTCACGGCTTCCATTTAATGGTCGTTATCAGTTTAACACCTTTATACGTCTGGGTTGTCACTTTTGGGTTGGATAAGATGTCTGGGGGGGGAGGGGGCCGATCTAGTGAACGAGCGTTTTCAGGCATCAATACTTTGATCCTGGCCTGGAATGGAAAGTATTATAAGTAATATTCACTATGTATTGTATTGCTTCTTTTAGCTTTGTCTGAATTAGTTCCCCGCACAGATCAATCGTCCATAAGGAATGGAAAGAGCTTTACTAAAAAGCTCAACTAAAAAAGAAATGTTCCTCTAAAAAAATGCATATATATTACGTGGCTCAGATTCCACAATAATCTGTAAGTCCTTTGGTTTCCCCAGCAACTGAGCTATTATTTATTGGCCCAGTTTAAAGAATTAGTCAACAAACTAACAAAGGTACAAATCACTTATTTTGCTTGTTATACTTTTCTTAATCCATATTCACCGATGTCTTTGATCGATGATTTAAGTATAAAATAAATACATACTTACATAAAAGTATATACTATCATAATAAGACATTTGTTTATTTATATGTGTAAAGTATAATAACGTAATCGTTAGAAACTTGGCTACTCATGTAAAACATAAATACAATTTTCGTCCTTTTGAATTAAAAAATCAAATAATAATGAGATTGTTAAGGAGTTTACAGTTCTTAAAGACTGCAGGAGTTAAGAAACTGCTATCATAAGAAGTAACAGTTCTTAATCCCTGTATAACTGTGCTTTTGTTTCTTGATGTTGATCAAGTAATCTCTCTAACATGTTATGTATATTATCTGGAATTCATAAAACGAGATAAGTAGACTGATATGTACATTGTTTAATAAAAATAATTTTAAGGTGTTTAATAGTTTTGCCACAGTTTATTTTTCTAATTGTAAGGTTTTTAATCTCATTTAAAAGATATAATATAAAAATATAGTTATAATATGTAAAACGATCAATAAAATCTCAAGGTTAGCAGTTTAAACAGTTCACTTATAAACAACCTGTAAACAGGTATAACTTTATAATTAAGGATTCGTTTAAATAAGAATTATATATTATTCTGTTAACATTGTTTTGACATTTATGTGATAAGAATATCATTAGTTAATCACTACAAATATTGATTTTTTCTAATTATCTAAGTATTACGGAAGTATCAAACGTTCTAATTGTGTATGAGACTTGATTAAATAATGAATACGATTTTTTCATATGAAAACAGTTCTAAGTTCGTCAAGGGCTGCAAATTATTAAATTTATGTACATGAATGTATATCCTTTATAGTCCAATCCCAACTAACTTTCACTCATTGCATACTACCTTAAAAATATATTTTAGATCGTATTCTTTAAAATTAAATACGTACATAATTATAAGATACATATTTTCATAAGACAACATACTTTCTTCACTCTAACAAAAAGGTTACACTTAAGTCAAACTGATAAATGCCATTTCTTTGATAAGAACTAACAGGTACATTAAATATCTTCTATAACAGATTTACTTCTTATGATATATTACAAAGGCTACTTCTAAATGAGACATCATCCCCAAAACGTTATTTCACATTTCATTGTCAGGAAATTAAAACCATCTTTTAATCGATGGTTACTATGCAGTTTCTTGCCACCTAACAAATTTTTAAAACTTTCCCTGGATCGGGTCAAGAATTGGCAATATTTTCTTTTTATTCTGCGGAAATCATGTATTTTACCGAAACGTTCCAAACACCTCAACTATAAGTATATTAGAAAAATTTCCGTTAATGTAAATTATAGTTAAATTATCTTTTTAATTTTATATTTTTTTTCGCTGAACAAGAGTTGAAAACTATTTTGGTCTATAGCAATAATTTCGTTATACATAACAGAAAAACTACTTTCATGGCCAATCGCGATTAGCGGTCATTACGCCATCATTATAAATAGCAACTATTGACCACAAAACCAGAATTCACCATTATTCCTACCGGCCGTCCCCAAGGGCCAAATTTAACTTTAATTACGAACTCTTGTTGAGTAAATGGACATTTAACATAATTTAGGTTATGTTTGGTTAGGTAAGTATAAGTAAAAGTGTATTCTTTTTCAACAAGAAATCATACGTTCAGAGGTGGCAGCAAAGTGCATAGTTACCAAATTAACAATTTCCTTGAAATATAAAGTAATTTATTCTATAAATTATTGTGTAGCTATTTACTATTGGGTACTATACGTACGTATTGTTGGTTAATATTCGTACTTTGATATTGGCTATCACATTAATTTTGTTCTAAAACAATTAAAGGTATTATAAATCTCTTTTTGTCCACGCTGTATTGTTGAATATGCCTTTCCCACCAAGAACAGTCTAGCCAGTAGAACGTTGACATTTTATGTTTCCACTGACAGAATAATTGTAACAAGCCAAGTTTTGCTATATTGTCACGTACGTACCCACAGGCTATAATACCCGCTGTACTGTCCAAGTTGTACTGTTGAATGTGCCTCACTCACTAAGAACAGTCTAGCCAGTAGAACATTGACCTTTGATGTTTCCACTGAGGGAATATTTGTAACAAGCCAAGTTTTGCTCTATTGTCACGTACGTACCCACAGGCTGTAATACCCACTGTATTGTCCACGTTTTACTGTTGAATGTTCATTGATCACCAAGAATGGTCTAGCTGGTAGAACGTTGACCTTTGATGTTTCCACCCAGGGAATATTTGTAATAAGCCATGTTTTGCTATATTGTCACGTACGTACCCACAGGCTGTAATACCCACTGTATTGTGTACGTTTTACTAATGGTCTAGCTAGTAGAACGTTAACCTTTGATGTTTCCACTGAGGGAATATTTGTAATAAGCCAAGCTTTGCTATATTGTCACGTACGTACCCACAGGCTGTAATACCCACTGTATTGTCCACGTTTTACTAATGGTCTAGCTAGTAGAACGTTAACCTTTGATGTTTCCACTTAGGGAATATTTGTAATAAGCCAAGCCTTGCTATATTGTCATGTACGTACCCACAGGCTGTAATACCGGTAATATTAATAAAATATCAATTGGACTATGACTATTTATTAGGTACTAGGGGACACCCCTGCACGCTTTGCGTGCCAACCCAGGCACTCACTGCACTCGATATACCTTGGCCTTGGCCTGGTACATTTGATTACAAAAATAATGGTTAAATGTATAACATACAATCAGAATATTAAATTAATTACGTATTACCCATTTTGCTAGCTTCCTGTTATTAGGAATACATGATATTATTAGTTTGATTATAAGGGAATATAAGCAATGTATAACGCATCAAATACAACACATGTATAAGACCCACTACCAATGCACGTGATTCTACGTTCGCCACCTCCACTAGTTGCTCCACATACATGCACAGTGTTACTAGCTCGACACACATGCAGAACCGCACATGCTATTGACACCACCAACCAACAGATTCTTATGTGTATTATACATTAACAACAGTGCTATTGCAATGAAACCACATATCATTTGATATGTACAATCAAGGTGTTTTAGATGTAACAGGAGAACTTTACAATAATGATTCTAGGAAATTCACTAATCACAAAGGATTGATAATTAAATCATAGCGTTACATACTTTGTATAGAGCTGGTGTCCATGTTGTAGTTCTCACAACTAGAGAATGAATCAGGTTTGTCATTTGTGTTTGAAACGTGTCGCATTTGATTTAGTTAAAGGAAGGTTGTTTTTAATTGAGTAAATGATTAGATCATTTAATCAGTCTGTAGGCGGGTACCTTACAACAGTTGTGAATAAACATGATACAACTATTCCTGTTAATACTGTAAAAGATCAACATCCCAATATTCTTACTTTAATCCAGTTTACTTTAAACAATCAGATGCAGGTTTATTTTTGATTCATTAACTCTTTTTTATCTTATGGCAGAACAATAGTTTTCAGGATAGAACATTGTGTTCAGGTGAAAAAGAAGACCTTATTGCTAATTACAACAGTTATAATTGGAAGTTATAAGTAGGATATTTGAAAAAAAATTTCATATTAATTAATAATGATTTGAGCAGTCAATTTATGTATCTGTTTATTATCCAGTTGTAGTCTAAAAAGTGAGGTATGATGAAACCATGTACTGAAACTCTATGACTGCACTCTTACTAGTCACGTATTTACTAAGTACTATTAACTTCCACTGTTGGTTAACTGATATTCTGTTAATATCAATAATAACTCGAAACATCTAAAACACAACATTACTCAAAGTCAGATTCATATATTCGTTATGTTACTAAGCATTTTGTTTCGTATAGAATGTATATAGCTAAATTAACAATTAATTTTTAATGTACTTGATACATTTAGTTTGTATTAAGTGGCCAACTGTTATGAGATTAAAACTAATTACGTAGATAATAATTACATTAGCCCAAGGAATACATAGTAATATTTTGTAGGCTAAAATTAAATCGAAAACGATAATATTAGAAAAAGTTTCAAGAATAAGTTTTATTAACAGGATTGTACCATTATGAAAATTAATTGACGAACTGTCATAAATGGGCTAAGTTCTGAATGCATTAAAATGGACAATAACTCATATGATTACAGATGTCTTATTATATTCAAAATTAGAAAATTAAACATATTATTAAAACTTTATAGTTCCGTTCAAAGCATCCAATATGATATAAATATTACCTCGTATTCTTCACCATGTAACCACCTTAATCACTGTAGCCCGATTATTTTAACAATGTGATAATGTATTGTGTATGATGATAAAATAACATATTGGCCTTTTAATTTTTGCCTTTTATATAATCACAATCATTTATTTTATTTTTTTTATATTTTTTTTTTTCCTTACTGACATAACAAATTGATACATGATCAAATTGATATTTATTATTTTAATATTTTATGAAAACATCTGGCTACGTATTTTAATTTTTTCAATACTTATTCATGTGAAACTATTAACAAAACTCAAATTAAAATAAAAATTTGTATATACAATAAATATTCATAAAACCAATTATGTTGATCATAAGTTATAAATGTTTTTATTTTAAATTCGATCATAAATATTGAAATTAAACGTTAATTATGAGTATTTTAAACATTAAACTCAATTACTACACAATAATCAAAAATCGAGATTATTGATACTGTAACTGAGTTTGTAACAGAATTATGAATCAAATAACATTTAGTAATTTTTTTTAACCGTACTTTCAACTCAAATAAAGTCATGATAAGTATACTATTAGTTTCAAATTATTGAGTAAATAAATGAAACTCCTAACTTTCATAAAAATCCATGCTTCAATTTCTTAAAAAAAGCTTATTTGTCAAATTAATTTTTCATAAACATTTAAATGTAGAATATTGTATTCCGCTAGTTATAAAACAAAGGAAAAGTTTCGTAAAACAATTTTATCGACTTAATTATGTCAACATGGATGATTGGACAGAGTAAATCCCTTTAACTTTAAAATTAATATAAACTATGGTTCCTACACTCTTACATTAGTACATAAAATTAGAAGGAATAAAATCACATTAAATTAAATAATTTTCAGTTTTATCTCTTGATAAGTGAATAACGATGAAAAATGATGAATATTATTCAAAACATTAATTATGAACCATGATTCTTATTCTTTTCACATGACAAACTAAACAGTATTTAATATTATATTAGTTATTTTGTTTTTTTAGAAATATTCAATTTTTTAAATAATTCTTATTATTCAGCCTTGTTAAGTAGATACACATTTTGTCATTTATTTATACTTCAAAAATATATTTGACATAATTTATCAATTGTTACTAAAACATAACGTGGCGTTGTTATGTACTTAAGTAAAAATTTTTCAAATACTATTTAAAACTTTTTTTTGATCTAGATCATATTTCCAACTTTTTCACTTACAATTACGTGCCGATTATTGTAACAATGTTTATGTTTAAATAGAATCCTTAAAACATTAACGACTTTAAGGTGTATTGTCAAATTAAACATTCCACACAAAATAAGATAAATTTACCCCTATCTAATAATTTAATCTTTTCTGGAACCACCTAACACACAGTCACGATATATTATAACGTGGAACTAAAAAAAGTATCAAATTTCTAAGTTCATTTGACTGAAAGTAATGTGTTAATTGGATTTAAAAGTACGATTTTTAAGATCTTTACTACGAAGAAACAATTTCACAATGTGAACAAACATTATTATTTTCATTTTAACTCTACATAATAAAATAATTACATATATTTTCATTAAGTTTCTAAATAGAATGTTCATAAATCGTGTTTTCTAACCATTTATTTATTATTAAAATTTATACATTTAAATATAAATTTTACTCTGTAATTTCAACCTGATTGAACACTTCTGAACTTAAATTAATTGATGAGTAATCCACTTACACAATTAATAAGGTCATGGTTCCGAAGGACATGTAAATTGCAAACTATGACTGGAGTAAATGTCACTATAATATTATTTCAATGTATATTAAAGATAGATACGGATGGAATTTAAGCTTTCAACACTTTTTCTTAACTATTCATCTTTAACAAATGAAATAAAACATATTAGAGATGATTTATTAAAGAATATTGTATTACATAGAGATATCAGTTTAAAGTATTTACCAGCTTGGTAAGTTATATACATTTTTGATTTGCTTATAACTCAACAAACATTGTTAGTACTAATGCAATTGTATATGAACATAACTGCTTGTATAGCTAATTTAAAATTCAAACATTTTCGTGGGTCTCTACACGATCCCTCTCGTCATTAAACTTTGCACTGAGGTTGACTCATGAGCTATTGGGTATTTTTCAGTGAAATCCCATATCTGATCAATATGTGATGAAATGTGTTTCTAAACACTCTATATTACTGAATTAATTGGTTTGACTTGAAAGTAATGGTTGAATTGTAATTATAATTATCATTATCCGCAAATTTGCCATTTTTTTTTTTTAATTCATTAAAACATTCTTCTTTTTTTGTTTTTAATGAAAGTTACCAAACTATTTCTTAAAACATTTTCTATTTAATTAATTATATGTATAATTAGTGACTTTACTTGCCATATTAACACAGTTATATGGGGTAGATTAGAGGTAAGTCTTGCGTTTTACAATCAATAACGGGTTTTCAACGTATGTAGTATTGCATGGATTTAAAGTAATGGTTTCCTATATTAACTTAATCAGAAATTAAACCAGTTGAAGTTAAAATGAAGTTGTAGTGTGTGGAAACCAATTACATGAAGAAAAGTTTTACAAATTACGTGGGATACATTGTGTTTGGATTCGAACGGCTTATTGTTATGTGAGCTAAATTTAAGCAATATTTTAATAGCCACTGTGTAGTTAGAATGTAATATTTTGATTTTATATCAAATGTTTATATATGGAACTTTTATAAAACAATCATGTATTAACAGAGCGCCTGAAGTGGGAAGTTCGCACAGTACTTCATAATGCCTTCAGTACTTAACGGTTCGCTGGTTTTCAATTTATCTTTTGTGCCTTAGACTTTTAATGTTTATAATAATTAAACTACAGTGAAATTTCTTAAAATATATTCTATATATTTATAACTACTAATTAAATAGTGCTACATTGTTTCTAAATATAAACATTTTAAATTCTTAAAAACAATAAAATTCAATATGCTAAATATGGTAATAATAATACCTTTTAATTAAAAAATTCTGATTTTACAAATCAATCGTTAGTGTTATAAGAAAACGGTTCAATTAAATGTGGCTATAAAATACTATTAAACAGAATAGTGTACCATTATTGATTTAATTTGACTAAATACTTATTAAATGAATTAATTTTGATGCATCATATGAAATACCTATATCATCTCTGCATATGAGTGATCCTCCTAATTTCACTTTAGAACATATCTAGGACATATGCATATAATTAATTTAGGTTAATAACTTAATAGTAACGCCAGTTCTTCAAATGCTCATCTCCTACATTATGAAGATACTCTCAGTTATAACCGTATCAGTTTACTTTCAGCAATCAGTTAACCAACCTCAACATCACAGGTATATATGACCCATAGTTTTTACTAATGGATATTATTGTTACGTTAAACGTGCTATACAATCATATATTTTGTATGTGGATAATTTCGTTTGACTTGATGACAAATTGCATTCGATTCTATAGAAATTAATGCAACAATCCTATTTATTATTTTCATTCGTTTATATAATATATTTTGTTAATCACGTAAAAAAGGATTAAATATCAAATTTGAGTGACTTGTTTGAGCTCCCCATTTTGTCATCCCTCATCAGACCAAAAGGCCACTTTGCAGGATTTAGTGATATTTTGCACTCATCAGCTGTTACATTTCGTATTTCTTTTAAGTAATTTACATTGCGCTTTGTATTTAATAGTTAATTAAACATAACTTAAATTAAAATAATGTTTAGAATTATACAATAAAATATATACAATGATATACAAGCTAAAATTATGTGTGCCCGATCGTAAATTACGTAATTGTTTTTTATTTTTAAATATTCGATCATACATATTGAAATTAAAACACGTTACGTTATGAAGCTATTCGGTTAAACATTAAACTCAAATTACTACACAATAATTCCAAAAATGTGCGAGATTCTATCTGTATCACTGTTAACTGAAGATGTTTCCGTAACTAGAACGTTTATGAATGCAAAAAAAAATTACTATATGTTGTTTTTAACCGTACTTTGCAAAAAAACATAAGCTTATGATATGTATATCATATTTGGAGATTTCCAATGCTTTGAGTAATAAACTCAAAGCATTGGAAAACTCCAAATATTATCTACATATCATGAACAATCAAATGCTAATTTCAAACAATATAATCTTATTTGCTCCAAGTAATTAAATGTCACATTAATATAGAAAAGTGTTTTTCACTACACTACTATGAGTTCAGCTGTTTTCGTTATGTGTTTACAACCTGCGAAACATCATATTTTCAACAGCTGTCTATTGTTTACTACCGTAAGTAACATTGTTTACAACCGAAAATTTTCCACAGTCAACAACAGCTGTTTTTAAAACATGTTTCTAATTTAATAAACAGTTAAGATTCCAAAAATGAGTTTTTATTCTGTAGTGTAGTGAAAAGTATCGTTCAAAACTCGAGTAAAAGTGTTTTGTATGTTCTCGACCATTTGAAGTGCTCGACAAGTCTCGCACTTCAAACATATGGTCCCGAACGTGCAAAACCCCACTTTCCACTCTTGTTATGAAATATACTATTAAATGTATAACAGCTGATTGTGGTATTACCGGACATCTGATATCGAACAGAAAACAAATTTCGTCATCAATAGGCAACATTGTTCTTACTTAGATTTCTGTACAACCATGGAATGTGATATTGACAGGCCTCAAATTGTCCATAATTATAAATATGCAAATTATCTATGGTCTAAATGCTCTTAAATCAGCTACATAAGGAATGTTAAGAAGATAATTAAACACAATTAAATTGAAATAAGGGTTGTTTCAGTTTTTATTCGTTCGAGAAGTGAAGGTATGCAAGATTTGAAAATGACTGACACTCATTATTAAAAAACATAACTTACGAACCATAATTTTTCTTATTCTGTATTCCTATCATTGACAAATATAAAACAAGCTGTTCTTCATATATATATGTAGTTAGATTTTGTTTTTTATAAAAAATAGAACAATTAATTTTTTAAATCTTCTTATTATTGAGCACTGTTAAGTAGGAAAGCACACTTGCCAGTGCCTCAGTTTATTTAATATGCAATAAATATGTTTGCACGGTGGATTTAAAAATCAAATTAACGTTCATATTAATACAAATATACGAGTGGCGTATGGTAGACTAGTAGTTAGTTAATATACGAGTGGCGTATGGTAGACTAGTAGTTAGTTAATATACGAGTGGCGTATGGTAGACTAGTAGTTAGTTAATATACGAGTGGCGTATGGTAGACTAGTAGTTAGTTAATATACGAGTGGCGTATGGTAGACTAGTAGTTAGTTAATATACGAGTGGCGTATGGTAGACTAGTAGTTAGTTAATATACGAGTGGCGTATGGTAGACTAGTAGTTAGTTAATATACGAGTGGCGTATGGTAGACTAGTAGTTAGTTAATATACGAGTGGCGTATGGTAGACTAGTAGTTAGTTAATATACGAGTGGCGTATGGTAGACTAGTAGTTAGTTAATATACGAGTGGCGTATGGTAGACTAGTAGTTAGTTAATATACGAGTGGCGTATGGTAGACTAGTAGTTAGTTAATATACGAGTGGCGTATGGTAGACTAGTAGTTAGTTAATATACGAGTGGCGTATGGTAGACTAGTAGTTAGTTAATATACGAGTGGCGTATGGTAGACTAGTATTTAGTTAATATACGAGTGGCGTATGGTAGACTAGTAGTTAGTTAATATACGAGTGGCGTATGGTAGACTAGTAGTTAGTTAATATACGAGTGGCGTATGGTAGACTAGTAGTTAATTAAGTGAAAGTTATAAGTCTAGCAAGTTGATTCAAATTAGGCTACATATTTAAAACTTTTGTTTTGATCATAGATCAATAAATATTACTTTTTCACTTACAAATTACGTAGCCCGATTATATTAACAATGTTTATATTTGTAATATAAATTACTGAATCCTTAAAACATTTAAAACATCACATTTAAGGTTGTAGAATTTATTCTTTATCCTACAAAATAAAGAATAAATTAACCTGTTCTAATACGAGTAATTTAATAGTTTTCTGAGAAAACTCGCCTTTTTATTAAACCTATTCATTTAACACGTACATAAACGATACTAAACTTATATAACAGATGTAAACTTCTAAACAAAAGTTATATAAGTTTCATACAAGTTCACTTGAACTTGTTTAAGAAGAATGCTGTTAATATTGAGATTTTAAAAAGAATATGAGGTATTTAAAAAAAATCTTTCCATACGAAGAACAATTCATTTGTACAGAATACGTGAACAAAACATGTAATTATTTTACATTTTTTATCTCAAATAATAGTCAAAATTATTTACCTATATTTTCATTAATTTCAAAAGAATGCCAACTTGTCATAAATCGTGTACTTCAATATCATAAAAAATGTATTTTGAAATTTTTCATACATTTAAATTATCAATTTTTCTGGCTTAGTATAAAAAATTCAACGTGAATAATTTTCGTAACACATTTTAAATCGAAACTGTAAATCTAACATATGATGAGAAGTAAATCCCTTGTAACTTTTAACAATTAATAAACGTCATGGTTCCGACGTGGACACTGTACAATGTACAAAACTATGACGGAAGTAAAATGCACTATTTAATATCATATTTACGTTGGTATCTTGATATTAAAACGATCAGAATACGGATGGATATTAGCTTTCAAACACTTTTTTCTGAAACTGATTCGTTATCTTTTACAATGAATAACTATTAGAGATTATATTACACAGAATATTTTGTATTTATTTAGACATATTCAGTTTAAAAGGAATTTAACCAGCCTTGTAACTTATTATACATTTTTCATTTGCTTATAAACTTCACAAACACTCATTTTTCATACAAGATTAATGCAATTTGTACTGCACAAACTGGCCTTTATACTAATTTAAAATTCCAAACCAATTTTCTGTGGCCTCCTATATTTCCCAACTCGGCCATCTCTCACTCACTACGTCATTAATCTTGTGCCAACCTGAGGTGTGACGTCATGGAGCTTTATTGGGTATTTTGTCAGAGGGGGTTGAAATCCCACTAAATCTGATCCAACTAATGTGTCTGAAATGTGTGTCTTTCTAAAAACATCTATATACGTGGAGATAATTGGTTGATCTTGAAAGTAAGTGGTTGAATTGTAATTAATATACTTTATTGTGGCTTACTACACGCAACAAAATCATAATGCCCATTTTATTTTCTCATTTAACTTTGACAATATAAAAAAGTTTCACATATATTTTCTTGTGTTATTAAATAAATGTTACCAAAACGGTATTTTTATAAACATTTTTTATTTTTAATTAATTTATTATGTAATCAAATTTAGTGAGTTGTCAGCCCTTGAACACAAAAATCATTAACACAGCTTATAGAGGGTAATAATTAGGAGGAGATAAAGCACTTGCTTTGGTAGTTGCTCAATAAGTTTTCAACTAATGTAGTTATTGCAGGAAATTTAAAGTAACTGTTTTCCTTACTCATAACTTAACAAACCAAAATTAGAAACCCAGTGAGGAAGTCTAGAAGGATGAAGTTGTAGTGGTTGGAAAGAAATTACATAAAGATAATAAAGTTTTAAATATTATATGCTGGGTAAGGTACTAGTTGTGATTTGGATGTAAGCCAACAACTTGTAGTATATGAATGAATAGAGCTAACATTGGTAAGGCATATGTAAAGCCATGTGTAGTTGAATGTAATATTTTCATTTTGTTCGTGAGAATTGTGGGTTTTATACGACATTCCCTGGTTTAATATTGTAAAAGATCTAACATCCTCAATATTACAATTACCAATGTTTACATTCCAACAGCTGTTAATCTGTTTGGAAATCATTATTCAGATTTGACCAGCTGTTATTTTTCGATTCATTAAATCTCTCTTTTTTTATTCTTATGGCAGAAACAAATAGTTCTTCAGGGTGAACATTTTCCGTGCCCTTCAGGGTGAAAATATTGAAGACCTTATTGCCTAATTACGAACAGTTATATTGGCCAAGTAGTAAGGTAGGAGTTGCGTTTACAAAAAAAACGGGGTTTTCACGTATTATATGTAATGATTTGAAAGCAGGGTCAGGATATTATTGTTTATTCCTGATTTAATTATCCAGTTGTTAGTTACCTAAATAAATGAGGTATGATAGAAACCACTGTAACATGCAGAAAACCTTACTTCAAATACGACTGCATCTGTTACTGGCAATCGACGGCTATCTTTAGCGTCCTAAGTACGACAATATTTACTTCCACCTGTTGGTTAAGAAAAGATGATTCTGTTAAATATCAATAATAACTCATGAACTTTCTATAAAACACAATCATTACATCAGAAGGGGAGTCAAGCATTTCATAATACTTCGTGTGCTGTTCAAGTCTAAGGTTTCCAAATTTGAACTTTGGAAACCTTAGACTAAGCTAGGAATGTGTATATAGCTAAATTTAACAATTATACATTTTAATGTACCTGAATACGATATGTTGAACGTTTGTAATCTAAAAGTGCCGCAACAACTGGTACTGAGATTATAAAACTAAATTATCGTTAGATAAAATAAAATTACAAGTAGCCCAAAGGAATACATAGTAACATTTTAAGTGCTAAAAAAATCCTGAGATACAAAAACGTATATATTATTAAGAAAAAACGTTTCATTAAAGTTGTCCTGTTCAACCTATGAAACAGGAATAGTGTGACCATTACTGAAAATTAATTGACAAACTGTCATAACATGACATAAGGTTTCTGAATGCATTCAAAATGGACAATAACCTCATATATATATACAGATATGGCTCTTAATTTATTTATATACATAAAAAGGAAATAATAATAATAATAATTTAGGTTAAAACGTTTAATAGGTTACGCCGGTTTCAAAGCAGTCCACATTATGGATATACTCCATAATATCCTTCAGTACTTCCTTCACCAATGTAACCAACCCTTAATACAACTGGAAATGACCCATTAGTTGTTAACAATTGATAATGTATTGTGTATTGAACCTGTAAAATAACATATTTGGCCTATTTATAATTCTCTTTGGCCTTTAGTCAATTATAATTCAAACAACATTCTTATTTTTTTTTTTTTTTTTTTTTTTTTTTCCTTACTGACGATAACCAAATTGATTCACATGATCAAATTGATCATTTTATTTATTTTATTCCTTTAAGAAAATGGCGTATTCTGGTCTAACGTATGTGTTACCAATTGGTTCCTTTTTCAAATTACTTTATTTGCGTGGATGTGAAAGTATTAACAAAACTCAAATTAAAATAAAGTATTTGATATACTACAATAAAATATATACAATGATATACAAGCTACAATTATGTGTGCCCGATCGTAAATTACGTAATTGTTTTTTATTTTTAAATATTCGATCATACATATTGAAATTAAAACACGTTACGTTATGAAGCTATTCGGTTAAACATTAAACTCAAATTACTACACAATAATTCCAAAAATGTGCGAGATTCTATCTGTATCACTGTTAACTGAAGATGTTTCCGTAACTAGAACGTTTATGAATACAAAAAAATTTACCATATGTTGTTTTTAACCATACTTTGCAACAAAACATAAGCTTATGATATATATATCATATTTGGAGATTTCCAATGCTTTGAGTAAGAAACTCAAGGCATTGGAAATCTCCAAATATTATCTACATATCATGAACAATCCAATGCTAATTTCAAACAACATAAGCTTATTTGCTCCAGGTAATTAAATGTCATATTAATATAGAAAAGTGTTTTAAATGTATAACAGCTGATTGTGGTATTACCGCAGATCTGATATCGAACAGAAAACAAGTTTCGTCATCAAAAAGCAACAATGTTCTTACTTAGATTACTGTACAAACATGGGAGGTGATTTTGACAGAGCTCAAATTGTCCATAATTATAGATATGCAAAGATGCAAAAAGAGCCTAAATGCTCTTAAATCAGTTACGTAAGGAATGTTAAGAAGATAATTAAACACAATTAAATTGAAATAAGGGTTGTTTCAGTTTTTCTTCGTTCGAGAAGTGAAGGTATGCAAGAGTTGAAAATGACTGACACTCATTATTAAAAAACATAATTTACGAACCATAATTTTTCTTATTCTGTATTCCTATCATTGACAAATCTAAAACACGCTATTCTTCATATATATGCAGTTAGATTTTTTTAAATAAAAAACAGAACGATTAATTTTTTAAATATTCTTATTTTTGGCACTTTTAAGTAGGAAAGCACACTTGCCAGTGCCTCAGTTTATTTAATATGCAATAAATATATTTGCACAGTGAATTTAAAAATCAAATTAACGTTCCTATTAATACAAATATACGAGTGGCGTATGGTAGACTAGTAGTTAATTAAGTGAAAGTTATAAGTCTAGCAAGTTGATTCAAATTAGGCTACATATTTAAGACTTTTGTTTTGATCATAAATCAATAAATATTACTTTTTCACTTACAAATTACGTAGCCCGATTATATTAACAATGTTTATATTTGTAATATAAATTACTGAATCCTTAAAACATTTAAAACATCATATTTAAGGTGATGATCAATATAACATTTCCTCTACTACAAAATAAAGGATAAATTAACCTGTTCTAATAATTTAATACTTTTCTGAGAAAACTCGCCTTTTTGTTAAACCTATTCATTTAACACGTACATAAACGATACTAAACTTATATAACAGATGTAAACTTCTAAACAAAAGTAATCAAAAGTTTCATACAAGTTCATTTGAAATCGTTTAAAAAGAATGCTGTTAATATTGAGATTTTAAAAAGAATACGAAGTATTTTAAGAAAATCATTCTATACGAAGAACAATTGGTTTGTACAGAATACGTGAACAAAACATGTAATTATTTTACATTTTTAATCTCAAATAATAGTCAGAATTAATTACCTATATTTTCATTAATTTCAAAAGAATGCCAACTTGTCATAAATCGTGTACTTCAATATCTTAAAAAATGTATTTTGAAATTTTTCATACATTTAAATTAGAAATTTTTCTGGCTTAGTATAAAAAATTCAAAGTGAATAATTTTCGTAACACATTTTAAATCGAAACTGTAAATCTAACATATGATGAGAAGTAAATCCCCTGTAACTTTTAACAATTAATAAACGTCATGGTTCCGACGTGGACACTGTACATTGTACAAAACTATGACGGAAGTAAAATGCACTATTTAATATCATATTTACATTGGTATCTTGATATTAAAACGATCAGAATACGGATGGATATTAGCTTTCAAACACTTTTTTCTGAAACTGATTCGTTATCTTTTACAATGAATAACTATTAGAGATTATATTACACAGAATATTTTGTATTTATTTAGACATATTCAGTTTAAAATGAATTTAACCAGCCTTGTAACTTATTATACATTTTTCATTTGCTTATAAACTTCACAAACACTCATTTTTCATACAAGATTAATGCAATTTGTACTGAACAAACTGGCCTTTATACTAATTTAAAATTCCAAACCAATTTTCTGTGGGCTCCTATATTTCCCAACTCGGCCATCTCTCACTCACTACGTCATTAATCTTGTGCCAACCTGAGGTGTGACGTCATGGAGCTTTATTGGGTATTTTGTCAGAGGGGGTTGAAATCCCACTAAATCTGATCCAACTACTGTGTCTGAAATGTGTGTCTTTCTAAAAACATCTATATACGTGGAGATAATTGGTTGATCTTGAAAGTAAGTGGTTGAATTGTAATTAATATACTTTATTATGGCTTACTACACGCAACAAAATCATAATGCCCATTTTATTTTCTCATTTAACTTTGACAATATAAAACATTTTCACATATATTTTCTTGTGTTATTAAATAAATGTTACCAAAACGGTATTTTTATAAACATTTTTTATTTTTAATTAATTTATTATGTAATCAAATTTAGTGATTTGTCAGCCCTTGAACACAAAAATCACTTAACACAGATTATAGAGGGTAATGATTAGGAGGAGATAAAGCACTTGCTTTGGTCATTGCTCAATAAGTTTTCAACTAATGTAGTTATTGCAGGAAATTTAAAGTAACTGTTTTCCTTACTCATAACTTAACAAAGCAAAATTAGAAACCCAGTGGGGAAGTCTAGAAGGATGAAGTTGTAGTGGTTGGAAAGAAATTACATAAAGATAATAAAGTTTTAAATATTATATGCTGGGTAAGGTACTAGTTGTGATTTGGATGTACGCCAACAACTTGTTGTATATGAATGTATAGAGATAACATGTGTCATATGTAAAGCCTTGTGTAGTTGAATGTAATATTTTGATTTTATTCGTGAGAATTGTGGGTTTTATATATGTGTAGTGAATTTATATCAGAACAATGCAGTGTATGTGGAGGACGGAGAGCGCCTGCAAGTGGTGAACGCAATTCGGCTACAGTACTCATATTGCCTATGCGAAGTACTTAACGGCGCTCTCGCTGGTTTTTATTTTTATCGTTTTGTCTTTAGTACTTTTAATGTTTTATAATATACACACTACAGTGAAATATTTCTTAAAAATATTATTCTATATATTTATAACTACTACGACCGATATTAAACTATTGCTTACATATTTACTTCACTATAAACATTTTAAAATCTTTATAACCAATATAAATCTAATTGTAAAAATAATGGTAATAAATAATATCCTTTATAAATATAATTTTTATTTGTACAGTATTCAATTGTAGTGTTAAGTAACGGTACAATTCAAAATGTTGCTATAAAAATTACTTATTAACCACACATAGACGTAAGTTGATTTTTTATACTAAATACATTATGGTAAAATATTAATCTTATGATCACTCATGTAATACGATAATCAGTCTCTCTGCTACTGAGTGATCCTCCCACTCACCCTTAGAACATACTCTTGCCTGCACGATATGTCTCATACTAAGGTTATTTAGTTACCTAATCATGCAATCCAAACGTCAGTCTTTCTTCTATTAATTGCCTCCAATCCTCCCTTAGGACGTACATGACTGCACGATACGTCTCCAGTTATAACCGTATAGTTTACATTATCATGCAATACAATTACACATTACTCTCACCCACTCACAGGACTTACGTTATATGACTGCACGATACGTCTCTTACTATGGATATTTAGTTACGTTATCGTGCTATACAATCATCAGTATTTCTAGTACTGATGGCAATTTCGATTATGATACTTGGATGACAGTTGGCATTTCGCATTCCTATAGAAATTATAATGCAACACAATCCCTATTTAGTATATTTCATCGGTGCAATATAAATATTTTGTTAATCACGTAAAAGTAAGGGTTAAATAGTCAAATTTGAGTGAGGCTTGTCTCTGCAGTGACGTATACGCCAGCCCCTCTCTCCCCCTCTCAAACCCTCCCACCACTCTCTCTCACCCTCCCTCCACCCCTCCGATTTCCATCACCACCAAGGCCACTTGCAGTTGATTTGTGATATTTGCTGCACTCCAAATCAGCTGTAGTCTTTTCACGTATTTCTTTTACAGTCAATTTACATTGTACGCCTTTGTATTTCTAATAGTATAAATTATAACTTGACTGAAGTTAAATTAAAAAATGTTTCAGACATTATTAAAAAAAATATTGTTATAAGAATAGTATAATGATTACAATAGAATATTATGAATATATTTAAAATATTTATTCTATTTAATGTCTGAGAAAAATATTTCAATTTATAAAAATCAAAAACATTTTTCCATTGGCTCTGAGATATTAAAGTCCTACATATAGCCCATAAGGTTTTTAATTAAATGCTGCTTCTTGCACAGAGCTATTAACAGAATAAATTTGTAATATTTTCGCATGGAAAATGTTTTTTACATTTGTAAAGATACTAATCTAAGTGTAAATGTAAATTATAAGGCAAGACTAAATACGACGAATGCAATCATAATATGAAAACATGAAAAGGTGGGAAAGGTGATTATTTATGTATTCAAGACATTGTAATTAAAGAAATCAGGTGTCTGGATGTTCAATATTACACAGTATAAAACACCCAGTAGCGACATTCCTATTGCATTGCTGAGGGACTAGTGCGACGCTAGCGATCCTAATAGCAGGAGCATAAACTATACCCTAATACCGTTGTTTTGAATAATAAATTGTGTCTTGCAAATAATTTGAATAATATCAATAGAAAAATTGTCATGTCGGATTTTTCATTAATATCCGAATGAATTAATATTATAGTAAAATAGACATTTACTAATAACAGCTGTGGATGTAAATAATACAGAAATACGCGCTTCTCGCTCCCGTCACTACGAGCGTTAGTGCCGTGCTTGTCACAAATTTTATATACGGAGTGTCGCTACTGGGTGTTTCATACTGTGATATTACTTAAATATCAGTTGATATATTCAGGAACAGTATCAAATCATGTGCGGATAGTGACATTTGTTACAGCTGTTACATGAAGCACGCTAAATAGGTAATATATATGCCCAACTTTACCTTACAGTTTCCTCAAGAGTGTCACACATATTATAGGCTCCATATTGTTGTTCCACGTTATACAACTTTGTAACTGTATCTCACTAGATAGTAACTATTAGTAAATAAGTTATTTACTTTTACGGGGAAAACGAGTGAAGATGAAGACGTTTAATGTGTGTACAGTGATATAATGAATTTGAATTTAAACTCTACATGATTATAAATAAACAGTGACCTTTGGTGAGTAAATAACTAACTTGGTGCAAAAGTAAAAAGCTTATGCAAGATAATTCAGGACCCATATTTCAAACTTGTAGTGTTCCCAAATATAGATTAGGTTTGTTCCCAGTAATTGGAGCTATATAAATTTCTTGGGGAACAAAGTTTTTTTTTTAAAGAGTTAAACTGATAAACTTTCACTTAGTTCAGTATCAGCTATTTTTCAACAAACATAACTATCATAGTTAAATATTAACAGCATATTTGTTTGTATTTATTAATATTTTTAGGCCTGGGTAAACTCTCAACTCCGTATCTGTAATTTAAATGTGTATATCACTGAATCAAATGCAAATTTAAATAAATGTCACTTCCAAACAATAACATCAGGTACGTCCTTTGAACTGTAGATCTACTGTTGGAAATAGCTATACATTGATGATGAAAAAGGCAACGTTCTGCATTGTTAATTTTAAATAATTCTTATTAAAAAATGAGTAACACTGCTCAGTGTTCAAAGTAGTCATCAAAAAAATAATTGTATTCGATAAAACTTGGTCTTAGAACCAACTTCATGCCCGTGTTAATAAGAAACGCTGCAGGCAATTGTCTTTGAGACTGGAGAAATTTAATTACCTGGATGACGTCACAATCCAGCTGTTTCATTGTTGCTGTGACAAATAGGGTTGCCTTTTGGTAGAAATAACTACTTGGTTAAAGAAAATTTATGTTAAATAAATATCTTTATTCACCATTGATAGATAAAAATAATCTAAATAGGCTTCGTCATTATAAATCTATACTTAAATTACTTAATATTACAATTCATCGTTACTCTAAAACTAAAAAAAAGGTTTGTTTTTTCTATATTAGCATAAGAAAAAATAGACAAAGGAAAAAGACAATACTAGCCTAGTATTCACTTATGGTGAATCCAGGCAGAGATTCATAAAGTCAGAATAATTATAAATTATTCTAGATAAAAGAACATATTTTAACTTATTGCTAAACCTCAAGTACGAACCTCTCTCATGTTGTATATCGTTATAGATACTTATTAAAATTGTAAAATAGTTTAAACTTGTAAATACAGCATTCCATTGGGTGATGATGTAAAACAAAAATCTGACATGAGTTTATTATGCCCTTACGTAATTTAAATGTCATATTGAGAAAAAAACTTACTTAAACATACTTTCAATAATAACTTAAATATGTAACAATTTAACATCCTAAATTATGTAACGAGGTAACTGATAAATTAATTTTTGTATAGAAAAGTTTTATGGGTATGTAGAATATGCAACATAACATTGTAGAAAATAATAAGTTTTTTCTAAGTCCTCCCTTAGGTATTTTATATACACAGTTCCCATTGATTGTTTATCAGGGCATTTAATTAATCATCCCCGCGTGGTGGTTCAGTGGTAAAAAACTTCCTACCAATGGAGTGCGAAGTAGAATTTTCGAATCCCAACGGAGCTAACTGCCAGAATTCCACTCGTTTCCGCACAGGCCGGTGGCCCTTGTGTATTGGCGACTGGAGTAAAGTAAACAAATGAAAAAACTGTTGCAAAAAATTTGCCAATGTAATATTTGATAGAGTAATGTACTGTTAAAGGCAAATGTGCTCAATTCCACACTAATTTTTTTTAAGTTATTGAAATGTATTTAGAACAGCCCCAATGCTATAGAAGTGGTTAAAAGGTATATAAAATATTATTACAAAAACCACATCACTGAAATTTTAGTGTATTATAATGTGAAAAGTTGGTTTCAAGTCATTTTTAAGCAAACATAAAGTAGTCTATGTATGTATGCTGGTTTGGAAATTTATTTATGATAAGAGCTTTAGAAATTATTTATATCATATGAAGGAAAGTAAATAGAACGTAGGGTAAGGTTGTTTTTATCGGGTGAAAGGTCTATGTCATATAAAGAGTTTCTTTTTATAATAATACCCAATACAATACAATACAATAAAAGTGAACGCAACTACAATTATTTATAATATAAGTAAATACATACAAATATTATAATGATCGATTTCTGTAAGCCACGTTTTCCTTCCTCAGACCAATGGGACTTGCGAAGGAATTCCCTCATGATTCTTTTGTAGATTGATTATCATGATCTTTGTATATTTTGTATTTATATTTTAATCAAAGTGTGCTATGCAGCGTTCATTTGTATTGTATTTTACGAGATAAACAGTTCAGTATTCAGTTTGACATGTACGATAAGATAAAAATTAAGTGCAACAGCATATTTTACTCTTGTTTTCACCATTTAGAACAGTTTCCAGTTTAGAAGTTTTAAAAAATTTTATTTTGTCATGTTCATGTTTGGTTGAGGATAAACAAATACAGATCATCTCATAAGTCTGTGCTACGGTGACTTAAATAGACCTTACTTTCTGACCATTTTCAGGGTTGATGGACAATTGGAACTATACAACCAAGAACGAGTCTCTGAACCTCCTTCGTCAAGCAATAATTTCTGTGAGATTGAGAAAGATGTTACTGTTATTACAATTCATATATCATTCCAGTAATAAAAGGTTCTTGGTATTATAACTCAGACGTTATATTACCCAATACTAACGTAAAATATAATCAGATAAATTAGGTGCTTGATAAAAATAAAAAAAGGAAATTTTGGTGTAATTTAAGTCATAACACCCACATTATGTCTAGGTGCAGTTGTTTATACAGTGTGGAAAAAATATGGAAACGCTCTCACAACGTTATTTTTTGTACAGATACAGAATTTGATCATTCTATACATAATTTTGTTTACAATTGTGTTCCTTTAAGTATAATTTCTTATCAGAATAATTTACTTGAAACTGTTAAATATTAAAGAAATAATATTGTTCAAATTAGTTACTTTGAAATTCAAATGACCACTACACTGGACAGGATAAACCATTTGAATTACGGTTTGCGAAAATTAATTTCTCGTGAATAGACCTATCATTTGATACCAAACTCGACCTATGTTTACATTAAACATTTTCGTTCGACTCCTTGTGGGCTGTTCCCCTGGATATATTAAATGTCACTAATGGCGTCAAATAGTATTTTCTTTGTAATTAAGATCGTGTACAGATTTTTCTTTTACAAGTGAAGTCATACAAAAGTTGTGAAAGCGTTTCCATATTTTATCCACCCTGTATATGATCATACAATACTACAATATATTCAAACAACAAAAATGTAAGGATGCATTAGGATGACCACATTCAAAAACAAATAAATGTTACATCACTCTCTGTAAAATATGTCGCTTCTTTTAATCTCAATTAAATCAGAATATTACCTTTTTTAATATAGACGACTCTTCATATCGCATTTAATTTTGTATTATATCAAAAGGTAACTAAAAGTAAGTTGTCATAAGCCTATTTAACATAAATTCCCTTCCATTGTTACAAATATCACACTGTGAAATCAGATGAAGACTGCTGCTGTCCTTGTTCTATGTGACAGCCATCAGAGACTGTTTCTTAGCCATTGTTGCCAACTGTCATAATGTGTGATTCACGACTCCCTTGGACTCCAATTTCTCCGACGTCAGATTTGTTATTGTGTTTTTGTTGTACTCGTACTGTTTCTGGGGAGTTGTAGTTTTGTAATTCTTTGGTTTCTTATCACTTGTATTTTTTCTCGCATTATACTATTTAATATTTTACAAACATCGATAAAAATTTAACCATTATAAATAACGAATTTAAGTTTAAATTAATTGTTTATATTGTAGAATAGAAAACAAGCAAAAATAGAATTCTATTGTAGTTTATTCTGAATTCATGTCTTCTATTCACTTCAATTATTTTCTATTATATCATATTCTATTAAATATAATAATATTCTACTATATCCTACTCTATCATATTCTATTCTACCGTAGCCTACTCTACCCAGTCGTACTTTATCCTATCCTACTCTATACTATTTTTTCCTATCATATTCTACTTTGTTCTATTTTGTTCTATTCTACTCTATTCTGTATCAAATAGGACTGACACCAAATGTATAACTTCAACCCAACGACAAAGACCAAACAAGAAGATACGAGTATAACGTATCAAAAGTGTATTTTCGGTTTGATTATTGCTTAAGGCAAAAAATTAAATGAAATCTCTACAATTAAAAAATGTACACGTGGTATAAATTAAACCGTTATATGATTGCTTAATAATGTAGAATAGAGCAATCATTATTTAACTTGAGTCAAAGTCATAATTATTTAAGTTACTTATATGACAAATGTATCTTTAAATGCATGTTTTAGTACAAAAATGCATACAACATAATCATCAGTTTGTGAATCTACTCATTGAATTATCGAATTTTTAATCTCTTGATATATAAACCATTATTACTAAGGAATTTATATAGTTATTACTCTTACTGATCAACAAACATAATCATCTTGATTGGAATATTAGTTATAAATATGCCTCATTTAACTTGTATTATATGAAATAATTTTATTTGTTGTTTCTAATTAATTTAAAGCTTAAATTGAACTAATTAGAGCCCGATTAAAATAACCAACTTTTTAGTGTTCCCTGGAGTTTTTAGCTGCATCAGTCAGGAACTCGTGACAATGTTTCAAGTTGATTGATAGATTGATTTTCATCACAACCCTCAAGCCTGCCCCCCCCCCCTTACAAACGTTGTCTGTGTCCCTGGGATGTATGGATTTGAACTGTTTCAGCCATGGTGGGTTGATTTTCACTTGACTCCTTTGCCCCTCCTCCCCTCACAAACGTTGCCTGTGTCCCCTGGGATGTGTGGGTTTGAGCTGTTTCAGCCATGGTGGGTTGATTTTCACTTGACCCCTTTGCCTTCCTCCTCTCATAAACGTTGTCTGTGTTCCCTGGGATGTGTAGGTTTGATGTGCTATGCCAGGAGCCCGTGACAATGTGTCAGGTTGAGTGATGAGTTAATTTCACCTGCCAACCCCCCAGATCCTCGCCCCACAAACAGATATAACCACCCTAGGTAGCTCATTCTCTTCTTTTATTCACGTAAATTAAAACTATTTGTCACCTAGAGTGCTAGATCCCTAGGTGAAATTGACATTTTGTATTTTTTAATATTCTTAAGTGGAATAATTAAAAATTGTTCAAACACCGAAAAGCTTAAGAGTTTTTTTTTTTTTTTATATATATCTAGTACTTTTAAATTTTAATTTGTATTATAAAAATTTAAATGTATAAAAAATGTAAGGAAGACTAAACAACTATTGATATGACAATCTAACTAGTAATATACTGTATTGAATCGTCTTATAATTTAATTATAGGGTAAGGTCCTAATATTTGTATAATATGTGATGTAGTTTTTTAACTAATCAAAATATAGTGGCAATGTCTTTATTTTAGGAGGAAAATGTAATGGGTATAGTATTTTTTTACTATGTTAGACATTTTTGTTGTTAGTTTCTGTTTTGTAAATATATTTATCTTACTTATAGTACAAAGAGGCTTATTTTTACTTGTTTTAAAAACTTTCAACAATTACAAAAGCAACATTTTCAAACTCTAACATGTGTTTTCTTTATTTATTTTATCAATTTTAACAAGAAAAATGTTACACAAATGTTAACATAAGTATTTTACACAAATGTGTTAACGTGTAGTTTGCTAATGACACATCATGGTGTATTCAGTTCAGAGGTTGGTAAGACTGATAATACTCGTGTCCGGCTGGCGTTGTCTTGTCTATAAAACTCCCTATTCAATTTCGAGTGTTGTGCCCTAGCTGTCTAATAGGCCGACACTTTCAGCAACTTGACCCCCTCCAAGGCGATCTTGCCACATATAGTGTGCATTATTCTTTCAATGATTTTTTTTTCTTACACTCCTCTTTTATCAAATTTCATAAAATCTTATAATTAAATCATACTAAGGTTGGACAAATGTCTGGAATATATTTATTAATTTCAAAACAATTAAATGAAAAATTTGATGAAAATATGCAGTTATATACACGTCCCCACACTAAGAATTTCGAAAAAGTTTACTTGTTTTTCACATAGCCATGTGATGGCCCATGCAGGAAGTCTTAAAAATTTTAAATGTAAGCCTACCTCGAGATATACCTCATTTTAAAAGTATTTGTTTGTAAAACGCAATAATCCAACCCTGAGGTCAAAAAGATGAACCAGTCAGACAATACAGCCACTCATGGATTTTAATGTCAGGGTTGGGAAAAAGTCTGGATTGTATTTATTAATTTAGAAACTATTAAAAGAAAAGTAATAAAACTTTGTAGTCGCTTTCTTATGCCCGCAGTGAACACCTCAGTAGCAGTTATAAATATATTATAACTAATGTACATTTTGATACTTAAATTTGACAGGAAATCAATGTAATATTAATATTTTAATAACATGACTTCGATCTCATGTTTAATTTATATTACTGTTTTTTTAATTATAAATGGTAGCTGACAAGAAACCATACGTTATATATATACATACAGCTGTCTAGAAAATACTCTGTTCTGTTGTGATTCTGGAATCCTAACAAGGCGTCTGTTTCAGCCACTTATTCCCCCTTCCGAAAGATCCTTGTCACTTAAAGTAGAGGGTTGAGCTGCTCTAGAGGAGACTTTGTTTTGTAGATAAAAAAAGTGTTTGTTTTGTACATAAAAAGTGAAGGTAAAATTTCTACAGACAATAATCATAATTAAAGTATCCACAGTTGGTAGACCCCGAGGGTTTACAGCAATTTATGTCCAGTTATTGTGCTGATTATTTTTTGTTATTTTAGAATTTCATATACTACAAAGTTATTAGCGTATATTAAATGTAATAAGGATCATTTCTCCATAGTAAAATGCAATTTTCCAACTTAAAAACATCACTCAAGTATGAAAGTTTGAGATATTTGCACATAATTAGTACACACAAGTATATATATATATATTATATCAATAATACTTTTAATTTTTTTTTACCTGAAATAGTTTTTTATTATCTTTTTTTACTGTATGCCAACTTGCAAAAGGAGACATTTTTCGTTCCTCCTACTGTTTATTTTTTTAATTGAGTTTTCCATAGTAGATCTGTTGCTGGAAATGCCCCGTAATTGTTTTTATTTTACTCTTTTAGTTGTGAATAACATTTGGATTATTTTGGTACTGTACTTTGATTTTTGTGTTACATGTTGTTTACCATAAACAACATGTAATCTTTTTTTATAATTGTCCAGTTTGGTGTTGTTACAGGTTTTTTTACGAGGAGGTAAGTGTCTATTTACGAATGAGGGGTGGTATTCAGTTAACTAAACTATCCACTAAAAAAACAAACCGCTCTTCTGCTTATATTAGCCTGGAACCGTTTATCACATTATTTCGGGCAAGGTCTAAATCTGCCTTTTTTCCCCCGAAGTGCGTCCTAAACATACTGGGCTACACGTTTCTAGGTGTCTTACCTCGGAGCATGCCACCTATTACATGATCCGGGTCGAAGTAATGGATATCCACAGTCAGAGCGACTCTTCTAAGGGCCCAAGGTCACACCGGAAAAAAAGTGTGTACCATGCACTCCCCCCCCCCACACTGTCCATATAGTAGTGTTATTAATGTTCAATGTTAAGCTAGTGCAAACATTAAAGAAACAATCGCAATAAGAGAACTTTATCAAGGAATTATGAACGTCACTTTATTCGACGTGCATTAAATATCTTTTTATAATGTTGATGAGAATTTAAAAAAAACTAAAAATGTTGGAAGATGAATATCAAGTCCGAAAATATTACAGGAATGAAATTTCAAGCCATAGAGATAAACAAACATCTCAGTTGCAGAGTGCGCCGTGCTTGGAATTTCATAAGGTTATCCAAGGAAGCCGAATCGGATCTACATAACAATGGCCGCCCCAACAATGTCTACTCCAGATGTTCCCCAATAAAGTCTCGTCACAGTAAAGAAGGCGAGTGTCACTTCGTTCCTTGTTCGATCGAATGCCTGTTTGTTACCGGCACAATTCATCTTCTGTCACGTATTCAATTTGACACACAGTCTTGTTCCGGGCTCTTTGAACAAAACAAACAGTTCTTTTAGGTTATTCCGTACTTTATCTCCATCAGTCTCGGGTAACATAGAACGCAATACGAAAGTTAACTTACGTAACGACGTAGTGATGTAACCCAGCTACTTGGGAGCATATTAATTGATTGTTTTTCATTAATAATTAGTGAGACACCTATTGTCAATATATGGCCGAAAATGAAAGGCGAATGAGTGTGATAAGTGTTGATGAATGAGTGTATTCATTGTTACTAACTATGGTCGACTTTGACACAACTAAAGTGACCATGTTGGGTGGCTACCAGCGTTTGGATGGTGCCTAGGGAAGACAAGGAGTATCAGGCTCGTCAGTTAGCTAAAATTATACCAATATTACAAGGTTTGAATTCCATGCTAAACTATTTATCGTATATTTGCCTTGGCCATTTATTAAGGCTCTTTATAAACAATAGTAAACCTGACTTAGTAACAACGACTAAACTCGTTCAGCTAAACTTACAGAACTCATCCACCATCTATATTATCCTCATTTTTATGTTATGATACTATTCACGTCTTATTAATAAATAAATAACGTACCAGTTACGTTGTAAATGTTACCACCAAGTAACAGTTCTACTGAATAAATTAAAGACAATTTTTGACATGGTATAATATTTTTCTCAATGAAATCATAGTGTTCTTTAAATGTTATCAATAATCTTAAATATACATTAAAATGTCAATTTGTATTTATATATTGGTTGCTTACCTTTATATTACTGTCGTTATAACTATGCATTCTCATAGTTATGGTCTCATTATATACGTCAAGTATTATTATTGTTGTTGTTGTTCTTGGTCCAGATTACAGTAAATTATTATTATCTGCTTTTGTTATTGTTACCCTATATTTATTATTTTGAGCAAACTTAGATCTGTATGTTTGTTCATCAGGGTATTCGTTCATTATTTGCCACATCACCATCTGGGAGCTGAACATAGTTTATTAGACATTTCATTATACTCATCATTTTACTGTTTACTTGTCGACATTATTGTTTTGTGTCATCTTAAGGCTTCATTGAACTGCCCGAAATAATTTAATTTGTATAGAACTCAGTATAATCCATTAAATAATACAAACTGGTTATTCCGTTGCCGGAAGTAAAAATATGCCTCTTCAAAATTGCTTTTAGTAGTATTTAAATAAAATAAGGCATATTAAAAATAGCATTATTGTTAAATGTTGATTCACGTGAAATATTCAGATTACAAAATAAATACCTCATTACAATAAAACAGTACAGTGTTTAAAAAGACAATCAATATGAGTATGTTTAATATTCTAAACGTTACGGATTTTTAAGTCTCTATTCTGATTATATAGTCTGTATTCCAATGTTAACCTTCTATATTATTTCTAGACCACGATAGACACCTTTCCCATACTTCTAAAGATTTCATCTTAGGTTATCTTTGGTATTCAAAGCATTACGGATATTTCAGCCCCTACTCAGATTGTGTGATCTGTATACAAGTCTGAACCATCTACATAATATCTTACATCATGACAGTAACCTTTCCCATACATCTTACACATTTCCTTTTAGGTTATGTTTGGTATTCAAAGCATTACGGATGTTCAGCCCCTACTCAGATTGTGTGATCTGTATTGAAGTGTGAACCATCTACATAACATCTTTACATCACAACAGACGCTTTTGCCATACATCTTAAACATTTCCTTTTAGGTTATCTTTGGTATTCAAAGCATTACGGATGTTTCAGCACCTACTCAGATTGGGTGATCTGTATTCAAGTGTGAACGATCCACATAATATTGTTACATCACGACAGATACTTTTGTCATACAGCTGAAAGACTTCCTCTTAGGTTATGTTTGGTATTCAAAGCATTACGGATGTTTCAGCCCCTACTCAGATTGTGTGATCTGTATTCAAGTGTGAACCATCTACATAACATCTTTACATCACAACAGACGCTTTTGCCATACATCTTAAACATTTCCTTTTAGGTTATCTTTGGTATTCAAAGCATTACGGATGTTTCAACCCCTACTCATATTGTGTGATCCGTATTCAAGTGTGAACGATCTACATAATATTGTTACATCACGACAGATGCTTTTGTCATACAGCTGAAAGACTTCCTCTTAGGTTATCTTTGGTATTCAAAGCATTACGGATGTTTCAACCCCTACTCATATTGTGTGATCCGTATTCAAGTGTGAACGATCTACATAATATTGTTACATCACGACAGATGCTTTTGTCATACAGCTGAAAGACTTCCTCTTAGGTTATCTTTGGTATTCAAAGCATTACGGATGTTTCAACCCCTACTCATATTGTGTGATCCGTATTCAAGTGTGAACGATCTACATAATATTGTTACATCACGACAGATGCTTTTGTCATACAGCTGAAAGACTTCCTCTTAGGTTATCTTTGGTATTCAAAGCATTACGGATGTTTCAACCCCTACTCATATTGTGTGATCCGTATTCAAGTGTGAACGATCTACATAATATTGTTACATCACGACAGATGCTTTTGTCATACAGCTGAAAGACTTCCTCTTAGGTTATCTTTGGTATTCAAAGCATTACGGATGTTTCAGCCCCCTACTCATATTGTGTGATCCGTATTCAAGTGTGAACGATCTACATAATATTGTTAAATCATGACAGATGCTTTTGTCATACAGCTGAAAGACTTCCTCTTAGGTTATCTTTGGTATTCAAAGCATTACGGATGTTTCAGCCCCCTACTCATATTGTGTGATCTGTATTCAAGTGTGAACGATCTACATAATATTGTTACATCACAACAGACGCTTTTGCCATACATCTTAAACATTTCCTTTTAGGTTATCTTTGGTATTCAAAGCATTACGGATGTTTCAACCCCTACTCATATTGTGTGATCCGTATTCAAGTGTGAACCATCCACATGATGTCTTCACACATTGACTGATGTCTTTCTCTTATCTGAACGAGTTTCTTCCAGAATGTTTGTAAATGTTATATGAATCACTACTCGTCATTTATACCATATTAAGAAGCTGGAAAAACCAGTAGCAGTAATTTTAGTGATAATGATCTCCTAAAATATTATTTTTTTCAATTAACTAGCTTCCAACTTTTTTTGGGCCTTTATTATATAGGTCTGAATTTGAATTTTTATTCTTTCTTGACTACTCAGGCCAACTTATTATTTGTTTACTGACATAATTATAACATTAGATAAGTTTCTCATGCTGTGTAAAATTAATAATATTATGTACCTAAAACGTTTTATAAAAGTAATAAAATATTGATATTCATAAATGGTTATATATGATATAACTATGATATTAACACCATATTCGAACCCTGTAATACATTTTTTTTAAGCCTGGAAAGAAATGTTTGTCTGGAAGTTAATTGTGTGAAATATTTACCCCAATCTGTAAATAATTTCCTAAATCAAAGATAAGAGAATTCAATGCACGTTGTAATTAGTAATTCTCATACAACAATGACAAAAACACAAGTTTATCATTGAGCTCACTAAGGTTACTAGTCCAGGCACATTCTCTATAGATAGTTTATTTAAAGTCAAACGAATGCCAAAATACTTTACACCATATTTCTGTTAGTAAACGAAAATAAGTATAGATTTTGTTACCAAATTACACTGGGTTGTTTTTGTGAATATCGGCACTGGTGGCACAGTGCTGTAACCCAGCTACTTGGAGACCAAGTGTTGAGGAGATTGTAGAGGATAGGTTCTATGCTCGGTCCTATTAATACCGACACGGCATTCGCTCAAAGGTTGCTATCGACGTGCCATAAGTCTGGGGCGTTTATGTTCAATGGTAGTCAAGGTTCAGATGTTGTATAGCAATAAATGAATAATACATACTGCAATTCATTTAACCAAGCGTTTTTGAACCAACAAATTTAAATATAGAGATAAAACTGTGTTTTTTTCTATAAGTATAAGCTGAATCACTCGTTGTGAATTTACAGGTGTTTGTACTACTTGTTTCAGACAGTGCAAGTAAAGTCTTGTGTACTGTATATATACATTTTTTATAGTAAATTTTATAACGATTTTCTTATAAATGTTGTAATAATTATTAATTTTTGTTCGTGTTTCATTGTACATTGTTTTGTTGAGTGTTTTTCAGTTTTTTATTTTTACTAACAGGAGAATATTTTTTTGTTTAAAGTATTATTACATTTTTCGTCATAATAACATGTTGTTATTTTTAGCCAAGTTACTCTGTTCCTAAATATTTAAAATACTATGGATGACTTTTCTAGAAAATCAGAATGTGGTACAATACAAATTTCAGATGTGGTAAACTAAATAAATTTCATAATTTTAACTATCGACTGCTCATACTCTGCGATAAATTCATATTTTGTACGGAAATTAAATACAAATATGCTTAATGTAAATAGGCATTTACGATAACCTAAACATTTTCCTTTGTATTTTTGTGGAAGATAGTTATGTTTTTATCTTTAATAATATTGCCATTGAATATTTATAATGTTAGTTATTGTTTTTATTACCATTATGCAATAATACAATATAACGTTATGTACATAAATAACATAATACATATTCACCCACCCATATACTTACATTATTATTGATTTACCAACCTATACACGTACTGTATGGTGGTATTCTCCCTTCTCTCCACCAATACACGTACAGTGGTATTGACTCACCTACCCACCCATAAGCATACAATGCTATTGATCAACCCATACCTGTAGAGTGGATTTGACCCATCCGCTTCAAAACCACCTGATGGCGTGGTGGCACGGTAGCTTAGGTAGCCGACTGAGGAATCCATGAAGTTTCGAATCTCTACTGAACTGATTCAGAACTGCACTTTTTGAATGAAGTTCACTCATGTCTCAGTGGGCCATTGGTATTGTGAGTTAAGTTCACTCATGTCTCAGTGGGCCATTGGTACTGTGAGTTAAGCTGAGAAAAATAACTTTAATATTATTTTATTTGTATAAGTTGGTTTACGAGTTAGGGCTACTAATTTAACAAATTTAATAATAACTATAATTATTATAAAAAATGTATAAAAGGGTACTTAAATATAGTTATTATTCAATATTATTTTATATTTCCTATATTAATTCGTATAGAATAAAAAGAAATGTACAGTAACAAACTGATAGTTGAACAGTGACGTTGTGTTATCATAACACAAGTACCATGAGTCATATTGTGACCCCAGGTCTCATTTGTATTGACTAAAAATTCAACAAGGCCTAACGATAGCTCAGCTATTTTACAAAGGTAAGAGGAATACATTTAGTCCTCCCACGTCATAACAGTGACGTCATATTGCCTGGGGCATTGCGGCCTCCAAGACTGAATAATCGTATAATCTCCAACATAATAATGGCATGTCACTTGTCAGCGCACAGTGATATTCCAGGATCTATTTCAGACAGGCTTAGTAAATATCTAATTTTTAATTAGTTTTTAGTTCGTTGGTGACCATAATTAAATTTTACGATTCTTTTTTTAAATCCTATGGTACTATGTTCCACATTGTTGCTTCTTGTTATAACCAACAACTTTCCTGTAAACTATATAAACTTGGTAACTATCGACTATATAAATTGAAACTTTAGCATATATTCAATCATATTTTCTACGAAATATATAAATATAAGTATAATATCCACCATGTAACATAATATATAAAAACGCTTACAATATTATTGATTTACCCACTCTAACAGCCGTACACTTAAAATGGTATTATACAGTGGCATTGACCCAACCACCTGTACACGTATGATTGAATTGACCCAAGCACCCACCCATAAACATACAATGTTATTGACCTACCCATATGCATACAATACATGAAAAGAAGCATATAAGGTTGTTTAATTCAAAAATATAACCCATATTTCATCTAAAAATGTATTACAATGTGATAATCTAAATTCATAAAGCCTTAGTTAAATTAACAACTAAATTAATTGACTTCATTTTTGTATAGATATTTGCTAGTGCACATAAACTATTCAAATTAATTTCTAACAACCAGCTGTACCTATAATACATGCCTGAATGTGCTAGCCAGTTGATCTTTTACCCAGTTGCATTACTGGAATGGCTTGTGGCAGACACTATGCAATATTTCCACCCTTTAATACTGAAACCACATTAAGGGGTGGGATGGGGTAATAAGGCATTCTGGGGGATTCCTACTTGGTTTCCGGCCACCGAGAATTATGTTCTTTATACGACCAATGCTAATTTTTCTCAACTAAAGCAAAACTTCCCTCCAATTACTATCCTTTAAAAGGTATACTTATCAGCTAATTTTTAACAATTTACATTTCGACAAACACTTCAATAAACGCTTTATTTTAATTACTTATTAATTTTTTAAATTTGTTGAGTTTATATTGCAATTAATTTTTAATATAATCAGACAGTTTTAAGCACGTCTACCACGAATTTTAAAATAAAACATAAAATATGCCAAGTATCATTCTAAAAAAATGGCATATCAAACGTACTTGTATTGGGAAAATTCGTAAAATACGATTTTACGATCCAAGATGGCCAAAAACTCCAATCTCTCCCCCCCCCACCCCAGCAAATAGAAAATCGTCCAACCAAAATAACTAAAAACTGTCTTGATTTGGAAAACTTCTTTTAACTATCCCAGATATGACCTATATCATGTGTTTATTAATTTACTGCTTCATCTTCTTATCTTGTTTGTTATTTTGTTTTGTTTTATTGTTATTATTAGTTTTGTTACTTGTGATAAGGTTAGGTGGTAGAGAGGACTGTCCAGTCCTAACCTCGCCTTGAAAATAAAGTCGTTTTTCATTTCATTTCATTTCATTATCTAGTAAATAGGATGACATTTTCAAATTAATTATTAATGTATAAATGGAATGGCCTTCAAAGCTATTTGGGAATTAAATTGAATATTGATTGCAGTAAACAGTAATAATTGTATTGTTAACAGGATTTTAATCAATATCTAACTACTAAAATGTCTAAACATACAAACAATGCTTCTCTTTCAGGCATACAAATTTTTGTTTATTTTAGACATTAATTCCTGAATTTTTAATCACCAACACTGACACAGTTCACCGATTGTGTGGTTTCCTAGCTCTTTAAAAACGTAAATGCTTTTTTAAAAACTCATGTAAGGCAAGTTGTGTTTAAGACTGGGTGCTTGTGGTGATTTTTATTGAATATGGCAGTTTGTTCAGTATATTTTTAGATGCCTCTAAAGTCAACCACTCGTAGATTACTAATCTGTGCCTTCCAGTCCTGTTAGTTGTTCCTGTCCTTTGTTCAAATATGTTATTTCCCTTCTCATGGTTATATGTATAATGTTCATAACAAAATTACCTTAAACATTGTTTATGTGAACATCAATTACACATACATGGTTATATGGTGGACAACATACATAGTATTATCATACAATTTTTGAAAATCTCCCCACAATTCCACCGTATTCGTTTTTACAAATATTTCACAAATCAACGAAGCTGTAGAGACAGTTTCAACTAGCTATATACTACAATTTTAAGAACAATACCTAAGTAATTAATGCTGTATACTTTAAAGTGTGGTCAGTGGATAAATATCTTGCATAATTTAATAGTAAAATAAGCATCATACAAAAACTTTTCTGCTAACACGACCAGGTGAACAATAAAATAATGTTAAAAGATGTGATTATCTGAGATTAAACATATCGCTGACCATCAGTATTATATTAGATGATTCTTCACATCAAACTTGATGAAACAATACTTTCAAATGTTTATTTGCTAACCATACTTACGAGGTGGTGAAGGTTAGCGATGAATAAGAGGGGTAAGTGGGTAGAAGTCAATCCCCCAGATACATCGTTTGGGCTGTCTGTCATCTTGAATATATGAATCACAGATTTCTGTGTTTGAATGAACCAACGACTATTTTGCTGAGAGTTTCGTCTCCTTATTTATTCAAATCTTTAGGGATTTTTCAGTGCCAACAGGAAAATATCTATTGAACTGTTGTTAAAAAAGAATTCATTTGTTTCAATTTCACAGTGGCCTCAAGCCAAACAATCTGAACCTCAACATCCTTTTATTTTCAAAGATATATTGTCTATAACGAGGTTCTTAGCAGACATTTACAGCCTATTAAGGTCCACTAGCAGCCTATTAATTCACGGCAGTGGCATTGACCCTCCCACTCACACGTACAGTGTATTGACCCTCCCACCCACTCATACATGTCCAGTGGTACTGACCCACATCCCCACCCATATTCGTACAGTGGCATTGACCCTCCCACGCGCATGTACAGTGTATTGACCCTCCCACCCACCCATACACGTCCAGTGGTACTGATCCTACCACCCACTCATATACGCACAGTGGTACTGACCCTCCCACCCACCCATACACGTCCAGTGGTACTGACTATCCCACACACGCGCAAATGTGCAGTGTGCTGACCCTCCCACCCACTCATACTCGTCCAGCAGACATTTGAATATAAGAGAGTGTTATCAATATCAAATATATGGAGTGGAAACTATTAATTTACAAATGAAGTAGTCAACATTTAGGTTATCAATTCAAAGAAAAGTGTTCATAAATTGTAAAATGCTGAGTTGTCAAATATTGAAATCCATACGATTTCCTACTGAAAATGGGCAAATAACTTCTTCGTTTATAATTATCAGTACAATATTTCTACATATATAAAAGAGGCAAACTGGTAAATGTAGGAAATGATATGGAGGGAATGGGTAGGAAAGTCATGTGTCTTATACCCCTGACCCGGCGGTACAGCCCTGTATACATCCTTTCGGCAACGTGAAACATTCAAATTATCCTACTGTGTCAAAAATGTTATTAATAAAAAAAAAAAAAACATGTCGGTACTAGATCGGCAGAGAGTTAACTTGAACTAAGTGCAAGTGCAGTTAATTGGGGACAAATTGTTGTGGAGATTGTAGGTGATAGGTTCTCTGCTCGGTCCTCTTAATACTGACACTGCGTTTACTTGATGATTGCCATCGACATGGACAGTACAGAAGGAATCTGGATTGTCCGGGTTGGGTGGTAAACATAGTTCGGACGCCGTGAAGGGAAGAGAAGTGAGTATCAGGTTTGGCAGTTATCTGAAAATCAGACCAAACTAAGTGGTTCGGATTCCATGTAAAGCTGTACGTTCCTTAGTTGCTCTAGCTATTGGGCTATTGATAAATAAATATTTTAATGAACATTTTACCTTAGTTAGTAACAATGACTACATTCTTTCATCTTCATTCATCTCACTCATTCGTTCCTCATATTTGTCCTTACCCACTACCATAGGTGACTTAACAATGAAAGAATAGTTTTCTGAGTTACAAACTACACTTTTTCACCATCTCAGGTTATGAGCTATTTACAGAGTTGGAGACAAGTCAAAACAAAACAGAGGGGTGATTCTGTTGAATATTTGATTAATTACGAACAATGCCTCTACAAGGACAGCATTATACAAAGCTAATCAGTTCAATATTGGTCATTTAATATAAATTCTAATAAACATAATAAATACTGCTTAAAAATGTTACTAAAACAACTCGGGAAATTAGAGACGAAGCATTACTATAGTGGCACAAAATATAGTAATATGGTATTAAATAAAACTATAATGTATTCTACAGATCAAAATCTTCATGATAGAAATGTTATGCATATACAGAACCCTACTGATGTGATCAGTAAAGAACACAGTAAATAAAATAAAATAAATAATATAACAACATTAAAAAAAGAAATAAAGGATCTTCCACTTTGATCGTTTTGTCTCCAATTGTTTATCAAAGTTCAAAAGTTTTACTATCATGAAAAACTGTTCATTAGCTATAAAATTCTGATTTATTGACATTATGTTCTCAATAATAATAAAATATCACAGCAAATATGACAAAAAATATCAGTAGCAAACTTGTAAATATTTCTTTTGCACATAATTGCTGGTTCTAACATTGCGTTAACGTTTTGATACATCTCAAGGATTTGGAGTTACAGCAAAAATAATTTGACATACATTTTAATTTCAATAAATATTGAAAATATCAATCATTCTTTAACAATAGTATCGGTTAATTTTGGAGTCTAAAATAAGTTTTTAAAAGTACGTTATCAAATAAGAATTTGGTGAAGCAAAATTTGTTATTTTAGTAACTCTTTAGTTCCTTGTCCTTCTTTCTATATATACATGGTCTTCAGGAACTTTATTATGATAAATATCAGTTTAAATATTGTGTTTATTAAATTGGGTTGTACTTATTTCTTTGCTATTAAGAGAGTTAGAAAAATAAAACTGAAAGTGATCTTGTGCTTATCTAAAGATTCTCTGATGATTGTTCAATATAGGCTCTTACTAGCTTAGTTTTAGCATATACTGAGGGCCACGGGTTCAAATCCCAAGAGGTCCACTGATAATTTGCTTGATAGGTTTGGACTGTTGTCCCTTAACGACGTTTGTAGAATAGGTTTTACAACCTAATAATAAAAGAAAAAACTAAAGGATTTGGGTAAAGTTTAGTACGGTTGTTGTAAGTTTACAAGTAATTTTGCAATCACTCATACTCTTAATAGACAGATTGGTTTCTGAACAATAAATTAGCTGGTGATTGAAGGAGAATGAAACGTGCCTTGATCTAGCTTCTAATTGTTTCACTATGCTTAGTTCAGGCCTTTGAACTGTGTGATAAGCAGTAAACAAAGTAAAAAAACAGGATCCTCCTCTTATAAACTGCAAGTCTTCAACTGTGGTCCAATGGCCGAATGGTCTAAGGCGCCAAAGCTTTAACTTGTTATAAGTAATGTTCCCCCTGTACTATTTCTCCATTAACTCCGATAAATTCTTCAAACATATCATTAGTCTATGTTGAACGAGTAGAATAGGGTTAAAAAGAAGGTCGGCCACTCATATAAATTGCCTCAATCTACAAGCTAAATAACCAACATCCTTGATAACCTACATTAAATAATTTTAGTCCATTGCCTTCTAAATATTTTTTGGAAAAGTAGCAAATTTATTACGTTACCTATACCTTATTTTTGCCCCTCCAGTCAGTCCTTATACCTTATTTGTGCCCCTCCATCAGTCTCTATATCTTATTTGTGCCCTCCAGTCAGTCCTTATACCTTTTTATGCCCATTCAGTCATTCCCTATACTTTATTTTTGCCCCTCCAGTCATTCCCTAAACCTTATTTGTGCCACCCAGTCATTCCCTATACTTTATTTTTGCCCCTCTAGTCAGTTCCTATACCTTATTTGTGCCCCTCCAGTCAGTCCCCATACCTTATTTGTGCTCCTCCAGTCATTCACTAAACCTTATTTGTGCCCCTCCAGACAGTCCCTAAATCTTATTTGTGCCCCTCCAGTCAGTCCCTATACCTTATTTGTGCTCCTCCAGTCATTCCCTAAACCTTATTTGTGCCCCTCCAGACAGTCCCTAAATCTTATTTGTGCCCCTCCAGTCAGTCCCCATACCTTATTTGTGCTCCTCCAGTCATTCCCAATACCTTAATTGTGACCCTCCTTTCAATATCTATACATTATTTGTGCCCCTCCAGTCAGTCCCTATACCTTATTTGTGCCCCTCCAGTCAGTCTCTATACCTTATTTTTGCCCCTCCAGTCAGTCCCTATACCTTATTTGTGCCCCTCCAGTCAGTCCCCATACCTTATTTGTGCTCCTCCAGTCAGTCCCCATATCTTATTTGTGCCCCTCCAGTCAGTCCCCATACCTTATTTGTGCTCCTCCAGTCATCCCCAATACCTTAATTGTGACCCTCCTTTCAATATCTATACCTTATTTGTGCCCCTCCAGTCAGTCTCTATACCTTATTTGTGCCCCTCCAGTCAGTCCCTATACCTTATTTGTGCCCCTCCAGTCAGTCCCTATACCTTATTTGTGCCCCTCCAGTCAGTCCCTATACCTTATTTGTGCCCCTCCAGTCAGTCCCTATACCTTATTTGTGCCCCTTCAGTCATCCCCTATACTTTATTTTTTCCCCTCCTGCCAGCCCCTATACATTATTTGTGCCCTCTATCAGCCTGTATACTTTATTTGTACATTACGAACAACTCAACGAACGGTTACTTTCATCAAATTAAATTTTCATTACAGGGAACAACAAATATTCTATTGAATATATCAAATGTTTTTTCATTGTTGAACATTTAAAGCACTAATCCAACAAATTATTTGCTGTCTTATTTATTTGGTAGGCTTAGCGACCGGTGTCATTAATAATACTAAAGGTACTAAAGCTTCCACTGACGACCGCGTCAAGGTGTTATCTACATTATTTACATCACCAACAGTTTCGCCCATGCTGTGATGTGGCATACTTATTAAACTAGCATCTGATGGAACTCCTCGCGCTTAGTTCCTACGTGATCCATGTCGGATTTTTTCCATAAATGTTACTTTTTCTATTGACATAAGCTCTATGTAAATATATAACAAATTTATTTGATTTATTCAATGAATTGAAACCACCTTCTTGGCCAAATGCTAATAAATTACTCCTCATTGCCATTGATGATAATAATGTGGTTTTGCAGGTTATTTGAAATAACCTTGTTTATGTGTTTCAAAGACTGATAACTGAACATATACACAACATTATAAAACTGTGTTTATTTCAGGATGTACGTGAACAGTAACCTGATACATTGCTACGTTATTTGTATTAATAAACCCACAGATAAGATAGAAACAGAGGTCGCATCCAATCGTGTGCTGTGTAGTTAGCCCAGAGGGTCGAGAAGTTATATGTAACGCCACAAGTGTAGTCCGTTGGGTTGCAGCCAATACCGTGTGACAGTAGTCTCGCACAGTACTACTGCTAAGCGCTGACAAGCTAAAGGACAGTTTGGCAACCAACTACGCGTGATTCGTATTGGCTTAGCCAAAGTCACGGTGCATTAAGGCTCCGCCTTCAACAGATTCACTCCTGGCGTTCTGTGTAGTTCTTGAATTTATGGGCAGATATCAGGGGCAATGCTATTGTCAGTCCCTTCCCTATTCCCATCAAAATCCTGCAGGATAAACGTGTAATTATTACTACATATTTATAAACAAATACATAATATGCAATATATTTGTAACTGCTACTGATGAGTTTGCAGCCACCATAAATAAGAGACCTCTGTTTATTTTTCACTGTGTTAAACCATAAATTATTATAAATTTATGGCAGTATAAAATGAGTACATGTTACAAAATTGATATATTTTATGTTCATAAAGATTATGTTTAGCAAAAAAGACACTTTTTTATATTTAATGATTAATTTCCCGTCTTAAATTACTTGATTGTAAACTTGAAAGGTGATTTTTCTAAGTGGAGCTAGGTAGTTATAAATACCCACAGTAACTAGAATACACGGTAGGGCTCACGTGAAGGATTCCCAGAAGACAGCTGGTCGTGTGACGTCATTGGTGCAAACAGTCGCCTGCCAATGCCTCCAGACCGCACAATGCACAATGTGTTTATATTACTATTCTTGTGTGTGTTATTATTGGCATTACTCATAGGTCAGCAATTTTTATTTATATTCATTTTTTTAACTACTAGATTTATTAAGAATAATACTTGAGTAATACCACGCAAGAATAATAAGTTTTATACTTATAAAGGATACTATGAAATATTGGAAAAATCGACATTCTGAGCATAAGTTGGTTTACGATTCAACGTGGTGCGTGGCGTGGCTGCTCCAGTGACGTAACGCCGATACTGAGGAAGATGCGTGTGAGCCCTCCCGTCTTATTCAACGTGGTGCGTGGCGTGGCTGCTCCAGTGACGTAACGCCGATACTGAGGAAGATGCGTGTGAGCCCTCCCGTCTTATTCAACGTGGTGCGTGGCGTGGCTGCTCCAGTGACGTAACGCCGATACTGAAGAAGATGCGTGTGAGCCCTCCCGTCTTATTCACGTTACCATGTAAAATACCTAGTATTTTAAATTATAATAGTTCCAAATCTTATATTACTTTTCTGATCTTATTTTTGTTTCCAGATGCCTCAATGACGAGTGAGTAAGATTTTTTCCCCAATGTTTAGACCCAACTGACCCCATTTTTCTTATGCTTCCCAGTTTATATTGTTGATTTTATGTTTCTTGTGCCCATTAATGCCCTAGCCCGGCTTTTAGGTTTCTCCTCTATTCTTCAAAGTTGCTTCGGATGGATAAGATTTTATAATTGTAAAATAAACACATGACTTTTAATGTGAATTGATTATTTTAGCTCCTCAGCTGTTATTAATCGTATGTGAAACAAAATATTAATAAATATGAATTAATTATTGTTCTTGTAAGTTTCATAACCATATATCACATTTCCCAAATCATAAACTTGGACACCAGCAAAATTAAAAATATACAAACAAAATGTTTCTCGTAAAAACTAAATGAACAGTACTGGTTTTATAGGTTTTTCCAAATAATTTTCGTATCAACTCAGTCGAACAGTTTTTATTTAAAAAATCTTACTTTTTGTCATAATTTTTATGTTACTTATAATTTCTGAGACTATTTAGAAACGTTAATGGCGCTATATTTTAAAGTATTTTAAATGATTGGTTTTAATTTCTAATTAGAATCCCACATTTAAATATTCTGTTGTTTACCATTATTATATATAATCTATATTTTCTAATATTACAACATATATTTCCTAATAAAATTTTATATTTAATAATTAACTGCGTATTCAAATTTAACGAGATATTTTACTGAACTAAAATTTCACTTTAGTTTTACAATCCCCGCACAGGTGCAAGGCCCATAATAACAGTAGGTCAGATTTTAAAAATAGAAATAAATGATATACTACAGTAAATAATGTGACAATATTTATTTAAAAATGTTACAATTAAATAAGATTCGACTCTAACATTGGAAGAATAAATTTATAAAGAAACAAATAATTGAAAACAGTTTTCTTGACCTTTATGTAATTACTTTGACCTTTCGTATGCTTATAGCCATAAGTGTATAAACAGTAAACCCCTAGAGTCCTGTTAAAGTTAATTGGAGTTGACCATATCTGCGTTAAACAGTTCCAGTGTTAAATAAAATATAAAGCTTTCCATTAACCAAGTTTTTAATCATGTTTACATTTCATCCCTGCTTCACCTGTAGTGTACATATTACCCTTTCATGTTAGAAACTTGTTATTGTTGCTTTTTTATATTTATTTCACCATTTCTATTGTTTCGCTGTTGAAATATCATACATCTGTTCTGTGTCCTGTAGTTACTGTTTGTCAAAAGTATGGTAGTTATCAGTTTTTCGTAAAACTATCTAGCATGGTTAGAACCATTTCGAAAAAAATACATATATTGAATATAGTTTAGTAACCCATTCATTACAGCCATCTCAAATTTATCATTCTGCTGTCATGAATATCAAAATATTATTCATACTTCAGAAAAATAATTTAAAATTGTTTGATCTCGAAGTCCACTATAATGATAGGGATATTTCATCATTAACACAAATATAACAGAATTTTTGTAATATACAGCGTTTATTAAATGTTGTTACTCATCGAATATATTTGTTCGAAAACAAAGGTACTAAAATTAATGTGCATAGGATAGATAAGGGAGTGAGTACTAGAGAAAGCAGTCTTAGGTGAATGAGGCATTATCAATAACGTATACAGACAGTTCAGGTTGTTGGATAAGGTAAAATAGTCATATGTATTACAATAAATGGGATTTAGTAACAACCCGGAGTCATCATGTAACAAGGGTGGGAGAGTAAGTGCAGTATCCATACCTATGGTGTATGTTGGGTGTAAGGATGAGTGAGGTACTTATAGCCATGGTTTAATATGCATGGGAGGGTGAATGAGGTATCCAGGGTCATTGTGTAACAAGGGTAGGAGGGTAAGTGAAGTATCCAAACCTATGGTGTATGTTGGGTGTAAGGATGAGTGAGGTACTCATGTCCATGGTTTAATGTGCATGGGAGGGTGAATGAGGTATCCAGAGTCATAGTGTAACAAGGGTAGGAGGGTAAGTGAATTATCCATACCTATGGTGTATGTTGGGTGTGAGGATGAGTGAGGTAGTCATAGACATAGTTTAACATGTGTAGGAGGGTGTAGGAGGTACCCATAATCATTGTGTAACCAGGCTGGGAGGGTAAGTGAAGTATCTATACCTATGGTGTGTGTTGGGTGTAAGGATTAGTGAGGTACTGATAGACTTGGTTTAACATGTGTGGGAGGGTGAATGAGGTACCCGGAGTCATGGTGTAACAAGGCTGGGAGGGTAAGTGAATTATCCATACCTGTGGTGTATGTTGGGTGTGAGGATGAGTGAGGTACTAATAGGCATAGTTTAACATGTGTGGGAGGGTGAATGAGGTACCCATAGTCATGGTGTAACAAGGGACGGAAGGTAAGTGAAGTATCCATACCTGAGGTGTATGTTGGGTGTGAGTATTAGTTAGGTACCCATAGCAATGGTTAAAAATGTACCTAGAGAGGGTACGTTTAATGGGATTGGCTGAGATACGCAATACCATTGTGTTAAATGGGTGGGGAAATGAGTAAGATACCTGGGTTCATAATGTAGGATTGTGGAAGTGTAACTGAGATAACCAAAGTCATCGTATAAGATGGTTGGAAGTGCAAGTGAGGTTGTCATAGGCATCATGTAGGATGGGTGTCGGAAAGTACTGTAGTTATGGTGTATGATAGGTGAGTAAGTTACCTCGGATTATATTGTAAGATGGTCGAACTGAACTGAGTGACCATCGATAAACGAGTTATTGAGTCGTAAGGTACTTGGGTTCATAATGCAAGATGGTAGGTTACTGAAATAACTAAGGTCATCGTGTAAGATAGTTGGAAGTGTAAGTGAGGTAGTCATAGGCATCATGTAGGATGGGTGTCGGAAAGTACTGTGGTTATGGTGTATGATGGGTGAGTAAGTTACCTGTGTTTATGGAGTTTGGTTTGTGGAAGGGTGATTGAGCCATATTCAAAGTGAAATTCATTGTCATAATGTAGAATGTAAGTGGGGAGATATGTTAGTTACCGTAGTTAGGGTGGAAGATGGGTGTGAAGGTGAGGTACCTGAGTTCATAGTGTAGGGTTAGTGGAAGGGTAGTTGAGGTAACCAAAATACATCGTGTATGATGGTTGGGAGTGTAAGTGAGTTAACCATAGTCATGATATGTGATGGATGAGGGGGTTGGTTATGTACCCGGGGTTATGATGTAAGATGGGTGGGAGGGAGAGTAAGGTAACTAACTGGGTTCACGATGTAAAGTGGTGGAAGTGTAACTCAGAACCAAAGTCATTGTGTAAGATGGTTGTGAGTGTAAATGATGTAACCATAGCCATAATTTAGGATGAGTGAGAAGGTAAGTTTGGTTTCGGTATTAAAGTGTAAAATGGATGGGAGGGTGAGTGGTGTACCTGGTTTCATGGTGTAATATGGATGGAAGTGTGATTTAGGTAGCTGTAGTCATCGTGTAAGATGGGAGAAAGAGTGATTGAGATGGCTGTAGTCATCGTGTAGGAAGGATGGGAGGTTAAATGGGAATTTGAGAGTTTCGTCATATTTAGGTTTCTGAGTGATGAGTTTAAATACTATGCACATATTATTCTTGATAGTTTAATAAGTTATTTTGATCACTGTTGTCAAATAATTTTCCTACTCAATATATACGACACCTGTCAGTTTTATGAGTTATTTTACTGTATTCATACAACCACTTAATGGTTCCCATCGACGCGGATACTATTAGAGAGATCTGTTGTCCATGTTGGGTAGTAGTCAAGGTTCGGATTTTGTGTATTGAAGAGAACTGAGTGTCAGGCTTGTCAGTTATCTGGAAATCAGACCAATACTACGTAGTTTGGATTCCACTTAAAGCTGTAGGTCCCTTATTTGTCCTCGCAGTTGGATATTTTAATAAATAGATCTTTCTTAAGAATAGTCTAACTTTCTTAGTAACATTGACTACACTCTTTCATCTAAACTCATCACACTCATTTGTCTCGCATATTGGCCCATATCTCTACGTTCGGTGTCTAATGAATAATAAGTTAATGCAGTTATTTTCTTGGCAATTTTAATCAAACTAAATACATTATAAACTTCTTTACAAATATCCTCTCTTAAAATGTTTCAAATTAGTCCTGATATTTCTACTTCAGATTTACGCACACAGCCCACAGCCCATGCAGATTTGATATACCAAGCCAGGTGGAAAACACTATAACACAGTCTGGTGTTTGTCACGTCACACTAATGACATCACACTAATGACGTCAGAGTCCCGACAGTATAATTACCCCGACAGAGCCCCAGGGTAGGCCGTGTCGTGGATAAAAGCTTGCTTTAATAAAGCGTTGTTACCTCAGGAACGTTTGTAAGATCGTTCACACACACACACACATACACACACACACACACACACACACACACACACACACACACACACACACACACACACACACACACACACACACACACACACACACACACACACACACACACACAAACTTCTGTAGTTGATTACTATGACCTGTTGTTTCAATACATATGGAGTGAGTATCATCTTCTTTAACTATTGTAATATAGCCGTGTAAAAGTAGTAAATCACAGTAAATATACAACTTTACAACATAATTTCATCACAGTATAACATACACACACTTTTGTGAAGCTAAGCCAGTTTGCTTGCTAACCAAACGATGCTAGCGATCCTAGTGGTGGTATAGCAAAAAACAGGCGTGGTAACCGGAGAGGGGACGTAAATCTGTGATACGACCACTAGGATCGCTAGCGTCAAGCAGTTGAAATTTTTTTTCAAGAGTAAGCTTTGCTACTGTGTGTTTATATACTATGCTGTGTTTTATTGGTAAGTTATTTAACATTTGACGAGAATGAAAACTTTAAATGAACAACGGAATGTGGGATCAGCATTGTTGTCAGTCCTCTATCCCCGCATTCCCCTCCAACTCCTAAAGGACAGACGTACCACACATTTATAGATTGATTCACACTAGTTTTAACTGTCGCTCAGGTGTCAGCTGCTGCCATAATAATGCGACCTCCGTTTATTTTTCTCTGTGGTCGAGCGCACTTAAGCCTCAAGGAGTGGAGAACTTTAGGTTAGGTTCTAGAATTTGGTTTCAACATATGCTACGCAGCTATAACTTTGTTAGAACATATGCTACGCAGCTAGAATGTTGTTGGAACATATCTACGCAGCTATAACTTTGTTAGAACATATGCTACGCAGCTAGAATGTTGTTGGAACATATCTACGCAGCTATAACTTTGTTAGAACATATGCTACGCAGCTAGAATGTTGTTGGAACATATCTACGCAGCTATAACTTTGTTAGAACATATGCTACGCAGCTAGAATGTTGTTGGAACATATCTACGCAGCTATAACTTTATTAGAACATATGCTACGCAGCTAGAATGTTGTTGGAACATATCTACGCAGCTATAACTTTGTTAGAACATATGCTACGCAGCTAGAATGTTGTTGGAACATATCTACGCAGCTATAACTTTGTAGAACATATGCTACGCAGCTAGAATGTTGTTGGAACATATCTACGCAGCTATAACTTTGTTAGAACATATGCTACGCAGCTAGAATGTTGTTGGAACATATCTACGCAGCTATAACTTTGTTAGAACATATGCTACGCAGCTAGAATGTTGTTGGAACATATCTACGCAGCTATAACTTTGTTAGAACATATGCTACGCAGCTAGAATGTTCTTGGAACATATCTACGCAGCTATAGCTTTGTTTGAACATATGCTACGCATCTAGAACTTTGTTGGAACACATGCTACGCAGCTATAACTTTGTTGGAACATATGCTATGGTGCTAGAATGTTGTTGCAACATATACTACGCATCTAAAATGTTGTTGGAACATATGCTACGCAGCTAGAATTTTGTTGGAACATATGCTATACAGCTAGAACTTTGTTGGGACATATGGTACGCAGCTAGAATGTTGTTGGAATATATGCAGCTGTAATTTATTTGCCATGAAGCTGATCCATGTTCGATTCTGGATGGTAGTCTTCTATGATTTTTTTCTCTTTACACTCTCAAGGTTCGGAAATCACGTTGTGTCATCGGTCCAATGATGTACGCATTAATTTATGTGTCGTAGGGTGGGTGAGAAGGCCCATTAAGTCGTGGGTCATGAGGTGGCTAGGAGGTACTTTTTTGTATTTCGCATGATGACTTAATATTTTATGCATCTTAAGGTCTATTACAGGCGTTGTTGGATTATAATAGTTCGGGTGGAAGAGTAGAGTGCATACGGTTCGTAGATGATATGGTGCTACTGGCAGAGAATGAACCCAAGTTAATACAAATTATGAAGGAGCTAAACAAATAATATGAAAAATATGGTATGAGGATGAACGTGAAAAATACAAAGCTTATGACCTTGGGTGGAAGTGAAGAGATAATTCAACTCAAACCGAAAGGAGGCGTTAGAGAAAGTGTTGAAAAATTCAAATACTTAGGAAGTTGGTTGACAGAAGATACGAGATGTAATACAGAAATAAAAACAAGAATATTATTGCCAAAATTTGGATTTGGAAGAAAGGTAGACTGTTGTGTGGCTCATTAGAAAAAGGACTAAGAAGCTACTTAACTGCTACATTTGATGTGTATGGTGCAGAAACGTAGACACTAAAAAAAGGATGAGTAAAAAGACTTGAAGCAATGGAAATTTAGCTATGGAGAAGATTGGAGGGGATTAAGTGAAGAACAGGGTGACAAATAAAGATATATGAAGAAGGGTGGGAAAAGAGTAAAAAATATTGGTTGGGGCATGTAATGTTTATTGACGACTGCAATAGGAGGAACAGTAGAGGGGAAGAGGTTGAGAGAGAGGAAAATATTCCAAATGACGGTCGACTTGAAGATGGGGAAGAAATATTTGGAAATATAAAAGGATGTACAAAACAGGAAATATAAAAGGACTGGAGAAAAATCAATGTTTCATGAAACCCTGCTAAGAAGCAGAAAGACCATGATGATGATTAAGCTGTTTGGGAAGGCCCATTCAATCTTGTATGATATGATGTTGCGAGGGCCCATTAGGTATGTATCTTAAAGGGCAGGTGGGACTTATATGATAACTGAGTCTAAATTGAGCATCTCTACCCACTATAGTCCATACGGTATCTATATGTTATAGTACTAAGGTTGGGTTACTTCATAATAAATAACTAAAATTTGGTTTATCAAAGATAACATTTTAGAAATGTTCTTAAGATTATGCCACAAACTCAATCCAGTGGAGGAAGAACGATCAGTTTTAAAAATTATCAATATAACCAGGCCATACAGTTATAATTATTTTTGGGAAATTAATACAAAAGTTAATAAAGGAAATACCGTAATCACATCAGGAGTTTTATTTTAGAGTGGGGATTTCCTTTAAATAAATGTTTCCATTAACTTACTGCTTTTGTTGGAGAGGCTTTTCATGATTCACTTTATACAGTTATTTTTAAAGTAATGTCAGAATTAATTTCAACTAATATACAAATAATAAAAGTATTCATTACAAATAATTCATTTCTTTAATCATAAAAAACTTACTTCTTGACTTTGAGGTTAAGTGTTAGAGACGACTTTGCAGCCCTAACTTCGCCTCTTGTGAAAAATGACATTTTTCATTTAATTTCCATCAAAATATTGTTCGTTGAGTTATGACTCAAAGCTCTTAATAAGTATAATATAGTTTATTTGACATTTCCATTTGAACCAATATTGCTTGATAGAAAGAACCAGCATTTTACCTAGTACTTTAAATGTTGCTTATTTGATTATGGTCTTCATACAGATCTTTAAAAAAATTATTGAAAAGAGCTTATCAAGTCAAGAACTTTAAACGAAATATGTAAGCCCGTTTAGTGAGAAGTAATTAAAAAGAGACAAGTAAACTAATAATTAATTACAATGTATTAATAACCAGATTTACTTTCGTCAAATACACATTTATACAAGAGCATCATTATAGTCTACGTCTAAACTCTAAATACTAATGAATTCGCTGCTTCAGCTAACAACTGTACAAAAATAATTTGTATACAATCTATTACATTAACGAAGTGTTATGATATTGTAACAATGTTTTGTAAAATTGATTTTAGAAAAATATTACAAAAAGTACTTGCAGCGGAAAATTTATTGAAACTCTGTAAAATGTCAATCAACATTTTTCAGTTTTTCATAAAAATAGAGTATTCTTATCCCGCAAATAAAAAGTAGATTTTCCCATTAGGAATAAAATAACTAATTTTTGTTACAGCAAAATATTTTCCTGTCAAGTCGGATCGAGATGTTTTCTGCAAATTACAGGTTTTGGTGATGTTGTTATGTTTGCCTCCTTCTCGAAGCTCCTTGATTGGTTCTCATCCAATTAGGTTTGTTTTGAGGCAATTTCGTATAGAGAGGAGTTCACGTAAATAGTTCGAGCAACGGTTTTCTCAGTCTGTTTCGCCGCCGACCTTAGCTGACTTGAATTCACCACTTCTTTCACTATTCTTCGGCTTCTTTTCAGAGTTCGGCATTTTTCCTACGGGAAGCTTTTGAGAAGTTTGCTGTGCCGCGCAGTTGAATATTTGTTTGATCGTGCGCAACGTCTACGTGTCTGGCGGTCCCTGTGGATTAACTTGACTGTTCTTTGGAAGCAACGTAACTTCGACTTTTGTTTTTAGTTTTAAGATTCTCGTTGTTAGATTTGTCCCCAGCCCTTTTAGTTGTTCACACCAATACCTAGTAAATGTTTCTTAGTCTTTCTTGCTCTTTTAAGTGCCGCTCATCTAGCGACATTTAAGTAAATTTTGTTAGAAGTCAGATTTTAGTAAACAAAATAAATTTTAAAATCAAAATAACTATTCGGTTTTTTTTTATATATATATATATATATATATATATATATATATATATATATATATATATATTTCTGATGCAGAATCATAAAGATGTATAGAAATGTGGAGTCGTATAGAATTATGGAATCGGAATCAAAACATATAAATTATATAACATAATTATAGAAAATAATTTAATCTGGAATATTAAGAGATAACAAATCATTATTAATATTTGACACATTAAAAGTTAATTATTTGAGACAAGTTTTAAAGTTTGGTTTTTAAATTTAAATAAAGTATTTTGACAAGAAATTAATATTTTTATTTTGTTGAAAAAGTTCTATTTTATTTCATTTTCAATTAATTTTTTTCTAAATCAGAAAACTTGAAAGGTTCATTATTTACTCTTATATTTGAGAAATTAAAGATAAAAGAAAAGGTTTGTAGCTTTTTTGATTTTTGAGAATACGTTACAATACAAATAAAACAGTTTTCGACAAAATGCCAATACAAATTTCCTTATATAATATTTTATACTTTAAATGTGCAATTTAATAAGAACTAATAACATAATCAGGTAACTGTCTCTGGAACTTTTACTTGTTGTTATCCAAGAAAAATACATTTGTTCTTTTTTTAGAACTCTATACTTACAATTTAAATGTTCAAAATTGATACATAGTGTTTACTTTAAAACTGCAGATGAATACCAAATTGGGTCCCCTTTAAAAAAATTAGTAAATGATGAAACATTGGTGACACAACGAGAGTATTAATAGAGATAACCGCGGGAGAAAACTGAAATTAGCCATTTTTAGGATATTAATAATATTGCTGCTTCTTAATATGTGGAGAAATTCTGGCTTAATAATAATACTGTTGTTTATTTATTGAATGTCCCGCCTGGACTTCAGATTTCTCTTACAACCAATGCTAGTTCTACGAGGTGTTTGGAAATGCTATGATCCTTGTATTCATTTGTTTAAATATTTATATTGCATCTACTTTGAGACTCAAGGAAAACTGTGCTAATGAGGATTGTAATGAAAATTCTGTACGACTATAACGACTACATAAGACCACCATAGCTGTAATTAGGCCAGTTCCCGGTGGATCTGTTTACAGTAATTCCTTCAACAGTACAGCCATCATGAGTGCACGTATTCCAAGCACACCCGCATGTAAACGTGTTGGTAAAAATACCTCTCTTGGAAATGTACAGATGAATAACACCACTCGTAAAGCTAGAAGTAAAAATGTTATTACTTTCTTCCTTCTTTAGAAAGTTTTATAATATATATAAAATTAATTCTATAATGACTAAACAAATCAAAAATGAAAACTATGTAAGGTAATTTTTACTTTTATTTTACCTACACATTTAAAAAAAAAATACGATATAATGGCTTACAATATAAAAAATGAATCAGTGATAGTTTTGAAGAATAATCAACCCATGGTGAAAAAAACAACACTTTACAAAGTTTTTGGCACAAATAATTAATTATATGCAGAAGCAATAACAGAGGAAAGCAGAAGGTATAATGTAAACTAATATTTCAAGTAGGAATATATTTAGGCAAATGGTTTTATATTGGAAAATTGGTGGGAGGTGCCAGAAAATAGAACAGGAACGACTTCGTCTAATGAAAGAAAGAGATCTCCTTCCGCATAAATGAAACAAGTCATTAGTTGCCTTCTGTGTGGACACTACTAGAGAAGTCCATGTTGGATGGTAGTCAAGGTTCATATGTTGTGTAGGAAAAGATATGAGTGGAAGACTTGTCAGTTAGCTAAATATCAGACCAATTTTATAGTCCGAATAAAATAACTTTGGTACTGGCGGAACGGCCACGCACCACTGGTCTGAAATGACAAAACTCTGAGCTTTAATTTGCTGTCAAACTTAAAATAAGTAAGCAATAATTTTCAAACTACTTGTATAGTGTCCACCATGTTATATTCTTTAAGAAAAAAATATGCTGGATATTTTGCTTAAAGTAATTTGTTTTTTTATTGTGATATTTGTGTTTAAGAACACGGTTTTATGAGTGAAATTGCGCGTGAGTCGTCTTTAACCTGTTACTGTAGCGAGAGTAATAATAATAAAATAATTTCTTGCAGATGGATGACAGTTTGATTCATTGTGATTAGTTTGGTATAAGTCTCATGTAATAATTCAAACAGGTTAATGAGAAATTAATTTTTTTGTAAACCTTTGTAAATTCGATAATGACAAACGCTAGATAAAATTTCTTTAAACCTAAATTAACTGTGTTATTTAAGTGACACTAAAATCGTACTCTCGTATTAAATAGAATTTTCTTGAATTAGGAAGAAAGATTCAGAAGTTTTCAAAACTCGATTGTCAACAAGGCGGCAGTGATACCACACGCACAATGTACAGTCACTGGCTCAGCTCTTGTCTCTTCCATTGCAAACATTTCTTGTCAACTACTAATAGAACACTTCCTAAAATTTGAAAGAGCCTAAATATTATAATTGCAATAAACACTGATAATTATATACACACTGAATCCTATAGCATTATTGTCACATCTAAATAAATAAAAACTTGTTATATCACTAAAACTAAATAACTGTATAAAAACAAACTAGTGATTAAACTATACTAAGCACTGTCAAATCGATAAAGAACTGAACACGAACACACCTCAAAGTCAAAAGTCAACTAACTTACCTTATTTCTTACTGGAGAAATATTTCTTATCTGGAAATATCGTCGATTGGAATTCGTTTTACGCTTGGACTGAATATTCAGTCTACACTTTCCCTTGAGCAGAGTATACCTTACGCGTCCGACACAGCCTTGATGTAAACGAACTATGAGTTTACTTCATCAACTCTTCATTATTTTTCCGCATGTTTTATTAGTACCACAGTATTATTTTAACTATACATAAATAACACAGTTAATTTTTGCTCAAATAAATTTTTTCTAGCGTTTTTCGTTTCCGAGTTTGCAAGGTTTTACAAAAAAATTAATTTCTCATTAACCTGTTTGAATTATTAAATGAGACTTTTACCAAACCAATCACAATGAATCAAACTGTCATCCATCCACAAGAAATTATTTTATTATTATTATTTTTGCTACAGTGACAGGTTGAAGACGACTCACGCCCAATTTCACTCATAAAACCGTGTTTTTAAATACAAATATCGCTATAAAAAGCAATTTAGCTCAAGAAAAATCTCCTGCATAATTTTTCCTTAAAGAATATAAACTGGTGGACACTATACAATTAGTTTGAAAATTATTGCTTACTTATTTTAAGTTTGACAGCAAATTAAAGCTCAGAGTTTTGTCATTTCAGACCAGTGGAGCGAGGGCGTTCCGCCAGTACCAAAGTTATTTTATTCGAACTATAAGTGGTTCGGATTCCACGTAATGCTATAAGTCCTTTAGTGTCCCTGGCTATTGGGCATTTAATAAATATGTCTTTTTGAGGAACAAACTACCTTAGTAAGTAACAATGACTACACTCGTTCATCTACACTTATCACACTAATTCACCCTAATATACACCCGTATCTTGACGACGGCTTGTTAATAATGAATAATGAAGAACGTTATATTTAAAAAAATGTTACTGTTGCCTACTCTACTTGGTTCAAGTGAGCACATCAGTAAGTAGTTATAACAATAATAATAACAATCTTGTTTTTAAAATATAAGACACTTATTATTTTACACTTTCATACGTATAAAATGTGTATTTAAGATTGTTGGCCATGTTCGACATTAATTCGCATGCTCTCTTAAGGAAGGAGAAAATATATATCAGGAACTACAAGATAAAAGAAGGTGTTTTATTAAGTATATATTACGTCCAAGGTATAAAGAATAAACATAAACTACTAAAAGGTAAGTTTTGTAATACGCGCCAGTAGCCATTGAATGTCTCTCGTATCTTGTCGCCAAAACTTTGAATCAGTAATTTCCTGGAACCAACAACTTCCTCCTTCATTTCCGGCCGGTACCAAGACTCATCATGTGTTAAATGTAACTCTTTGTTAAATTTATTTTTAACACATATGGTTAATTTGTGTCATACATATTTCCCTGTTTATTTATTTAAAATGTTAAACGTAAAAAATCGTAAAAAACTTTATTTTAAAGAATTGTATTAAATTTTTAAAAATTTTAGTTACCTAATTCAATGTTGTTATATTATTAGACAATGTATACTATTAAAATTAAAAAAGGGGGGTTAAAAAACATATCACATAACACGTACAGTAAATCTAATGGCAAAAAATTGAAATCTAAATTTGACAGGTAATAGGAAAATATAAAAACATTTTATAAGCTTTCTTAAAAATATTTAAGAGATTCTCATTTCAAGAAAATCGTGTTATTTGTACTTTCTATTCCCTTAAGATATAACAATTAATTGTTTCGTACATTTTTTTATATATTATACATATTGCATTATCACATCATATCCAAATACATAAAATATGTAAGTTTAAAGAAATTATTTTACGTTTAAATAATTAAAATAATATAGTTGCTATTGATTGACATAGGACAAATAAACGGTAGTTTATGCTGTGGAAATTCTTGGTAAACAGTTTTTTTTTTCAATGTCTTATATTGTATTCACTATACAGTGCAATTCACTATATATTTAAATTAATAACTAATAAAGCCTCTAGCTTTTAATTAAATTATAATATTAAAAATGAAAAGGTTAAAATGTATCTCAACATTTAAGGATAATCTACTTTTGTCAATTGCATAAACCTGTGTTGTATTTTACAATAAATATGGATTTTTTATTATTATCAGGAATATTAAAAATACAATTTTCTTGTATAAATTTTTTTGGCCTCGATATTTAAACAAACAATCGGTTCTGGATGTAAATAGACATATTATGTTATTCTAGTTTTAAATTAGCTTCATGAAGAATGTTTTAGTCAATTATTTCAGTGGTAACTTTTTAGTGAAATCACCATTACTTATCCGTCCAAAACAAAATCTCCCTCTTATAATATTAGCAATATTTAAAATCAAAAAAGTATTTTTGGAGTTGAGCGTAGTTGTTACTTCACCCAGTACGAGAATAGTTAATACTTCACCCAGTACGAGACGAGAGTAATTGTTACTTCACCCAGTACGAGAGTAGTTGTTACTTCATCCAATGCGAGAGTAGTTGTTACTTCACCCAATACGAGAGTAGTTGTTACTTCTTCCAGTACGAGAGTAGTTGTTACTTCATCCAGTGCGAGAGTAGTTGTTACTTCATTCAGTGCGAGAGTAGTTGTTACTTCACCCAGTACGAGAGTAGTTGTTACTTCATCCAGTGCGAGAGTAGTTGTTACTTCACCCAGTACGAGAGTAGTTGTTACTTCATCCAGTGTGAGAGTAGTTGTTACTTTACCCAGTACGACAATAGTGTTACTTTATCCAGTGCGAGAATAGTTACTTCATCCAGTGCTAGAGTAGTTGTTACTTGATCCAGTGCGAGATTCAGGAGACAAAAAACAAGTATCATTGCGTAATAAAAGAAGAGAATAAAAAAGGTATCTCTTATCACAAATCTAAATCCTTGTGAGCCCTTCAATGTGCAAGTTAAGGATTTGTATACTAGTTCAACGCTCCAAGGAATTTAGATTTAAATTTTACACAACTGTCGATAGGAGTAGCAGAGCTTTACTAACACTCATACAACGTTATTTCCTCCCCTTATAGTCCCCACCTAACCTACCCCACAGATTTTACAAAATTATATGACTCCCTCATTTATGGTAAACTCGAGCTATTAATGTACTTTTTTATCAAACTCAACAGTTTTGCATATGTAATTGATAGAAAAATAATTGGTTTCACTTAAGAAACAAATTTTTTTACTCTACACTTGGTTTATTAGTACCTTTCATCCACTATATTCTCAAAATTGTAATAAAATATATTGCACGGTTTCGTACTGAGATATGTACCTCGAAAAGCCAAATTAGCCACTTCTCAACATATTAGTTTTGCCTTATAGTTTTCTCTCAACATATTAATTACTTATAAGAAAACCAAACTTAAAAAAAATTTTTAATAGCTGTCGATTTAACGTTCATTGGAAGACCGACGAAACCTTACGAAAAGGCACGTAAAAGGAACAGTTTGGTTCATTGTGTGAGATTTTTCACCACCGTTGATTTATGGATAAAATGTCATGTAATGTAATTCACTCTTCCAATAATTGCCTTCACCCACCCACCCTCTAAAACGATTTAACAGGATCAAATACTTGAGAGGAAGTGTCCTGCCACCCACTTTTGTTCAGGATAGGAGTTTAAGTTGAATATCAGTAACTTATTTAATACTTCAGATACAGTCTGAGTTTATTGATAACTGTTAAGTATACAGGTTTTAAATAAAATGTTGTACGCTAGTATTGAAATAATCAAACAATTGGTTAGTGTTGCGTCACATCAGCTGATAATGTAAGAAATAAACAGCCAATATATTAACATTGATAAAACTGTTTTTTATAGTTGAGTAGCTGAACCCGGCTCGTATAATTCCATCTACAAATAAAGAAACTTACAGTTTTTTTTTATAAATAAACAATCATCTGATAACAGCTCAGAAATATGCAAATAAATCAGCTGGTCACAGTAGCAATTTTTCAGCACTGATTACATTTTCATTTATTTGTGAAATGTACGTACGTCAGGAAATAATTTAAATGGTATGTTTACGTTTACAATTATTTTAAGTGAATCCATTCAGTACTTTTTTAGTATTGTGTACACAAACATAATGAACTTTGATTTATATGTATAGTATAAATATATAATAATATACTTCAATTATTAAACAATGTAGATCACTGAGTATTTGTAATGTTTTTCATTGTAGTTTCGAGTTTCATTGTGTCACAATGTTGTTTCAAGTTTAATTGTGTCTCATTGTTGTTTAAAGTTTCACTGTGTCACATTTTGTTGTTTCAAGTTTCATTGTATCTCATTTTTGTTTCAAGTTTCATTGTGTTACATTGTTGTTTCAAGTTTCATTGTATCTCATTGTTGTTTCAAGTTTCACTGTGTCTCATTGTTGTTTCAAGTTTCACTGTGTCACATTGTTGTTTCAAATTTCATTGTGTCTCAGTGTTGTTTCAAGTTTCATTGTGCAAGTACATTATTTTATGAATGACCAGTAATTTCTTTTATCTTCAACACCAGCGGCACGTTTTACTGATTATTCCAACGAGGTTGTTGGGCTTTTCGGGAGAGGAAACCGTGACCCCCTGCATTGAAGTCAGGAGTACTAACGATTAGGATAAAAAGAGGTCCAATATTCAACAGTTTCCTAACGTTTACCTTATGGTAGTAATTCTTGTGACAGGTAATTTTACAACCGCTGAAATGCCAGACATATATCTCAACTATAAGCTTTTGAAGCTAAGCAGTCGTATGAAACTTTCCTATCCGAGTCGTTCCTTGTCATAGCACATTCTCTGCTTTAAATTTGTAGCTCAATGAATCTATCCTTCTAACAAACGGAATAAGTGGATGAGTCACTGTCCAATTGAAAATTTCATAAACTAAGTATTTAATCTACCTAATAATAATACAAGATTTGGATTTTCCTTCATAGAGAAAACACGTTTGATCTACTTAATGCCACTCAGCTTATTGTATATTTGAACCCTACACTCGAGCCCATTCTACAATAATATGAAATTATAATACAATTTATCAATGAAGTTTATAATAATAATGGTTTATTGTACAAACATTATTTTACCTACAAAATGCAAACTTAAGACTAAAAATGTACAGAGTTAATCCTTATAGTTCAACAAAGAAATATATTATGGGACGTAATTTAATCGAACATGACATTCTACTACTAAAGAACTAAAAGCTGCTGTAGTATGATTCTTCAAATACACGAAATAAATGTCAGAGTTGAGATGAAATAAAAGTTCTTGGTGAATTATAAAGTTTCTCTGGGGCTGGATATAATGTTAATCAATAGGATAGCATGATATTTCTGATCACTAAAAGTGAAATTTCGTTTATTCCATATTACTTTTTTAAGTCAAAGAGGAATAATACGTTTTGACAAACAAATAATCTAAAAGAAATCAATCGCATATTTTACAATGTTGTTTTGATAAAACTATGCTGAACATTCATGTGCTTTTACAAAATATATGTACGTAACCCTCTCTCAATTCATGCCCATGTATATAAATATCGGTTTCAATCGTGAAATGTGATGAAGAGTAATATATTTAAATGTATTTAAATACATAGGTGTAAGTTACTGCCTTCTGACATTTGTATTGTAGTCTTTCAGTATTTAAATACTGTAGAGTCTACCAAATTTAATTTAAACATTTTGAAATACATATTTGTAGAGATGGTATATGTGGCCCCCTGTCTATCGAAGTAGGAAGTTCTCTAGGAGTCATTTTTATAGGAAGAAATTGTGAGAAACAACACAACCAGATTTAGGTATGACTGTTCCAAGCTATTGGTGATCAGCTTTAAGGTTAGTTGGGGGCAGTCAATTTAGAAAATAGTTTAAATAGTTCGAAGAACCTTTTAATGTATATATGTCAGTTATGTACATTTATAAAAAGTCAATAGAGGTCTCAACGTCATATAGACCTTTCATACATAATCCCCTTCATGATCAATGCACTTTTGTAGTTGTTGTAGTCATACCCACGTCATACCATTCTTACTTTGACGCACAGGAGAAATTGACAGCTGCCCCTGCGTACCTGTCAATTCATTCGTACTGCACTAACCAACTGGGCAATATATATGAATATTTGTTGTGTACTTCTAAACCTCCAGATAAGGTTGGGAAAGGTCAGTCATTGACAGTGTGTTTGATTGTTTGAGATTTTCCATCGCAGGCCTTGTCGGATCTACTTTCATATTCCTTTCAATGTTCCAATAATGAATTGCTTCTCCCACTCTAGCTTGAAACTAATGTTGTATCCAGCTAATCGTTTGATCTATAATTACAGATAAAAATGTTATACTTCTTGAATTTTCTTACGATTAGTCATTTTTATTTTTAAATTATTTAATTGTGTTATTTTACATTCTAATATATCTTGATAATAGTAAGTATTTTATCAACATTTGAAAATAATCAGTGAAATTGTTTTTAAGATAAAACATATTCAGTTTAAAATACAAAATGACGGCTAAGTGATTAACGAACTTCTTTTCGATCCATTTTTCCTGAAACCCCACAGTTTCGTTACATCCTGGAAATTTCTATTGCGTTTAATTATATAAGTAAAATCAGTGAAATCAGTGGATATGGCCGGAAAAGACTATTCAAAGCAATGTCAGATCAGGATTTACTTATGTCGTTTCTTCCTGTTTCAGCCAAACTGGACGGTGTGAAGACATACATGCGCATGCGCCGAGTGCCCAACCACCTGCAGGTGAAGGTTATCAAGTGGTTCGACTACCTGTGGCTCACTCAGAAGTGTTCTGATGAAGAGAAAGCGGTTAGTTGTTTACCAGGTGAGCCATAACAATGTCAAGAACACTGTCAATATATACGCGTAATATTTAAATTTGGAAATATTTCGTAGATATTAGATATTACTAGAAATAAAGGTAATTCATGTATTATATTATTAAAAACTTGTAATATGGAGATCTTCTAAGTAAATGAAATAAGAACTTAGTGAAATTTTCTTCATAATAACTCTTCGTTTTACACCATACCTGAATCATTTGTTAAATTAGCTATACTACACAGTCATATTTGATTAGTATATACATTTTAAATACTACACTTCTTATAATAACACGAGCTTCATTAAAGGTTTTTTTGGATATCTATACGTTACTTATTTTAATTACTATCAAAATCTAAAAAAAACTTTCATAACTCTGACATAACTAAAAACTTTATCAAATTCAATAACTATTTTAGAATCAGAAATCTAAGTTCTAGTCCCGCAAAACCGGAAGCAACTTGAATTTATTTGTTGAAATATATTAGGTAAGGAAAATAAAAACAAACTCTCTGTTTCGATTGTGTTCCAAAAGTAAAGTGTACATGCACTGTACTTGGGAGGGAATTTTGATACATCTTACTCCTTTTAAATACAAAAACCCTGCGTACTACAGCTTTTTCCAGTAGTTATCCCACTATTTCCAGTGTGGGCTTAGCAGGTCAGTGTACCACCTAACAAGCCAATCCTAATTGCAACTCCTCCGTCTTGACTTTCACTACTATGCGACGTAGCTTCTCATGAATATTATTCAAAGTTCCTCTAATTAGTGACCTTAAAAACATTTGACCTATACTGAATCATCTTGTAAGATATCTCATAAAATTCAGAGCAACTTCAGTATAGAAAACTACCATTTTGACTGACTTTCCAATTAATTCAAAATCACCAAAATCAACTAGCCTCAACCTGGCTTATTTTTTATAGTTGGAACAATGTTCTGGTATCTTCCTCGTAAGGACTTTACTATAGTGAGCCACTTTCACTAAGGAATATACAACTATTAGGAATGTGATTGCCATGTTGAAACTCAAACTATAAATCACATAGGTAATGATTGCCCATTGCAACGTGTTTTGGCGAAGTTAGCTAGCCTTCGTTTATTTTGGAGAAAATTAAATGTAATGAAAAACGACTTTATTTTTTAAGGCGAGGTTAGGACTGAACAGTCTTCTCTACCACTTAACCTTAAATGGAGAAGCAGAACTTGAATGGTTACTAAACTTGGACACTAAGAGAAGTACTTTTTTGAGGCGAGGTTAGGACTGAACAGTCTTCTCTACCACATAACCTTAAATGGAGAAGCAGAACTTGAATGGTTACTAAACTTGGACACTAAGAGAAGTACTTTTTTGAGGCGAGGTTAGGACTGAACAGTCTTCTCTACCACATAACCTTAAATGGAGAAGCAGAACTTGAATGGTTACTAAACTTGGACACTAAGAGAAGTACTTTTTTGAGGCGAGGTTAGGACTGAACAGTCTTCTCTACCACATAACCTTAAATGGAGAAGCAGAACTTGAATGGTTACTAAACTTGGACACTAAGAGAAGTACTTTTTTGCTGATGTTATTTCAGAAATTTCAATTTTTTTGTTCGGATTTTCATTTTTCTTCTTTTTTGTTGGCTAAAATAAAGTCATACGAACTGTTTTAAAAATGGCCTTTTAAAATTGTCACCAGACGGTTCTTCATATAGTTGATCTTCAGTGAGACTTATTACACTGCAGAGGATGTCTTATTGGTCAGGTGATATAATATTGTAAATATCACTTTTATGTGGTCGACAGTGGAGGCTAGAGATTAGAAAGTATGACAGCGCTCACTGAAGCTAAGCCTGCTCCCAAGAAATCTATAAACAAATGATGGTGTACATTTTAACAGAAACAGATTTAAATATGTCTAACTTTTCGAAAATCTGTTTCTCCGTTAGCATGTTATTTACGTGTTCGAAAAAGTTAAGTGCAAATGAACCTAACACGACAGAAATTTACTATAGTACAAATACAAAATAGAAAAATACAATATTGATCGTTTTCGGTAAATCACGTTTACCATGATACCGACCACCATAATACGTTTTGTACTCGTATTGCAATACATCATTTTTGTGCATCACTTATAGTGTATGTCGAAAACATCAAGCTCGCAAAATTAAAAACGTTTATAAATGATATTTTATAACAAAACGTTATACACGTTTACATGTTCAGTTAATACGTGGATCATTCGCCTTCCAATTTATAAAAAAAAACCTTATTCCTTACAATAAATACAGTTTGTAATGGAATATTTATCTTAACTATTTAATGTTCTACTAATTGGCCTTAATGAAACAACCAAAAATATTCAGCTCAGATGGGTAAGACAATGCACCTCCAGCAACAATCGTAGGTGATCCAAACCTACTTCAATTAACGTGTGATAAACGAACAACGTCTGAGAGGGGTTGAAGTCCTTCACTGGACCAATTAACGTTATGGATCGTCCCTAGTTCTTGAGTTATCTCCCTTGGTTCTTGAGTGATCACCTTTCCTAATAACAATGTTCATTATGAAACTTGCAGAACAAAACAAATTATATCCCATTTTCTTTTTGCGATTCCTTCAATTTATATTTAAATGAATTGTTATAATCAAAAGTTTGCAGTGGTATTGTTATCATTTATAATTTCTGTCTAAGGAACTATTTATTAGCTTATACTTCAATCAGAACTTCCGAAAAATTAAATGTGCTTATAATAAACATAGAAGGTAAAATATCATCAACATATAGATTTATCTGTAGCTATATCTAGAAAAGAAAGACTGTCCATAAGATAAATATTCAGTAGACAGTTTATAATAATTGAGGTAATAAAAGGAGCACTGATTATATTTTTAAGTATATAGATTACATACCAAATATTATAATGCGTTATAAAATATCTCAATTTATGTCAATGAAAGTGTTGTTTACGTTTGATTTTCCAATTAATAAATTCAAAAACTGACATACAGTTTATGTTTATAACACTATTAGGCCTAAACACGTTTTAAATATCAACCATTTGTAACATTTTGCATTCGATTACCGTGTATTCAGTGTCTCTACTTGTCTGGAATAATCTCTCTTTGTTTCCGGTGAATGTGCACTGTGATAATACACGAAGTATGAGTAATCTATACATCCACCTGTGCAAGTGAACTGTTTCCGGTGAATGTGCACTGTGATAATACACGAAGTATGAGTAATCTATACATCCACCTGTGCAAGTGAACTGTTCCCGGTGAATGTGCACTGTGATAATACACGAAGTATGAGTAATCTATACATCCACCTGTGCAAGGGAACTGTTCCCGGTGAATGTGCACTATGATAATACACGAAGTATGAGAAATCTATACATCCACCTGTGCAAGTGAACTGTTTCCGGTGAATGTGCACTGTGATAATACACGAAGTATGAGTAATCTATACATCCACCTGTGCAAGGGAACTGTTCCCGGTGAATGTGCACTGTGATAATACACGAAGTATGAGTAATCTATACATCCACCTGTGCAAGTGAACTGTTTCCGGTGAATGTGCACTGTGATAATACACGAAGTATGAGTAATCTATACATCCACCTGTGCAAGGGAACTGTTTCCGGTGAATGTGCACTGTGATAATACACGAAGTATGAGTAATCTATACATCCACCTGTGCAAGGGAACTGTTTCCGGTGAATGTGCACTGTGATAATACACGAAGTATGAGTAATCTATACATCCACCTGTGCAAGTGAACTGTTTCCGGTGAATGTGCACTGTGATAATACACGAAGTATGAGTAATCTATACATCCACCTGTGCAAGTGAACTGTTTCCGGTGAATGTGCACTGTGATAATACACGAAGTATGAGTAATCTATACATCCACCTGTGCAAGTGAACTGTTTCCGGTGAATGTGCACTGTGATAATACACGAAGTATGAGTAATCTATACATCCACCTGTGCAAGTGAACTGTTTCCGGTGAATGTGCACTGTGATAATACACGAAGTATGAGTAATCTATACATCCACCTGTGCAAGGGAACTGTTTCCGGTGAATGTGCACTGTGATAATACACGAAGTATGAGTAATCTATACATCCACCTGTGCAAGTGAACTGTTTCCGGTGAATGTGCACTGTGATAATACACGAAGTATGAGTAATCTATACATCCACCTGTGCAAGGAAACTGTTTCCGGTGAATGTGCACTGTGATAATACACGAAGTATGAGAAATCTATACATCCACCTGTGCAAGTGAACTGTTTCCGGTGAATGTGCACTGTGATAATACACGAAGTATGAGTAATCTCTACATCCACCTGTGCAAGGGAACTGTTCCCGGTGAATGTACACTATGATAATACACGAAGTATGAGTAATCTATACATTCACCTGTGCAAGGGAACTGTTTCCGGTGAATGTGCACTATGATAATACACGAAGTATGAGAAATCTATACATCCACCTGTGCAAGGGAACTGTTTCCGGTGAATTTGCACTGTGATAATACACGAAGTATGAGTAATCTATACATCCACCTGTGCAAGGGAACTGTTCCCGGTGAATGTGCACTATGATAATAGACGAAGTATGAGTAATCTATACATCCACCTGTGCAAGGGAACTGTTCCCGGTGAATGTGCACTATGATAATAGACGAAGTATGAGTAATCTATACATCCACCTGTGCAAGGGAACTGTTCCCGGTGAATGTTCACTATGATAATACACGAAGTATGAGTAATCTGTACATCCACCTGTGCAAGGGAACTGTTCCCGGTGAATGTGCACTGTGATAATAGACGAAGTATGAGTAATCTATACATTCACCTGTGCAAGGGAACTGTTTCCGGTGAATTCACACTATGATAATACACGAAGTATGAGTAATCTATACATCCACCTGTGCAAGGGAACTGTTTCCGGTGATTGTGCACTATGATAATACACGAAGTATGAGAAATCTATACATCCACCTGTGCAAGGGAACTGTTTCCGGTGAATTTGCACTGTGATAATACACGAAGTATGAGTAATCTATACATTCACCTGTGCAAGGGAACTGTTTCCGGTGAATATACACTATGATAATACACGAAGTATGAGTAATCTATACATCCACCTGTGCAAGGGAACTGTTCCCGGTGAATGTGCACTGTGATAATAGACGAAGTATGAGTAATCTATACATCCACCTGTGCAAGGGAACTGTTTCCGGTGAATTTGCACTGTGATAATACACGAAGTATGAGTAATCTATACATCCACCTGTGCAAGGGAACTGTTTCCGGTGAATGTGCACTGTGATAATACACGAAGTATGAGTAATCTATACATCCACCTGTGCAAGGGAACTGTTTCCGGTGAATGTGCACTGTGATAATATACGAAGTATGAGAAATCTATACATCCACCTGTGCAAGTGAACTGTTTCCGGTGAATGTGCACTGTGATAATACACGAAGTATGAGTAATCTGTACATCCACCTGTGCAAGGGAACTGTTCCCGGTGAATGTGCACTGTGATAATAGACGAAGTATGAGTAATCTATACATTCACCTGTGCAAGGGAACTGTTTCCGGTGAATATACACTATGATAATACACGAAGTATGAGTAATCTATACATCCACCTGTGCAAGGGAACTGTTTCCGGTGAATTTGCACTGTGATAATACACGAAGTACGAGTAATCTATACATCCACCTGTGCAAGGGAACTGTAATAAAAATAATTTCATTTGCACCTACAATATTTAATAGTTTACCTTATAATATAAACAATAATTCATCCTAATAATCTTTCAAAAAGTTAATCAAATCATTTTTAATAATAAATTCATTCTATACTATAGACGAATATTTATCTTCTAAATCTAGGTTAATGTGTTTCTAAGATTAAAATGTAAATGTTCCTCTTGTGTTTCTTATAGTAAGTATATAAAGAAAGTACAAATAAACGTCACACAACACAAATTTATTACAATATAAGCACAAAATGCACAAATATATTACAATACAAGTACAAAATGCACAAATATTATGGTGATCGATTTCGGGAATCACGATCACCTTCCTCAGACCAGAGGGATTCACAAAATAAAAGGAAATAACAACACTTATTATGCTAATTAAAAAACTATTTTTAAGAAAGTGTTTTCAGTAATATAACAAAAATAATATAGTAGTAAAAACATGATATATTGTATTATACAGTAAATAGATTTGATTTAACAAAATATATATTCGTTTGTATCTTTTTAAAATATTACAATGTCAGCGATTAATAATGAAAATATATTACAAGATCAACTGCAGTTTTTTTTTTAATAAAACGTTATCCTCTAGATAAAGGTGTGCTAACTAAACAAATAATAAATCTTCTGGGAAATAATGATTTAGCTCTCTAACCAGGAGAAAGGATTTTTCGAAGAAAGATCGGTCTGCTGTTCAATCTTACCCAGACTATTCTCCATAGACAAATTATTTACTCGTATATGAGGAACATTTCCAGAGTAAGGGGTTCAACGCTTCAGTGAATTTGAACATTACTGGTAAAACTTCCAGACACTTTATTTAGACTAAAGTATATTTTATTTTACATTACCTAATACACCATCCATCACTTTTTTAAATTATGTTGTATTTCTAACGATGTGTTTTGCAGACAAGCTCAAAGCAGAGATCGCCATTAACGTACACCTGGACACTCTCAAGCGTGTTGAGATCTTCCAGAACACAGAGGCGGGCTTTTTGTGTGAGCTGGTGCTAAGGCTTCGGCCGGTCCTCTTCTCACCTGGCGACTACATCTGTAGAAAAGGTAAACTAATACATATTTACAAAACTATAGTGGAATTTGCCGGAACAGCTGATTCAGCGTTAACGTCATATGTGGGAGTGACGTCATTAGTGGGTGTGACGTGGTTATTGACGTCATATGGTTTTGGGAGTGGGTCAATAGCATAGTAGATGTTTTAAAAAATTGTTAGATATGTGCAAGAAGCTCACGCACGTCACACCCACCCGTGAAGTTAATGCAGAATCAGCTGTTGTCGCAGAACCCACAAATCCTACTACTCACAACATGTACATTGTATACATGCTCAATGCAGGGATCACCATTAACGTGAACACTCTAGAGTGTATTTGGCAGTCTTTTCAAAATTACCAGTAAGTAAATACCTCCATCCTAACAATTCGCAATTAAACATGAGTTAGTTAATTATTGCCAAACCAATCTCACGTGGAATAGTATTCATTTAGATTTCAACTAAATATGAGTTACTTCCGGTTTTGGTAGATTATAGATAATGTATGAGATCAGCATTTTTATATTCACTAGGCAACTACTGAGACCCATCCCCCCACCAAAGCTGGAAAGCGTGCCAACTGTGGGATGGCTCAAAACAAGTCAAGCGATGGGATCACGGGTGGCAGTTGGAGGGTCGAAATAAAACTCGGCAGCTGAGCAAAACTAATTTATTTCAAGAAAGCACAACATTTTAATCAATCCAAAAAACGGCAGAAGGCCACAACAACAAAAATACTACACATAACAACTAATACATGAAATGGCGAAACAAAAAAAAACAGACAAAATTGTACATGATTGGAGCACACTATAAAATAAAAGATCCATTTTTAGGCTATGAAAAATTATGGTTGAAAATCAGATTTAAAACAAATTACAACTTAACAAATTACCAAAGAATTAATTACGTATAGGGAACTAAAAATGGCAAACTGAAAACTAGGCTATGGATACAGGAGCAATAGGTTATAACATGAAAATCAAACTACACAGATAGGCTAAGTTATTGTCAATGAACAAAAAATATGGTAAATCGGTAACGCCAACTGAAAAAAGGCTCAACAAAACATTATACAGAACTACTATTAAATATAAAACCAGATATAAAAGCAATTAATGATAAAAAGGTAACATTGAGCACGTGGCTCGAACCTAGGTTAACCAATATCTAGACAATACAAATTTAACAATGCCCTGAAAATGACAAATAAACCAGAATATTATTTAAACAAAGTATTTTCACCAAAAGGGTGATTAGATATCAGAAATTACAAAATGAACACTTACGTTTTGAGTCTCTAGCCGGACATGTCTTGAAGCCTCTAGGCGTAGAAAGTCAAATGACGGCCAACCTGACAGACAAAGGCTGGAACAGGGAACGACCGAGTCCGAGCCAACGGCCACCAAAGTAAGCGAATCGCCGGGCACAGAGGTCTCAGGCAGCCCGGCATACCACGACGAAAAAAACGAAATGTACCGGTCAAAATATCCGGTACACTACTTGTCATCGTCATTATATACAAAGCTGAAAACATCTATAATACTCGTATCTGGATGAGGGTTGGCAGTGACTGACGCCTCTTTGATCATAGTCGATACGATCAGCTTATCCGACGGTTCTTATATAAACAGTACGTCACTTCACTGCATGGACACTTTGAGGATAAAGAGCTACCTGCACTACATATTTAAATCTACTTGAAGATGATTGGTAAATTTGTATAGACATTCAACGCCTCAAGTGTTTAAAAAAACTTAATGAAATGTTTCGCCAGATATAAAACTCCGTCGTCTTCAGGTGTTACGTTTCCCTGTTAATTAGCCCATATTGTAAAAACCCCCTTTTCCAATACTTCTTTAACAAATACATGACTATGCATTATTCATCAGTAAGACGTTGATCGTCAAGATATGGACGAATATGATCGATTATAGATTACGATGAACTCCAAATATGTTACCAACTAAGAAGTGATGTAATGGTTGTCTTACATTTATATTAGGTAAATAATTAGTTTTAAATGTAGATAAGGTAGATAATAACACCTGAAGATGCCTTCACTTTTATACTGTGGCAACGTTAAAAATACTTGATAATGTTCAGTTTAATACGAGGAATTAGGAATGAGAGGAAACATCTTCTAAACATTGAAATTAAGTGCACTAAACCTGAACAATAATCCACCAATTTTTGGTGCGAAAATAAACGAATGCTTAAGTAAAATTTTTTTTATGTATATGAAGAAGAACATATAACACCATAAACTGTGTTCGTATATTTTTACAGTGATTAACCACTTATCTAACTTTGTGTGTTTACTGATTACCATCCCTTGTCTGTTATTGATCTAAACCCTTAGATAAGACCAACATTCCTTGAAATTTTATGATTTAATAGAATGATAATATTGACTGACTGCCAATCCAGGATCCACTGTAAATGTACAACCCCTGAATAAACTTTGATAAGGTATGTTTGATACTATGTGCACGAATTATCCAGATAACATTAAATAAATATTCTGGTTGGCGGTAGAGTTTGTTTTATTTTATGTTTACTTTATTTTAGTAATGTATTTAAGAATCTAGACATGTTTTATAAGTGATATATAACTAATATTTCTACTAAAAAGAGCTCAACCTTGATCTGCCTATTACCCATACACTAATGGAATGGGTGCGTTGTGACAAACTTGTTCATTCAGAGTAAGAGTTGAACCAGCACAGTACTGATAAAAACTTCCAGTCGAAGACAGGATTCGAACTAACTTAAGTACAAAGTCCTGACGCCTTAGACAACTCCTCCATATATCCTGTATCCTCTAACCATTTATGAAGTTTACTCATTTCGTTTTTTTGTCCAGGTGAAGTCGGCAAGGAGATGTACATAGTAAACAGAGGGCGACTCCAGGTAGTGGCTGATAACGGCCGCACAGTTCTGGCTACACTCAAAGCAGGCTCATATTTTGGAGAAATCTCCATTTTGAATATGGGCACTGCAGGTAAACACCTGGGTAAATATTCCATCCGATCCAATTTCCCCTATCCGTCTTTTCAATCTCTCTTTAGACGAGCATGGCTTCCACATACTCTCTTTCTCAATTTCTTTTAAATTTGAAAACTCGTATTATCCCACTTCCTTTATTTCCATTAAAACAATATCTTAGAAAAAGTATAATAATGGCTTTATATACATACAATCACTAAAATAATGGTAGTGAATCCATACATTAATTCAAAATAAAAACATAAATGCTGTTAACATATACGTATAAATTTAATTAGTTATCACACATTCGTAATCTTAATAACCCTTTATATTCTTAATTTTGAGAATACAATTCTTAGTTACATTTATACTATTTTCATCAGTAAAAAAGTTTTGATAATAATGTTTTTTAGTATTCGACACTACATTATTATAATAAACGCTTATTTTGACTTAAGAGTTATACTCTTTTTAATTACTTCAATTTTATATGTAAAAATAAAATAAATATTTTAAACATACTCACTATACATAAATTAATTTTAAATCTTTTACAAAATTATACTTTTATTTTGTCTAATATTTTAACTATTTCATTTTTTATAGTTGTATGCATTATCAATAAGAACCATACACTCGATTACTATAAATTACTTTGTTATAGATCTACTTTATTTGTCAAATTTGGTTATATAGATAGCTAATAACATGCTTTATAAATAAATATGTGGTCCATATAAGCATTTATTTTATTAAAAGGAAACTATTTGGTTACAAAATGTTTAAAAAATATATTATTTAAAGTATATCGAATTGTGTAATGGAACAGATACTCTCCATTCTCATTATTTTTCTTAATCGTATCTTCATATTAAACTTTATGTGTTGTTCCCTACATTGTGTTTTAGTTACTAAGTAATGTAAAATAAAGTACAACACTGTTCTACATAACTATATATATTTAGTTATTATTTTGTTGGAAACACATTATAGTATTTTTTTTTTTTTTCATACAATCCCTAAAGATGATAGTCAGTAGGCCTATAAATTATTAAATGATAAATTGTGTATTATTTTAGATTGAATATTACTTTTTTAGTAATCGTGCAACGTATCTATGATCAATTTTCCTAATAATTTTTCTAATTAGTAGTTTATGTGCCGAATAATTTGTAAGGAATCTATTAAATAAAATTAGTTTATTTTGCCTATACGAAATACAATGAGAATGATACAAGTATAATTAATCGTATATAATAATATATACTATAAAAATAACAAAAGTTAAATAATAACTAGGAAATCGGATCCCCACCAAGGACAGCCCCAAAAGCACTAATTATAATTGTAACTGGAAAATAATAGTAAATATAGCGTAAGTGTGTGAGAAAGATATATTATTTTTAGATGAGAAGATATAAAGTGCAATATATTTACAGTAGGAATTGAAAGTTATAGCAAACAAAAGTTAAATAGTAATATTAAAAATTATCCAAAGTTAGAATCTATTTCTTATAATATTATAAAGTATAATAGTGAACGTTTACTTAATACTGTTAAAATACTCATCAGAGACGGAGTTAAATTTTTTCTGTTTAATTAAAGAGTACAAAAATGATATAAACTCGACAACATCATTCAAAATAGCTGCAATTTCAAGGGCTTATAAAATTTAAAATAGTCCTGTTAATAGTAAGTAGAAAGGAAGATTTTCTGCAGAAATCACAAAATGTTTTTAAATAGAACCAAAAAAACGTAAATTAACATTTGATGCAGCTAGTCTGAAAATGTCAATTTATATATTTCTTATTCAACTATACTTTCATATTATGATAATGTCCTTACAATAATTTTATTTATTTATTTATTTTTTTTTCATTGTATTATATCCACGATACTTGGGAATTAGAGTTACAGACATAAACCTCTATTTGAATAACAGATGCTTAATTCTATAGCCAGATAGTCGACGTCTTTTGGCCCTCTTTACTGTTTTTAAATATATATTTTTTTAAATATATATATATCCAAGCACTAGTGTTCCATCAATATTCTTTCATATTACATTGAGAACAAAACTAAATATTTAAATAAAGTAGTTTGTATCCCAAAATGACATTACGTGAGGAAACTACTCTATAGTAAACGATACTAACCATTAGTATCAAAACGCAAAAAACACATCCATCAACACACTACTGTCGGTCCATTAATGACGTGCACCGGCGTTTTCTAAGGAACCAAGAGGTCTATGAACAATCCAATCCCATAGTTGTTTTACTCGTTCAATTGTTCGTCATAGAATGTGCAACTTGAAATGTGATTATAAGTTTTAATAGTTTTTATCCTAGTTGTAACAAAAAAGTACAAGAATTCAACTAGTTTTCTCTGTGCATCAAATTTACGCTTTTTTTAATAAAAACCGTCACTTTAACGCATTTATATTTAAATATGTAACTGAAAAAATTAGTTTCTATAATTTTTACAAATTTCAGAATGTTGTATTTTCAATAAAAAAAGTTCTTATAAAATTCCTGAAACGACGTTTTCTTAGCTTCTAGAGGTCATAAAATTAATTACTTGGCAAAGTTGTAACTCTTATTGAATGTATGGTTATAATACATTACTTTCATATGCGCAAGTAAATTAGGAGATTTTACATTGATTTAAATCATTTTAAAATCATCATTTATTTTTAATTTATTTAAATCAATGTAAAATCACGTAATTTACTTGTGCATATAAAAGTAATGTATCGTAACTTTACATTTCGTAAGGATTTCAACGTGACCAAGTAATTAATCATACAATCTCTAGAAGCCAAGAAAAAGTTGCTTCAGGAAGTTTATAATAACTTTTTTCTTGAAAAAGTATAATTCTTAAATTTGTAAAGCTTATAGAAAACACATTTGTCAGTCTCGTATAAAAGTATAAATACGACAAATTTGAGTGTTGTTTTAAGTAATAAAAGCGTAAAAATAATGAAAACATGTTAAAACTCCGGTACTTTTTGTTCTAACTAGCATAACAAATATTAAAACTTATAATAAAATGTTAAATAGCTCATTTCATGACCTACAATTATACGGAAAAAAGAAGGGTGTCATTGTAATTTTCATATGTCTCTTAATTTATTCGTAAAATCTCTTCAAACTCGGGTGCATATAATTTCTGTGACGACAGTAGAACTCATATTCACCATATCTAACACAACTCTACATGGCCAATCCCAAAACTGTACACCAAGGATGTCAACAAAAATACAAAGTTAATGACTGATCCTCTCATTAACAATACAAATATTTATAAAAGCTCAGATGATGGAGATACTCTCGGAGGGATACAATAAACGTTTCTGCTTGTTTATTTATCTCGTTAAAAACGCAAAAACTATCGCTTTTAATCCCAATCCTTTCACTATAAATTTGCTGATAAGCTAACTGTTCAATTAGTAAATTTCACTATAAATTACTGATAAGTTGACTGTTCAATTAGTAAATTTCACTCTAAATTCGTGATAAGTTAACTGTTCAATTAGTAAATTTCACTATAAATTACTGATAAGTGAACTATTCAATTAGTACATTTCACTATAAATTGCTGATAAGTTAACTGTTCACTTAGTAAAATTCAAAATAAATTGTTGATAAGCTAACTGTTCAATTAGTAAATTTCATTATAAATTACTGATAAGTTGACTGTTCAATTAGTAAATTTCACTCTAAATTCCTGATAAGTTAACTGTTCAATTAGTAAATTTCACTATAAATTACTGATAAGTGAACTATTCAATTAGTACATTTCACTATAAATTGCTGATAAGTTATCTGTTCAATTAGTAAATGTCATTATAAATTACTGATAAGTTAACTGTTCAATTAGTAAATTTCACTCTAAATTCCTGATAAGTAAACTGTTCAATTAGTACATTTCACTATAAATTGCTGATAAGTTAACTGTTCACTTAGTAAAATTCAAAATAAATTGTTGATAAGTTAACTGTTCAATTAGTACATTTCACTATAAATTACTGATCAGTTGACTGTTCAATTAGTAAATTTCACTCTAAATTCCTGATAAGTTAACTGTTCAATTAGTAAATTTCACTATAAATTACTGATAAAAGTGAACTATTCAATTAGTACATTTCACTATAAATTGCTGATAAGTTATCTGTTCAATTAGTAAATGTCATTATAAATTACTGATAAGTTGACTGTTCAATTAGTAAATTTCACTCTAAATTCCTGATAAGTAAACTGTTCAATTAGTACATTTCACTATAAATTGCTGATAAGTTAACTGTTCACTTAGTAAAATTCAAAATAAATTGTTGATAAGTTAACTGTTCAATTAGTACATTTCACTATAAATTACTGATCAGTTGACTGTTCAATTAGTAAATTTCACTCTAAATTCCTGATAAGTTAACTGTTCAATTAGTAAATTTCACTATAAATTACTGATAAGTGAACTATTCAATTAGTACATTTCACTATAAATTGCTGATAAGTTAACTGTTCAATTAGTAAATGTCATTATAAATTACTGATAAGTTAACTGTTGAATTAGTAAATTTCACTATAAATTACTGATAAGTGAACTATTCAATTAGTACATTTCACTATAAATTGCTGATAAGTTAACTGTTCAATTAGTAAAATTCAAAATAAATTGTTGATAAGTTAACTGTTCAATTAGTAAATTTCACTAAAAATTACGGATATTTTAACTTTTCAATTAGTAAATTTCACAATAAATCAATGATAAGTTAAGTGTTCCATTAGTAAAATTAACGTTACAATATTCACTATCATTTTATAAATTAAACCGAGCGATCTTTAATTGAATTTATAAATTGTATTTACGTATTTCTAAACACGTAAGTCCTTTACCATATATTCCTGAGACTTTGTGATTAAATATTCTTCTTGTCTCTTTAAGTGACCTACAACACTAAACTATTTTACCTTTTTTTTAATATCAAGGTCAAATTATTCTCTATGTAATTAAACTTGTTTCATAATTAACACGTACCTCTTTACAGTTGCATTATTGTTTTTTGCATGACAAATGATAATTGTACCTTGAAACAGCCTGTGGTCATATTCCAAGTTTATACTTTTTACCTTTCTTTATAAGAATCAACATAGATTATGCATGGTAGAGATATATTTTATGGATTTGTTCTTTTTATATATAAATTGGTTGTTCCTTTTTTATTTTTATGTTTATCAATACATTATATATTATATGTTTGATGATTATTTTCTTTTAATGATTAATTAAGGAACATAATTGTTTAGATGCAGTTATTGGAATATAAAATTCCATATCTTTGTACGGTAGACTTTCTTTTCAATTTGTAACCTGTTTACTATAAATCAAACACAAAATTTATTAAATATTAAATTACAAGGCCGAAATTTGTGTATTTTCAAAAAATTATTAATTAAAGTATTTTTTATTTTTTTAAATTGTTTAAGTATTTTTAAATTTGTTATCATAAATATTCAATAGAACATATAACATGATTTTATAAAGGATTTTATACACAAATTGATTAACCGGACAAGTTTAAATTTGTATTAATTTATACACAGTAAGTTTGCATGTTTATAAACAACATCGTGGTATTCTTAAAATAAACTAAATTATCTATTGTTAACCTTTTATGGTGTTGTGATTTATTTAAAATATTTTAAATTTTATATAGTGATTATATTAGATAGTTAAAACTACATTAAAAAGTAACGTTTTTTCAACAATTCGAAATATTTGAAAATGGGCACGTAGTAACATAATATTAAAGGGAAACATTTAAAGAAATGTTATATACATTAAACATATTAACATTTTAACAAATATAATTAATAATAACCAATTTTTAATACTCATAATTAATATCAATCAAGCAGATGTTTAGTAATAGTTAAACGCTGTCCAGTTATGATTTTAGGTTTAGCTAAGTTAAATGTATAAAATACCAAACAAATGTCACATAATTTTGAAATATATCTTGACAGTAATATATAACACCATATCTTTAAAAGAATTTCCTAATTTTTAAGATTGTTTTAATATGAACTAAGTTTTTAAAAAATACTAAAATATACGTTTTATTATAAAAATGTTTAAAACAGTGAGTACCAAAGCGTACAGCTAACCAAGGTCACAAGAATAAAGTAGCTAAGTTAGAACCTCTCCTTAGCCAATCCTTAACCGAACATTCCTTTATTTTTAAATGATTTGTGTATTTCTATACGCATTTTCAATTTACCTTGTAATAATATTCAGTGACTCAATTTTACTATATGTAAAGGCCTGTGAAAATGTGTGTTTTATAATATTCCTCTACACGTTTTGCAAGTGACTCTCTTAAATTCCAGCTTATAGAACCCGTTTGATCTTTCAGTATCTGGGCATTTTCTCATCTCTGTAATTAATTGCATTATTATATGTAGTAGTTGTCTTTAATATTTTTGACAACTTATGCACTGAATTCTTTAAAAATGTATATAGCAGTACATTAAAATAAATGTATTAGGATTGATAGTGTTACACTAATTTATCACATTTCACAAAATCATATATGCGATACTAATAACATTAGTTAATAATGTATCTGCAAAAAGATTCTGTATAGCTTTTCTGGGGTTATTTTGTAATAATGCAGAGTATAGTACAATAAGTAGACAAATTATGTGTGATAATAGGATTACTTGTCATACTTAATAGTATCGTATTTACACTTTTTCATTTGTTCGCTCTATATTTTATATTTATACTTTAAATAGATTGGTTTCACTGGCTCTTTATGACCTTAATGGCTCCTATCTACAATAATAATTCATAAGCCAAAAAATTAGACATGCATTTCGTTACTTTAACTTTAATAAAATTTGTTACAATTTTAAATAAACTATATAAATTAAAATGTATTTAAATGCCTAACGCTATTGGTTGCCTAATCAACTATTGGTCTATTCGTCTTCAAATAAGACAGGAAATACCTCTTTAATGAGCCTTCTTATTTTTTTTTTTTTTTAACAATTAATTAATTACCTATGTTTTTATAATCTTCATATCTATGATATACAGAATTTATGTACACAACAATGAATATATTCTACAATGTAAATTTTAACTAAATCATTGCAGATAGTGTAAATATAGTGCATTTAAGGTAATATAATTAGTTTATTGATAAGAAAAGAAATATTCCTAGAAAATATATATATATATATGTATGTATTATCTTTGAATTTCGCTGAGAACACAGAAATAGTTGTTACTTCCAACATGTAAAAGGTGATTTTTACTTAATTTTATTATTTACTTTACTCTGTTAAAAATGCTCTCAATCAATAAACGACTTAAGATTTATTTTAGATTATAAATAATCTGTGTTTTATGGCGTTTACGTAAGAGTTGGGTACTCTATAAACTATTGAATACTTTGTAAAAATAGGGAAATGCAGCTTTTTTCTATACAAAATGTGAAAATTTTCCCAAAGCACAAGTGCTTTTACTTAAAATTCTTTATCACGGATCCACTATGACCTCTTCCCACATAAAATTTAGAGCTTCAATTTTTCATTGGTCATCTGACGATGCCAACTGTGTAGGCAACCGCCGCACAGCCTCCGTCAGATCGGTTGGCTACAGTGACCTCTTCGTGCTCTCCAAGAAGGACATGTGGGATGTCCTGAAGGAGTATCCTGCGGCCAGAGTCAGACTGGAGGCCATTGCAGTCAAACGTCTGGAGAAGTACAAGCGCGCCCCGCTGGAGAAGGGTGAGTAGTCATCTACATTAAGAACAATAATTTCAAAGTTGATTGTGTACTAAAATATTTCCTATATACGCATAAAAATTAACATCAAATATGTCATAGTTATTTCTAAAGATATCCAGAAATATTGCTTTGTTTGATGTATGATAATAACTAAAATACTACTAAATTATAAGTATTGAAAATATTACCTTTTTAAAGATAGTTTGGTCCGATATTTTCTAATAGGATGTTATTTATTTACATCCTTACACTACCTTAAAAATATACAATTGTCAACCTATTCCAGTATAAGTCTAATTAATTATGAATTTCCTTGTAAATATGCTTGATGTCGGGGCATTTGCTTAGCTTTCTATATTGATTCTATTATATTCTTTATGAAATTTACTGGCCTACGTATAACATCAAAGAACTTATTTTATTATTAAACGTTAACACTCAAAATAATCTCTTTTTTTAACCTTTAATATTTTCTGAAATTTTCACGAAAAAAAAAATTAGTTCTGATTTACCAGCTTTAGGTTAATATAAGTACATTATTGCTTCCCCAAATTAGTGGTTATTATTATTAAACTGCACTACATTGAAAAGTAAATATTCAGTTAGAAATACAAAAATATCAAAATGAACTACTCAACTACAAAATATCTTCTATTCTGAACGTACTTAAGCCAATTTTTAATTCACAGCATCCAACATTATTGCATGAGGTAAACAGGCATCCAGACTTCAAGCTTTACAAATAAAATATTACAACATTTTTTTATAAATATAGGCCTATCTTGTTGACATTACTTTGTTGATGTTTTTATAGTTTATATTTATTAATTATATTCTGTTGAGTTATATTTACTGTTACTTCCATATTTATATTCTATTTTGTCTTATTTTACACAATCTTATAGTTTTTCTATAATTATTTATTGTAACTGTTACAGAGTTCCGGTTATTATTGTAGCAGGGAAAACATATTTATATTAAATATTGTAATATACATAGGTGGTAATGTACTGAAACTATTAATAATATTATCAATAGTTTCAATTATTAAAATAACAAAATTAATAATAATACTGCAATATATGTTAAGTTTTGCCAATTAATTACTGTGGTATTTTGCCTATTTTTGTGCATGTTTGTTAAAAATTATATAAATAAATAACTTATTTGTTATGTTATCTCTTTTTATTGTAGCTGCTCAATATCCTACTATTTATATTAATAGTACTAGTGGCGCAGTGCTGTAACCCAGCTACCATGGGACAAAGTGTTGTGGAGATTGTAAGCTCTAGGTTCAGTTGTATGTCGTTTTAATACTGTCACAGCGTCCACTTAATGGTGGCTGGAGTGTCCATGTTGGGTGGTAGTCAGAGTCCGGATGTTATGTGGGAAGAGAACTGAGTATCAGGCTTATCATTAGCTGAAAATCAGACCAATACTATGTTGTTCGAATTTCACGTAAAGCTGCAGATCCTTTTTAAATTAGGCTATTAATAAATGGCTCTTTCTAAGGAACTTTCCACCTCAGTTAGTAACTAGACTACACACTCGTAAACCCTTGAAATACGCACAACATTGTCCCTGAATATTCTTTACGATAGCTTATTCCCGTGGTAAACAAAACAACGTCTTGTTGTAATAGCGAACTGGACGGATCTGACTAGCAAATTAAAGTACACAGGTAGCGAATGGAGCAGACATTGTCCGTAATGTACAAACACGATGCTGTCCCAGTTCTAGACAACACCAGCCCATCACTGTGTTTGTGTTTGGACAGTTCACCGCTATTGAACCACCGACGAAGCCTGAGTTGGATTGATTTACGCGTGGATTTAATAATAAATGGTACCATGTACCTAGCACAAACTTTCTCCTTTCCCTTTGTTATGTCAGAATTGTTATAAAAACAGCTCAATTAATCTAAACAACCTTCAACAACTTGAGTTGTAGCTTCAGGCCTTCGGCCTTCAGCTCCAACTTAGTGGGGTGGTAACTAATTAATAACACTAAATTTAAAAAATATATTTTTATTTTAATGTGCATATTTACTGAACATTTAATCAAAATCGTTAAAATAAAGCTTGAAAATTTTACATTTTTATTTTATCTGTTGTACAAAAAATGTTATAACTCAAAAACAATTTAAGTTAGGGGCAGGCAGTTTCTACTCAAATATTTTAAATTTTTTTAATTCACATATTTTCTGAAAATGTAATCAAAATCATTTGAGCTGTTTTAGAGAGCTAATAATAAGAAAAACAAAATTTTTTTAAAGTGAAAACTGTCTGGAGATATTTGCAAAATACACTTACATACCGAATTTCACACAATCCACACACGATCCATCCGTTCGGTCTTCAGCGAAGTGCACAGACAGTCATACATACGGACAGACACCAAAACCTTTTTTCGAAAACAATTTTTTTTTAGTTCAGCGTTTCCTAAAATGGATTTGTAGGCCAACTTGTAAAAATGTTTTTTTGGACGATCACAAAACTTTCTCTCTGCTAACGGATATGGTAGAAAGTAAAAATGGAGTAGTTGATGGATTACTAATAAGTATTGATAAATGAGCAAGTATCCTGTGTTTTCAATTCCATTCTATACGTGTATTGTGTATGCGTCATTCGATGTTATTGAAGTTGATCATAATAAAAATGCTTTCAAGAAACTCAACTTTTGTAACAACACGAAAACTGAGTTTTAATTTCACTAAAGTTTAAAATGTTGTGAGTGATATATCGTATACAATTATCACAATTAAAATTAACTTATTTTTAAAGTGGGGAATTCCATTTGTACCAAGACTGTTCAAAATAACCAATAATGGGCGAGCCGGCCAATAATTTTTACAATCAATTGAAAAATTATTAAGAACACTCCTTTTCACCTGTTAAATTGTTAATGAATATTTCAATAATAATAATATTTGGGTGAACCGGTGGCCCAAGGTGGTCTAAGGCTTCAGGACAGAGCTTGGTTAGAGATCGTGCCGGTTCAAATCCGACCTAGACTGGAAATATTTATCAGTAACATTCACCTTCTACTGTACTGGTTCGCCCTCTTACTCTGTCTGAATAAGTTCCTCGCATATATCAATAGTCTATGTGGAATGGGCAGAGTAAGGTTAAGAAGGAGGATTGGTCTCTCCTTAAAAAGAGTAACTTAATAACTTGAATTAACAATACAAATCATCTCAAAAGCAAAATTAGAAAATAACGTGAAATTTACCATCGCAAGCAGAGCAGCGTACTGAACTAGAGATGGTGTATTGTGATGTAAGGGCCATGATAAGAAGATAAAAAAACTTATTTTTAAAATGAATAGTTATTTATCTATAATTTAAACTTTTATATATTCATTTCAATAACATCCTAATAGTATTGTTATTGTAAAAGATTGTAAGATTGGATTTTTGTTACTCAAACATTCAAAATGGCTGAATGGAATAAAATTTGGAAGAGAAATTGTTTATAACCGGACAAATTGTTCTGGATAAATATACAGAATTGAAGGAATATTCTGAGGAAAGATTTGTATTTATAGTATACCTGAAATTAAATTACTCTCTGCGTTGACATTCGTTGTTTTGTTATTTTTTTTACTTATCAATGCTGATTTTTTTGTTTATTTTGTAAAAAATTTGACACGCTGTATGAAAAGGATGAGCGAAGAGATGCCTGAACAAGACAACTGAGGTTCCGGTGTTGAAACCCGGTGAACGGCTATCATTTTATTTATACACACTTCCTTTTAAGAGTTTTTTGAAAAAAAAATACAGTAGTAAATAAATAATAATAAATGGCAATGAAAATGTTCGTTATAACTTTCAATATGAATAAAGAGTACAAACTAACCATGATACTATATATTCCTTACTACAAAATCATTTGGTTAAAAGCTTAAACAATTTTAATTTAATTGGAATCTAAAATGTTTCTATGATATAATTATTCGAGTATAATTTTTATTAACTAATGTTTAAAGTTAAGAATTCCATGTCTTCCAAGACAACATAAAAACGAAAGAATGTCACTTATTAACTCAAATCAGCTGTGCAACTTTACATGTAAGTTGAATTTCCTGTTGCAAAGTTTTGTATTACTTGACATTTTTATCATTTTTATACTATATTAATTAACATTTTTTACCCTTTTTTCCAGCTGCGATGGGTCGCAGTCAATCGACGCCGGGCTTGGTGGAGACCAAGGGAAGAGTCCCTCTGGAGGACATGTGGGTGTCACCCCTAGGTCCTATGCCTCCAGTGCCCCCACCCTACGCATCCAACTCCCTCTTCAGTCCTGCTCTCAGTCCTACTACTGTCAGGTGAGACTGACTTAAGAAATATTATGTAAAAGCACTGTTCAAAATAGTTATATCTGTGTTAGGAATTTATTTACTTAATACCTATGAAACGCACCTGAAAAATATAGAAGTAGTAAAAAGTAAAATTACGCCAACCTAACAATGATCAAGGGGAGCAATGGGAGACAGTTTTTCATTTCATATCTTCAGTAGAATTTCAGTCATATACCTGCATTCTGTACAAACAAATAAAACTTGAATTTATCATATCAACTTGGGAATATATTTCAATATATTACATTTTGAATACATTTAAAAATTCTTAACTGAAAATTGATTCTAAAATGTACTTTCGTATTTAACTTTGTCTTAAAACAGCTGTTTCCTATTGAAAAAGTCATTAATGAGTTAAATCTTCGGCCTGCTCAATAGTAATATCCCCAACAAATAACGGATCGTATTCAGTAACATGATCAAGGGTTCGATAATTACTTGTGAAAGTTGGGTGGGTGGGACGTCCCTCATAGCAGTACTATTTTTACGTTCAAAACTATCTTCAAACTCACTAAGACTTCTTCAAAATTAAGGTTTTTTATCTAAAAGCCATTAGGATGACATTAGGAGTTGGTTAATAGAAATAACTAAAAGTCGAGCAACTTGTGTGTAATAAAAAGCAAGGAGTGAAGGCATAGTCTTCCTTGGACCTAAAAAGCAAGGAGTGAAGGCTGAGTCTTCCTTGGACCTAAAAAAGTCGAGCAACTTGTGTGTAATAAAAAGCAAGGAGTGAAGGCTGAGTCTTCCTTGGACCTAAAAAAGTCGAGCAACTTGTGTTTAATAAAAAGCAAGGAGTGAAGGCTGAGTCTTCCTTGAACCTAAAAAAGTCGAGCAACTTGTGTGTAATAAAAAGCAAGGAGTGAAGGCTGAGTCTTCCTTGAACCTAAAAAAGTCGAGCAACTTGTGTGTAATAAAAAGCAAGGAGTGAAGGCTGAGTCTTCCTTGGACCTAAAAAGCAAGGAGTGAAGGCTGAGTCTTCCTTGGACCTAAAAAGCAAGGAGTGAAGGCTGAGTCTTCCTTGGACCTAAAAAAGTCGAGCAACTTGTGTGTAATAAAAAGCAAGGAGTGAAGGCTGAGTCTTCCTTGGACCTAAAAAAGTCGAGCAACTTGTGTGTAATAAAAAGCAAGGAGTGAAGGCTGAGTCTTCCTTGGACCTAAAAAAGTTAAATTTATTAAGTTGGACCTTTAAAAAGCAAGGTTATGTTTTTGATCACTCATAAAGGATTTTTGTTTATTTTGATTTATAATTTAAAAATTATTTTCAATCCATTCGATCCATGTGAAATTTCAAAATTCTTACCTGATTTCTGGCGTTATTTCCTACACTGTTTATTGAGATCAGTCACGTCTTAAAAATATAACAGAAATTTATTCAGTCTAAAATTATTGGTTAGATAATATATCCATGGTTATAAGAAAAAATTATTTAATATTTCCTGGAGGAAGGAAATGAGTAGTTTTATTAAAGGAATATGCTTCCTCATCAAACGTTATTTCTGCTTGAAAGAGATTTTGTGAAGATAGTTACTTTTAAGGTATTTTTACTTCCTTAGTATTTAAAATGATCACCCTTAAAAATTACCTTTAAATCTACATTAAAGATTTACACTCCCTTACGTGTAAATGTTTAATAGACTTTTGAACACACTCATTGGGATAGAGGTCTCATGCCATAGTTAGAGCGAATGCTGCCTAAAAGCTAATAGCCTAAAAAGCCGGTTCACTTGAATGAATTTTAAGATATTTTCAGATGTGAAGAATATTGTGGGTACTATGTGAAAAGTATGTCTGAATCATATATAAAATACACCAGCCTCAAATATTAATGGTTTAATGCTAACATTTAAAGTTCTTATTCCACTCTCGTTATTGTCTCTTTAAAGTTATTGTTCTTATGTCCTGCAGTAGGTCACACGCCACGAACGTGTCGCCTCTGTCGATCCTTTCCAGCGACCATGACCATACTTCCGAGGATCAGTCCTGCCACCACGTGCCTCACACTCAGAACACTAAACCACCTGCAGCCCCAGCTGCACCGACCACAGGTACTCTTTGTCTAATCAATGAATAAGGGATGAATAAGTGCTAGATGTTAGTTATGTTTAAGCATGATTTGCCTGATTAAAGAAGCTTGCTGTCTCATATTTTTACTCTATGAGACAATCTGTTGAATTTAATATTCTTTGCCTCAACAACAGCAGATATTTTAAATGCTCGCTAACGTGATTAAGATACTATTATCACGAATTACTGTGTATGTATAAACAACTTAATGAAATATCCGCTATTTACTTATTAATATTCAACAGGCATTGTTATGATTTATTGGAGAAACAGAATATTTCAATTATAATTGCATAACATTGTACGTAGTGATCAGACGTTGAAAAGGAACTATTAGGCTCAATTTTATAAACATGCCTACAATACAACCAGAACTATATTACATGCTTAGGACTCCCACTAACCTATGAACTTTAAGAAACGTTCGACTAAGCTACGTCAGTCGTATTGATGAATTGCCGTCCACCATCCAATATACTCAAAAAAATATATGCAAAGAAAAGTTCAACTAATTGTATCATAAAATCCCTGGAATGTTTTCGTTCTAAATAGTAAATGGTTTAAATAAATGTTTAAACCATCAAACTTCTTCATGAAAAGTGATTTTCATATATTTTTCGAAGATTTTTTTAATCAAAATATATTTCTTACTCATCAACACGTTTAGAATCAATCATATGCGTTAATTTCAACTGATTTTATGTTCATTGCCGTATCAATGAAAATGCGTAAAAGATCAATTCAATATGGAATCATTCATTATGAAACCTTTAACATTTAACGTATAATAAAATATAATGTAATAAGAAAAGCCATGTTAAAAGTAAAACTTTAAAAATGTTACATAATGTTAAGCTGAAATACAATTCCGAAGCAGTTTTTTATAGGTAATACAAGGAAGGCTCTCAACAAGGAATATATATTTTTTGTCAACAAATTGAGAATGGATTTTGACTTGTCTTACTTATCGATTTTGATGACTATCGTACTTCCATCATTTAACATTTACTCCTTTGCAAAGCAGCCTTAATCCACCTCTAAAGCAAGTCTGTGTGCTAATTTATTTATTGTTATTTTTGTTTTATTTTTATATCCTGGATAAGTAACCACATATATGTCCCCTTTTGATCAATTAGTTTTTTCAAGATGTATATTTCGAAATATTTATTGCTAGAAGTGTCATCCTTTCATAGAAAGGATATAGTTGTTATTTAGTGGTACGATTTGAGTTTTTTGTGGGTTAATTGAAAATTAGTTGGGTAGGAGAGCTACAATTCATCACATTAGAAGTATGAGCAAGAATGTCTGCCTATTAAAGTCATAAAGAATTTAAATAAAAAGGAGGTTGGAAGAATAACGGATTGCCACAATAAATTGACGATAATTACAACTAAACGAGCATTTACTGTACCATGTTATGTTTATGGGTGGGTAGGTGGATCAGTACCACTGTACGTAAATGGGTGGTTGAATGGGTGGTTATATTGAATGTTATTGATTTACTCTCCTAACCTAACTTAATTCTAAGAAATTCTCTTTTATATAACTTGTGTGAATGTTACTAACATTTTATATATAAAATGTTATATACATTTTATTTTATATATATTATCATAAAATGTTAATATTTTGGGTAGGTTTGGTTATATGGAACGTCTAAAGGCTTTGTCATTTTTCACACATAAACACTCTCAATTTATGTAAGGTCTTTCAGGTTATTCTTTAGATCATCTAAATGCACAATACTGGTAATTCATCTGCTACTGTAATAATTGATACAGAGAAACGGCTTCAAGCTAATAGATCTGTTGTTAACTCTAACTAACTAACATGTAGTTTAGGCAATGCATATGAAGGTTAAACTACAAATTGTTCTGTCAACAGGACCAAGCGTAGAGACGAATCTTGACGTGATATCACAGGAGGCCTTCATTGCAGAGATCAAACGTTTACGTGAACGGCTGGTCACCTTGGAAACCGAGAACGCAACCTTGAACATGAAACTGAGTCAGCAGCAGTGGGAGGTGAGTGAAACTCTTTGAGGTCACGTTCAATATGAAACTAATGTAGTAGTTTTAGGAGGATAGTGAAACTCTTGGAGGACACGTTCGATATGATACGCATGACTGCTTATTGAACGTGATGGGAGGTGATTGAGTAGTGTATACTAATTACTGAGTAGTAGGAGGTGATTGTGAATCTTGAGGACACGTTCGATATGATAGGCATGACTGCTTATTGAACGTGATGGGAGGTGATTGAGTAGTGTATACTAATTACTGAGTAGTGGGAGGTGATTGTGAATCTTGAGGACACGTTCGATATGATACGCATGACTGCTTATTGAACGTGATGGGAGGTGATTGAGTAGTGTATACTAATTACTGAGTAGTGGGAGGTGATTGTGAATCTTGAGGACACGTTCGATATGATACGCATGACTGCTTATTGAACGTGATGGGAGGTGATTGAGTAGTGTATACTAATTACTGAGTAGTGGGAGGTGATTGTGACTCTTGAGGTCACGTTCAATATGATACTCATGACTGCATATTGAACGTGTATGGGAGGTGATTGAGTAGTGTATACTAATTACTGAGTATTGGGAGGTGATTGTGACTCTTGAGTTCACGTTCAATATGATACTCATGACTGCATATTGAACGTGTATAGGAGGTGATTGAGTAGTATATACTAATTACTGAGTATTGGGAGGTGATTGTGACTCTTGAGGTCACGTTCAATATGATACTCATGACTGCATATTGAACGGGTATGGGAGGTGATTGAGTAGTATATACTAATTACTGAGTAGTGGGAGGTTAATGAAATTCTTGGATTCATGTTTATTAATAGTAGTAATAGTAATTTAATAGTAGTGAGGTGAATGAGACTTTTTGGTTGACGTTCATTGCCAAACTAATTCAGCAGTAGTGGGAGGTGAAAGAGTCTCTTGGGGTTTTGTTCAGTGTGAAACTAACGCAGTAGGACTGTGAGGTGAATGAGACTCTTGGAGTCACGTTCAATATGAAACAAGTTAGCAGCAATCGGAAGCGAGGGAAACGTTTGGAATCAAATCAACATGAAACTTGTTTAAATTTGAGGTGGTTTTACATTTTCTTATCACTTATAATATTAAATAGTCATCACGATAGTAGAGGTGAGTCGAACAAAAATCTGGCTTTCCTCTTTTATACAAGTGTACTTCGCCAGATGTAATTATTTATATTAACCGTTTATAGTCTGCAATTTTTGGTTCTTTTCTTTAATTTTATCATTTTTATCTGTCAATGAATGTAATCTTAACATTAACAGCTACATAATTTTAATTTTGACGAAAGTCTCCAACATCTTTAAAAGGGGTTGCATTGATACTTCTTAGAACCCCTGGGATGGTTTCCTGACGAAATTTCAAAATAAAGATAGGCCTATGTGTTATCCAGAGACACTGTGAATGTCCATTAAAAATTTCAGATGCATGGGTTCAGTAGATTTTGCGTGATTGAGTAACACAGACACATACACAGACAGACAGACAAACACACAGACAGACAGACAGACAGACAGACAGACAGACAGACAGACAGACAGACAGACAGACAGACAGACAGACACACACACACACACACACACACACACACACACACACACACACACACACACACACACACACACACACACACACACACACACACACACACACACACACACACACACACACACACGCACGCACGCACGCACGCACGCACGCACGCACGCACGCACGCACGCACGCACGCACGCACGCACGCACGCACGCACGCGCACACACACACACACACACACACACACACACACACACACACACACACACACACACACACACACACACACACACACACACACACACACACACACGTACACACGCGCGCGGTGCCGTCCAGTCCAAATATCACTGATAAGTTGATTCTGACTGAATAACCAATCCATTGCAGTATTTTGTTTATGCTAGCCATCACTATCTGATAAGATAGCTAGTAATTTCACCATATAATTGTAAAACTTGTGAAAATATTTTTGGAATAAAAATAGTTCTATTCTATTCTTTGAACTAGAGACAGTTGGTGGTGGAAATATAACTGAAGACCTCTTTTTTATGGTGGAGTATCAACGTGTATTTAAAAAATATTCATCAGACGATTTAAAAAATATTGGTAATAATATCAAATTAAATTATCTTTTATACATAATAATGTCTAATTAAGGCTTGAATTTCAGAGGTAAAAACATGTTGTAGACTCTCTACCACATTATCGGAGAGGCGATAATTTGTTATGCTCACTTAACATCACTATGTTTTGTTTATATTCTATTTATTCATGGCTCGTTTTTCTAAATTGTGTATAATTCTAACTAAGAAGTTAGGTTTAAGTCATTATTGGCCGTTAGTTTAACAAATGCTGCTGCAATGGCTAATATTTATATTGAAATATCCACAATTTGTCAATTCTGGGATGTGCATATATGTGTATATCTGCACAAACAAGTTTCTTAGTTCTTATATTACTCCCTAGGGTTTATTCTATGTTTTATATTACTGGGTCAATAAAACATAAAAGAGACCCCTTCAGCAATACACGCATGTGCTCTGTAGTAGCACTTGACGAAAAGAACAACATTTAACTATCTATTGTACCTGGCTGGGACTGATTCCATCACAGTTTATTTGTTTGGAAGAGAATGAAATAAATGTGTTCTATTATAGAAAAAAATTAAGTATAATATGATGGAATAGTTTTATTAAAACTACAGTATAAAGTGACCTATTTTTATGAGTCTTACTTGAAGAAAATATATTTTCGTTTTGCTAAGTAAGTAGTGATGTTTATAGGATATATACAGGGTGTACATTTTTTTAACCAGCCACATATGTTGCTTCAATAACGAACGGATTAGCAAAGTTCTGCTTAATGGGACCTTTATTACTTATTGGAGGAACTAAAAGAAAGTATTTCCAAAAATTTGGTTTCAAAATATTTATTGAGTAAACCCTCCAAATCCAAGATATTCAAATCACAACCTATATATTGTAGTACTTGTAATGAAATCCCATTTAAAATTAAGAGTTTTGGTACAACAAATTTTGAAATCACACTAACCGTTTAGTCACTGTATGAAAAATCCTAATCTTTTTAAGTTTCTTAAAAACTTTCAATGTTTTCGTTTTGGTTCCACAATAGGTAATATTGGTTCCCTTAAGCAGATCTTTGCTTACTGTAAAGTACAATTACACTTTACGTGGTTCGGATTCCACGTAAACTACATAAAGCTGTAGGTCCCTTAGTTGCCCTGGCTGTTGGGCTATTAATAAATTGCCTTTTCCGATGAACAGTTAAACTCAGTTAGTAGCCAGACTACACTCATCCACACTCATTCTACACTCATATAACCATTCATATTCGCCTTAAAATACCAACAACGTTGTGTCGGCGTCACATTTGTAATAGTAATAGTAATAGAGATTAATTAGTTCAGTGGAAATAATAATTAAACTAAACGTTTTAGGTTCTTATAAACTTTTACTGGAACTTAAATTAAATATAATGTATAATTCTTTTCCTACAACAATAAACTGTCTAATACTTAACATCTGTCAATAATATTCTTTAAATCAACACATAATAACAAAACATAAAAGGCATAGAGCAAATATTAAATGTTAGTAAATAATTTCAAACAGATGTTTTAATACATCAAAATTATAATCCATTTCACTTACTAATTCGGCATTGAAGCAACAAATGAAGCCAGTTTTCAAATAATCACGCTTTATTATTGGTAGGAAAATTTAAGATTTTTCCTTCCTCAATATGATTTGTTTATAAAATAATAAATGTTTCTCTGCATATTTGCAATTATATAAATCAAATATTGCCCTAACGGTTTAATTATATTTTTTTACTCTCCTTATTATGTAAACGGTATGTTGCAGTGTTATATTTTAGCTTTATATCAATTTAACAACGTTCTGTATTGATAAGGTGGAACACCGGTTAGCAGAGATAGAGATGCAGATCTGTGGCGCCAGCAGTGCTGACAGTAGCGCGGAGGACAATGAGCGTAACAGGGAGAGCATCATTTAACAGCGAAGAGCACAGGATCAGGCTCTGACAGACGGGCAAGTTGCCCGGTGCTCGCCACTTACCAAGGGGGTGAGCTATCTCCTGCCGCTCACCCAGTGTGAGTCATAACGGACCTGTGGACGGACGCGATCAGATTTAATTGGAATGAAGTATTTAAAGTAGCTTACATAACTTTTTACATTTTCTAAATATATAAAATACTTCATATCAATATTTTTTCTATTTAATCACTATTAAGGACACCATTTAAATATTTAACTTACAATTTAAAACATTTCTTGACCAACAACGGAAATAAAGCCATAAAATTGTATTTGTCCTTATTGATAAAACCACATTTTATGTATTCATTTTAAGATATTATAAATTATAACCTTATTGAACGTGATAAATCATATAATATTTAAAAAGAAAGTTTTGTAAAATATTATATAATAATTTTTAAATCAAAAACTCTTCATGCACAATTATACAAATTGAATAAACAAATGAAAGTCTTCATAGAATGCAAGAGATCAAAGGAACTTATTTACTGTTGAAAATAAAGTATACATATAATATTACCTTGTTTTCTTCGTTAAAATACTATTTTTATAAAGTTATAATCAAATAAAGAGTGTATCATGATTTTATAAAAGCATGAATTAAATATTTTAAGTCAGATTTAATAATTAAAATAGAACAACTACTATCATTAAAGTGTAATAGCAGGGACTTCTTTTTTCGATATATTTTAAAACATAATAATTGATTATTAGGGGCGTATTATTTACTATTAAATTACTCTACAATAAACACAAAAGATCACAAATTATTTTACTTTTTAATTTACTTGGTTTTACTTACCATAAAACACTGAAATATTTGAGTGTACTTGAATCAAAAGAGGATATCTCCACATTTGGTCAAATATCAGGTTATTATTGTTTCTGATTGAATTAACGATTCTCTGTTTGGCTAGAACGTCAGAAAAATTCAAAAAATATAAATACTCCATAGAGTTTTACTGTTAGTATTTACTGTTAGTATCAAAGAAAGGTATATCCATCACCAGTTACATTCAAAACAAAGTATACCCATTTCAACCAATCACAAGCATTGCTTAGGTCACGTGGTTTGCAGTGCTATCTGGCATCTGTTATTCTTTGATTAATTTAATTTTAATTTGCTGTGAAGCGCAGTATAATTATAAAAAAAAAAGTTAATAATAAATGCTGTTTTGTTATCATGATAACCCAAATGAGGCAGTGCTTTTTATAGTTATATATCCAACATTAAGGAGTAAAATTATTATTTGCATGATCTGAAAAATGTTTCAGTTCTTATGTTTCGTAAGTAAAAAAATTATATAAACGATTTACAAACAGAAGAAGGTATATCCAGCATTTGGAATCAAAAAAAGTGTATCTCCAGTGTTTTTACATAATTTTTCTCAAAAACTAACCTAAAAATGTATAATTTTTATTTCAATAATGGTGTATGTATATTTTTATCTTAATTTAGAGGAAAAGTCTAACTCTCTAACACTTATGGTTATTGAGCTTCAGTTTTTTGGCTCACCTATAAAATTTTCCAGACCAAAGAAACTCTTTTGATTCTAGTACCCTCATTTTACTTACTAAAACTACATTAAACTAATCTAAAATAAAAATCATAATCGAATGTTATTTAAACAATAATTGTTTAAATACTATGTTAATATGAAAACTTGAATTTTTAAATAACAAATGTTAGCCTGTTTAGTTTAATCGACTGTCTCTATTGGTGAATGTAAAATTGTATTTCGTAGCAATTGTGAAAATGAACAACGATTTTCAAGTTATGGTAAAAGTGAAATGTACATGTTCTAATACAAGATAAGTCTCGCTTCCATACTGGCCTAAGTGTGTAGTGAAAGTAGCAAATGGTTGTTCTTATCGTTGGCGGCTGGCTCCTTTGGAGATTGTGTCTGGCTCATACCCTCCATCTTGACTCATTTCACAGATTACGGGACAGGTTCAACACTCACAATTTATTTCACTAGATAAGAAAGAAATCTAAAGATAGATCGTAACTATATTTCATACTTTATACATATATTTGTATTTGAATACATGTAGAACATAGAGGCGTTTAAAAATAAAATAAGATATCAAATCTTTTAGAAAATATTTAACGTTTAGGTGTTAATTAATATTTGGATAGATAGTATTTTATTCAAATATTTTACCACAAAATTTGTTATTATACCATAAAAGGTTTGTTTAACTTATCTACTTTTTTCTGATTTACCAAGTTTCAGTGACATGATCAGTCCATTATCAGTTAGTAAAGCAGGATCAGGAACTTGTGTGCAATTATCAGGTGATAGTGCACGTTCAGTATCGTGTGTAAGATCGTCAGGTGGGATTGGAAGCTCATTATCATATTTTTTATGATGGTCAGGGGGAAGTCAAGTTTAGTATTGTGTCTACGATGGTCAGGAGGGAGGTCAACTTCAGACGTTTGGATCGCGGAGGTGTATCAGGGAGCTACGTCTGTTATAGGCCACTAGAGCATACTCAGCCTAGGATATGAAGTTGAAGGAAACGATACGAACATGACAGCACGAGGTAGGCAGACAGCTCGTGTCTCCGGAAGAGAGGCCCCAAGGAAACATCGGGCCTGAAACAAACACAAGGGGAAAAAAAGGGAGCAATTATAATTCTAAAGTTGGCTAACTGCAGGTAACTGGAAATGAGAACCATCTGAATGTTGGGGAGTGTGTGAGGAGTGATTGGTTAATGTTGCGTCAGTAGTGAGTTTTGTTATAGGTGGCTAGTGGTAGAGGGGGGTAAGGTGAATAAAAATCTGCTGTGAATCACGTGGTGAATGGTTAGTACAGTATGTGTTAGTGGTGTAGGATTCGGTGAAGTACCTGGCCATTATGGGGGAATCAGTGGCTTTGGCGAGATAATTTTGGTTGAGGTAATTGAGGAACTCACGTAAGGTGGGAATGTGGGACAGAGTGTAAAGGTCTTAGGGGCTGTGTTGGGTTCTAGGTGGTAAGCTAAGTGCAAGGTGAGTCACTCGGACCTTTTGAAGTTTGAGAGGTGGTAAGAACTGGATGGGCGTACGTGAGTGTGAAGGGGATGTGAACTTCAACGTCCCGTGTGCGATGGTCAGGTAGGAGGTCAGCTTCAGTGTCATTTATAAGATGATCAGGTGCGAGTGAACTACAGTATCGTGTGTACGATAACCAGATGGGGTCAAACTTTAGTATCCTGTGTACGATGGTCATGTGCGAGTGAACTACAGAATCGAGTGTACAATGGTCAAGTGCGAGTGAACTACAGTATCCTGTGTACAATGGTCATGTGTGAGTGAACTACAGTATCGAGTGTACGATGTTCAGGTGCGAATGAACTTCAGTATCATCTGTAGGATAGTCAGGTGTACGTGAACTGCAGTATCGTGTGTACGATGGGCATGTGCGAGTGAACTACAGTATCCTGTGTACGATGGTTATGTGCAAGTAACTACAGTATCGTTTGTACGATGGTCATGTGCGAGTGAACTACAGTATCCTGTGTACGATGGTCATGTGCGAGTGAACTACAGTATTGTGTGTACGATGGTCATGTGCGGGTGAACTACAGTATCATGTGTACGAGGTTATGTGCGAGTGAACTACAGTATCGTGTGTACGATGGTCAAGTGCGAGTGAACTAAAGTATCGTGTGTACGATGGTTAGGTGCGAGTGAATTGTAGTATCTTGTGTTGGTGGTCAGGTGTGAGTGAACTACAGTATCGTGTGTACGATGGTCAAGTGCGAATGAAATAAAGTATCGTGTGTACGATGGTCATGTGCTAGTGAATTACAGTATCGTGTGTACGATGGTCAAGTGCGAGTGAACTACAGTAGCCTGTGTACGATGGTCATGTGCTAGTGAACCAGAGTATCCTGTGTACGATGGTCTGGTGCGAGTGTACTACAGTAACCTGTTTACGCTGGTCATGTGCGAGTGAACTATAGTATAGTGTGTACGATGGTCATGTGCGAGTGAATTACAGTATCGTGTGTACGATGGTCAAGTGCGAGTGAACTACAGTATTTTGTGTGATGACCAGGTGGGGTCGAACTTTTGTACGATAGTAAGGTGGGAGTGTAACGTGTACGATGGTCAGGTTGAAAGTCAAGTTTATTATTGTGTGAACGGTGTTGGAGTAGATGAGCACATATAGCGACTTGTATACTATGCCCGGGTAGGATCAGCACGTTGATTGGCAGTGTTTTATGCTATTCGTATTCCATTTTCTTTAAAGGCCCGTTTACACGCAATGAAAAATCGTAGCGATGTGATTGTAACGATATCTTGGATGATATGTTCATTGTAGGTCACGGTTTCTGCCATGGACGAAGTAATATTGTGGTAAGTTTTTGTAGCTACTTTTGCGATGAAAATGACAAACTCGCGGGGACCTAGAAGAAAGTGGGGCCACCAGTCGTTGCTGAAAAGAGCCAAATTATTGAAAAAACTGAGAAATGAACCCAGTGACTGGCGTAATTAGGCCCTACCTAATATATAGGAACTCTCGAGGACTTTGAATTGCCATTTGTTACTAGAAACATTTGATCAAAAAGACGCAAATAACAACCGCAAACAAAACAAATAACTAGCACGTTTAATAATCAGATTAAACTGAAACCGAGTTAAATTGTCAAATTAACTGATGGACTTGTTGCTACGTTTCACAGAAATTGTTGCCGGCCTGCTCCAAGCATCCAATCCAATTCCAATAAATCACTACGATGACCTTTTACACTCTACGATAAATCGTAACGATTAGATCGTCACGATGCATCGCTAACATTTATCGCAGTGTTTAAGCGGGCATTAACCTCTGATGTCATAAATGATGCAAATAATGCAACTTTCTCATATTGATTTCTCATATATATACCTTTTAAATATAATTATGTAGAAGAAACAGAAATATGCTAAATTAAATTGAACTGACGCTTCAGTTGCGAAATATATCTCCGTAGCATGTCACTGAACAATTTATACCTATTTAAGCATAACATCAACGCCGTTCATGTCAATACACAATCAAAGATTAATTTTAACAGTCATTCAATAAAAATTTCCGTTGGTTTAGCTTTGGCCTTTTGAATCGAGGACTACTTGTTTGATGAAACTTGACATAAAATTAGGGCATATTTTTGGAATGGAGAGTATTTATTTACAGACAGAATCTTCAAAAGCCAGTTTCCAGTATAGTTTACTGGTATTTCATAAATGTCGGTTTATGTCGAAATGTTGTCTCAACAATAATTAAACTCATTAATCTATAAAAATATCGCTCAGACTACGCTTGCCAGAGGAAGTAAACATTTTCAACGTTTTTTTTCTTTAGTTTTATATTTTGGTATATTTTGGCCAAACGATAATTGATTTATTTTATTGAAAACCGTTACACCTAAGCTTTGCATTATTTTTTTACAAACCAAACAAGAGTGGCATATTGTGTAATACTATGAAGTATTGTTAATTTGTTAACTAGCAAATTAAAAATGTATCTTCTTTATACTGAGTTATAAAACAATCAAATTGTAGGTCATTATGCTGATTTTAGTTGCAATATGTTCTGTTTTGGTTTCAAACACTATTTTAGTCTACAAACATTTATGTTTGTTTGTTTACGGGTTAGAAAAAATATTAGACGTTTTCTGAAATCACTGACTTTTTTAAAACCTTTTAATGAAATCCAATATATTTGCACAAAATTGTCCCATTAAAGTTGACACTATCACAGGGTATAGAATACCAAGTAAGAATTTATAATTGATTTAGTTTGATTGTTTTATTGTATGTATTCCAATTAGCAAATAGAAGTTGTACAGCAATTAAGTAAACTTTAAGTGTATTCAATATTTATCTATATTACTGATAATTTTTAGTATTGTAATATCTCTCTAAGTTAATTTATCCAAGTGCTAACTCTTTAGATTGTGCTGGTAAACCAGATCTATTCTCCATAAACGACCTTAATAAACATCAACTATATGAAAAACACGTATTGTACGTTCTTTAAATTATTACTGATTGATTAAAAGTTTGGGAAGTTTTGTAATTGCATGCAGTTATAATTATATATTTGTAACTATTGAATTTTCATCGCATTCACATGATTTGAAACAGATGAATCATTGATGTGAAATGTTCTAAAAATCTTTGATTTACAAAGAAATGATAAATTAGAAAAAACATTAATCCAAAATACACTTAATTAAATGTGCATTTTTTAATGAAACGTTCCAAAAATCTGTTTGTTCACGATTTTTTCAATGTAATGTTATTCATGTACGAGAGACTTTAATGTTCTAAAACATGAAGTTACAGCTTTAACAATATTTTATTTAGAACTAAAATACGTGAGTATATGTTTAAATTAGATATTGTGATAATTTTTCACATGTAAAGCCTCTTACCTTTAAAAAAATCCCCTCTTTACAATGTAATATTTGAACTAAAAATGTAAAGAATTTACCAAGTAGGATATATAAGTTTTTATAGTTTTATAATTCCTGTTAAGTATTAACAGACAGTACAGAATAAAATACAATTTTAATGCAATATTTGTCTAGAGTGAATAGGTATTTAAATATGATGAATGAACTTAAGTAAAGATATGAACGGAAAACTAATATCGAAAAGTGTAATAGCTCATACCAACATAGTGTTTAATATTATAACTGTGCAAAAAGGTGCAACATTACGCAACGTTTCATAGTTATTTCCCAATCTTTATTAAGAAAACTAGTTTATTTCCCTACAATAGTATTTCATAATCTATAGTTGTAATTGTTTAAATTACAATTAAATACTTCTTTTCAATTACTAAGCTGGCAACCAAAGTCTGAGACATCACGTCGCTTAAACTTTCGAGTGGACTTTACGTCATAACTTTGAAAGTTCCAATTTCGTGTTCACTTGTATATACTGATTGTAAATAAGAGATGATGAAATTTCGTATTTTTATTCTATGTGCTTTTAGATAGATGAGCATTGTATAATAATATAAACTGGGTGTTTCAAATTCCTAAGGTACATTTAAAACAGTTAATAATTGTATAACTTGTTTATTATTTTTCATTTTAATTACAATCAACTATAAGTTAAAAACATAAAAATAACCAAATATATTTCTTCTTGATAATAACTCTTATTTAAAGTTGTATCTTTTTTTTATAAGTCAACCATTATCAGTAGTGAAAAATTTAAAAGTGATGCAAAATTACGTTTTTGAAAGTTATATTAAAGAAATTATAGCCTTGGGCAGAGAGTTTAGATTGTTCCTATTCATCAACTATGCACATATAATAATGTACTACAAAATGTTAATAATAATTAGTTGTTAAAAGAGAACTGAGCATGTGAAGTGCCAATAGCTGTTCAATTAATTTCAGTTTTCTTACACAACTTCCATCTAAATATTTCTAATACGTTTCAAGCTATTCTACATCAAGAAGTGATTTTTGTACGACAAATTCAAAATATACACCTTCCAACATACATCTTCAGACCAATTGAAACCCGACTTCTAGATCAACACTGTGCAATTGTTTTTATTTAAATTTTAGCTGGACCCCGTAAAATCATACATATAAAAATGTTGGTTCCACTACAAGACTATAGGAACTTCATGTAACAAACCAGCCTTCATATTGTTCAATTTACATAGAACATTGTGTGCATACATTAATGTATATACTGTGATGTTGTTTGTTGTTAAGTATTGGAAACATCATCCTTACATTAAATGCAATACAGCCAAGGAGTATAACACAGGTGCACAATTATCAGTGGACCTCTTACTTTTTTTAAATGAGTAGTAAAATAATAGGAATTTATGATAAACTGTTAGAGATTTTAAAGTTAAATTAGCCTATTAACAAAATTCAAAAGAAATTTAAATCAAATAGCTATTACAGGGTAGGTCTGTTCACAAAAAAACATACTTCCCATAACCCCAAATCCATTTCTCAGGTGCTAAAGTTTAGTGTAAACAAAAATGGTTAGATGAACGTTTATAGTTACTATTTAATTAACCATAACCATTAAGTAATATAAAAAAATAGTTTTCAAGTGAACAGTTTTGTTGAAATATTGCTATGGCCAATTCCAGTGTTCCTCTTATTTTTCAAAAAATAGTAGTAAAAACTAATGACAAAGTATAACAAACTGTAATTGGTTTTTAAAGTTACATTATCCTTTTAACAAATTTAAACGATTTTATTCCTCAGAAAGTAAGACGTTTTTTAATCCTCTGATAATATATTGCCCATTTAAATAAAAATGTATGTCACACAAGTACAATATGATAAAAATACAAAAGAGTAAAAAATGCCAGTAATAAATTTTCGATTAACCACATGTACTATCCTCAGACCAAAGGGATTCTCACATGATAATGTCCCTTTGGTTACATAAATCAAACTCCGTAATGTTTATCATATAAAAATATTGAATTATATTTAATACATTTTAATCAATTATATTATGTAATATGTCAATTAAAAATATATTTAATGAAACTAAAGGCGAAAATCTTCCTTCCATAAAAATGTGTTCACTTAAAGTAAAACTATTACAAACTTAAATATAAATTGATTGTTTTCGCCCATAAATACTCCAGCTACGATGCCACACCCTTCCATCAACCTACCTTTGAACTTGATAAACTTATAAATATTTAATTCCTTAAAATGACACTAATCTAAGTACGCTAGTCTTGATAATAAATGTTTTAAAGTTTCCTTGCGATTCTAAACATAATAAAATGCATTCAAAATATTAATTAATTGCAATAAATATGTTTTTATTATTTCGTAAATGTTTGTAATTTGCCCTTAATCAAATATAATTTCGAAATACCAAGAAGATTTTCAATTTGACTCAGGGACCAAATTCATAAAATTTCGGGTTCTGGAACGTTTGATTTGATGAGTTTTTTCACTTTTGGCATGGAACAGAAGAAGCAAAATTATTGGTTAAGATAACAATTATTTATTTATCGTACTTATTAATTATTTTATCATAAAAACTTCTAGTAATATGTTCTTGCTGACTGCTTATATATTAAGATTTAATTCTTGTATTTAAATATAATTTAAACCCTTCCCAGAAATATTAAAACTGCATAATTTATTTAATAATTTGGATATATTTTATAAGATTTATTAAATATTATAATGTTTAGATCAAATATACTGCAATGACACATTTTAACTCAATTTTTATTAAGATTGTTTTGCTCCAAACCAATAAAATCTTTAAATCTAGTTCAATGGGTTTATTCATTCGTATATCTTAGACTTCATTTGGCAAGACTGTATCTTGTTAAATATTTCTTCTTCTTCTTCTTAATCTTGATATAAATTAGATTTTAGGTAGATAATGTATTTAAAATGTAATGTTTCTGATGTTTCTAGTTTTTCCTTTGTTTCCTTATAGTATCAATTAGTTTATTTTAACGTTTTATTTTACCTTCAGTTTTTTGTGGTTTTGATGTCGAAACCATTCTTATTAATTTTACGATACTATATTTAATATTATGATTTATTGATTCTAAACATCAATACTTTGCCAGAAACATCAGAATCGTTCACTTTTCTTGACTTCTGTGCATCTAAGCACGCTTTTCTGTAGTTATAATCTTATAATCTTTTATAATCCCAATTCTAATATAATATTTTTATCTAGCTTCAATTCGACATTCACTATGTATTTTAATTAGTTAATTGACTTGTATATTTAAATAAAATGCTTTAGGTGAGAGCTGGATATGTTTTGACTCAAATGGATGTGATAATATAACTTACCTATAGTACCAATACCCGTGGCAGCCGCTGTAACCTTAAGGTAAGGTAATGCCGTAAGGTGCTGTTTTGTTTGAGGGATTTCTCTTAGTCTACCAGAGTTATGTAGTGTCATATTCTAAACATGTTTTCGCTAAAGAGTATGTGTAGAAGAGTGGGTATCCGTACTGTATATCCAATGTTGTAAATGAAAAAGATCAATAATTTCACAAATTTTAATGGATTTATACATTTTTTTATCGCTCAGGTAAACATAATTTGTAAATAACTAAGTAATTAATAAATAAATAAAGTTTTTACTAAAACAATATAAGTCTGCATTGTTATTATTCACCTCGACAAATTCTCTGTGATAATACATAAAACACTATTCCTAATTCATTACATCGGCCTCTTCAGTTTATTTAGTAAAAATGCACTTTCTTGCCATTACTGAAAATACGATTTTTTGTTGAAAAAGTGTTTAAATATGAGTTGCTATCTCTTGAGGAGCTTGGATTCATCCACCGAAAACTCGTTTTTACTGAAAACTTGAAAAACTAGTTTATTATCTGATATTGTGTTTTTAAAGTGTTTTACCACCTTTCGTTAAAATCGTTATTTTCATTTTTTTTTTTTCATTTTAAATTGTGTTAAACACGAATACATAATTGATTTTCAATAAAACTATTTTTTCCTCCAAACAATACACTTCTTACTTCACCAAACATAACCTTAACGTACCCTAATTGTCTGCTTACTCGACAAAAATTCGTAATTTCCGTTAAATTCGGGTGCGGGAATATAGATGGATTCGGTTTTTGTGATTAAAAGTTGGTGTTTATGATAATCACGTTATATACTTTTTATGTTATATCTCGAGAAACAATTAATGATTATAGACCAAAAATGGCTTCAAAATTCGTATTCAGTGTAAAAAAACACACAAAATTTAAAAAGAGATGATTAAAATTTCATTTAAATTGATGGTAATATGTAAAAAAAAACTATTAGCTGAAACTATAGGTTTTTTCGAGTTTTTCAGTAAAAGCTGTGATTTCCGCAGAATTAAAAAGTAAAACTCGTGAATATATAGCCGATTCTTGAACCTTTCCAGTCAACGTTTTCAATTTTTAATTTGTGGTAAGAAACTGCATAGTAACCATTTATTTAACAACTTTTACATACTAAACAAAATAATGAATAATTGAAGTACTAACCTAGACGTTCAACATGTACGCTATTACGCTTTGTACCATAAATAGCGTAGTTTGTTGTCAGATACCATAAAAAAGCTGTGGTGTAATAAAAATACAGATTTATGCCAATATAAGTGTTTACACTATCAGCGAATTTTCTCAGATAGTTTACCGCGAGAGTTATCAGCCACTCTCACGAGAGTCTCAGATATGTAAGATGTACGGTTTTCACGTTACGGGAAAAATAAAACGATGAGGGGCTTTTTTTATCCCTTACAAATGGAATTTCGAGAAATCCTTTCTTAGTTGTCTGTATGATACATATACTAACTTCACTCAAATTTCGTCAAAATCTGTTCAGTAGTTGCGGATATGTCGTACGTTGTTTCCGGACTTTATATATTAAGATAACTATATAACAGACAAATAACAAAACTTTGTTGACATGTTGATATCAACATCTTCATATGAACAGAGAACCTTCTTCTTTTGTCAAAACCATTTCGGAGCCCGATAGTAAGTAAAAGTTATGAATTAATGATAAACCATTTTAAGTTTTTTTTACAAAAAAAAAAAACATAATTAATCTTATACAAAGCATTACGTCACGGGACGAACGGTGGTATCAATCAAAATCAAACAAAATCAAACTGTACTAACATTTCCAAGTACTTCCTCTTCTCTTATTGGAATGGGTGTTTATGAAAAAGTTCCTACCGTGTCTCTGACATTATTACTTGAATACTTAATTCCTACGAAAGAAAGTTGTTCGACTACTTCCTAGCAAAAATTGGAACAGAAATTACAACCTTTCATTGACTCTATATATAAATTCTTCCAAATAAAATGTACATATAAACATTCCTTATTATATTAAATATCAGCACAGGTGATCTCTACACAAGCCTATGTTTTAAGGAGCTAAATAAAGGCACTTATCTATTTTTATTTTTTTATTTATATGTAGTGTCTGATGATGGTAATGTTTTACTGGAAAGCCTCACAGAATAACATTTTATTTGACTCCAGTTTTGAATACTTTCATACATTTTATAATATCCAGTAGGAAGAGCTTCAACAAAGATACTTATCTCATTGTATTTGATATGTTAGCACATCATGTATCAATTTATGATGGTCAGGTAGGGATATCGATAAGAGGTTAAATGTAAGAAAGGGCAATTTTTCCCTAATTTTACCTCAATAATGAGGGGTTTTAATTAAATTCAATTCAAATCTTCACGACAGTTCAGCAGCGTTACGTATATCGAATGGGTTTTTCTTGCCAGCTACCAATATAAAGGGAGATAATGGAAGGACTGAAATAAAAATTTACTTCATTACAAAGTTACTGTGGCTTATTTTAAATACTATCATCCATCACCAAGCTAAATACAAGTTTCACAATCATTAAACACATGTTTCTCCGATTGAATGAAAACCATGCAATTCCCAGAAATAAGTGCCTTGGGCAACCACCTATGAGTAGGGATGGCATCGATATATCGATATATCGGAAATATCGATAAATGAGTTTCGATATATTGATATATTAGTATCGATATTTTCTGTCAATAATAACGGCCATATCGATATTTTGGTCCTATATATCAAATCACTAAATATTGACGTTATTATCTCTCCTCAAAATCATCTCGATTCGAAAAAAATTCATTGAAATTGCCTTTTATGCGTACAAAAGATGCATGGAATAATACATTAACTTTATTTGGTTTTTTTCAATGTAAAATTTTAAAATTTGAAACACAAAAAAAATTTTATTAGATTATTCTTTTATAATTATTATAATAATTAAAGGTATAATTATTCTTATTTTGATTTATTTTTCATTCAACCCCACAGACTACTGCTTGTTTTGTGTGGATAAATTTATTTATTTTTTACATTCAGTATGCTATTTCTAAATAGTGACAGCAAAACATGAGTGTATTTTTGATCATGACATAAGAGTTAATGCATTATTTTAAACAGATAAATAATTTGTAATTCGATACATCGGTTACTCGATATTTTGATATTTTTCTTTCGATATTATCATTAAATCGATACTTGGTTTGCAACATATCGATAATACGATATATCGTTATGTTCATAATATTTACCATCCCTAACTATGACCCTTGGGCAATCACCTATGTGATCCATAGTTTGAGTTTCAGTTCCGTAATCACATGACTGATATGGAGCTGTCAGTCAGTGATTTTATATCTGCCGTTCCTACTTATATGTCCAGTAATTGCAGCTTCCCACACGTGTGTGAAAACGTCTCAAAATATCCTATTCCTACGAAGACGGATGACTTAACCTGTGTCAGTCATATGGTCGGATACCCAAACCTTGTTCCGGCCATCAAGCATGTCCACCCAGTTGTTTTTGGCTAATTTAACACCCACTTTGTTTTTGGATAAATTAACATAATATAAAGGTATTCGAGGGAGTCCCTAGAACTAAGTCACTCATAATGCAAAATAGGATATCTTGTAAAATGGGGAGATTTTGAAAAAGTTACAAAAGACGTTTTTGAACTTTCTATGTAATGCATATTTTCGTCATATTTCAGGAGATGCTGTGGCAGAGCTGAGATTCAAGGCTGTTCTCAAAACTAAACAAATACACCACGTGGTTCGTATTCCATAATGAACTGTAGGTTTCCCCTCTGCCCTGTCTCTGGAGTGCTTAAGGTGCTCCAAAATGCCAATCCAACGCTGGAAAGTCGACAGCACTACAATAGATATTCAATCTTCCCCTCAGTGGGCTAAAACATGTTCTATTTCGACTGTGTGGTTCGTTTTCAGTATTGAAATGAATTATATAGAAACTGTTTGACCATTAAAGGTTCGATACAAGGGACCATAAGTTGGCATTATTAAACAATACATGAGTAACATTTAAAGTTTCACATATTTAAATGTGAATGATTATATGAATACTGAATTTTTTATAAATTATCACATTAGAGTCCACTATAAAAGTGTTTTATCTATCAAACGACACTTCAGTTGTTACATTACGGTCAATATTAACGACTGATGTTTAAAGTATAAACCCACGTGTTATCAAGCGGAGCTGCCCCCTTAACGTGTCGGTGTCTCGTATCTGATTTTGGCATGGTTACGTCTATATCAATCTACATATTTAATTTTCTTCATTATGATCTCATTGTATAGTCTCATTATGATTGATAAAATTTAGTTTCAAATGAACATAGACAGTTCCTTGAAATAGCATTTACTTTGTAAGTGGTGACCGAATGAAACGAATTGGAAACCAAGAATACGCCTCGTGTCTGAAAAAAAAAACTGTGAGAAGGAATTTATTATTCACAGACCTTTGTGAATACCTCTGGTCTGTGGAAAACAAAGGTGGTTTACTGATATAGTTCGCAATATCTTTTCATTTTGAACTTATATTATACTATAGTAAACTTGTTTTGTGAAACAATCTTAATACAAACAAATATTACTGGGACAGTTAGAATTCCTATCATAATTATTGTTTTTGAATACATTTTTATGGTAAGCCAATCTAATAAAATTAATACATTCTAGTGATTGATGTAATATTGCTATAATTGGCAGTCAGTGGCTATCAATGTTTTTCTTTTTTTAGGTTCACTCATTTTAATACTGGTAAAAAATATTAAGTAATGTTTTTGGGTTAAATCCAAGAACTGCCATGGAGGACTGGTAACAACTTGCGTGTTCGGGACGGTTTTAATCTGAATTTCCATAAAAAAAGATTTCGTTATACAAATCAGGTATATTCTTTGCATTGTTCCTTGCATTCTTGCATCTAGGAATAGTTAATTTTTGTATTTGTTTTTACTTATAATTAAGTAATTTCAATTTTTAACTAGTTAAAATTTTTATATTTATGATAATACTCTTTAATGTAAAAATAACAATTGCCATGCTTTATTCATAGTTTTAGTATGACAATGTTTACCCATTTCCACTTTTACTGTTAGCTCCATTAACATTTGTAATCTGATGCCAAGATAGTTTTTTTTAAGTACATGTTTAGGTGGATAGTTTACATTTTTTTACAGAAATAAAAAATGCCATTATTTACATCTAAAATTTATATATTTATTTTATTTATTTCCCAGCAACGAATAATAAGACGTTAATTAACGTTAATTAAGAAGTATAGTGATTTTTTTACGTTTTTAAAACATGAAACTAAATATAAAACTAGTAACTTACTTTCAAAATGTTATATGATTTCAACGTAAAAATAATGTTTAAAACTTACTTGTAATAAAAGATATTCTGTTTTTTTTTTTTAGTTTATCGTACTTGTCTACGACAGTATTTTCAATAAAAAGTATAATATATAAAACATGAAACCGAATCAAAATTAATAATTTACGACTCATCATTTTACTATACAATTGACGTCAGTTTAATTTCACATTGCTTAGATTAAATGACAGGTGTCAATACTTGTTAAACTAAAAGGCAATATCTGAAGTCAGCTGACAACGAGCCTTTCTCCACGTTAAATTAAACGTGAATAGAATATTAACGAGGGTTTCATGTGTTGAGGGAAACATCATTACATTGTGATTGACATGTGTCTCTAAACCAAAGGTAAAATCAATAATCAAGGTAAAGTTTTAGGTTTTATCAAAATACTTGTTTGAAAATAAGCAGTTTATTTTAAGACATCTATCAAATTTTACGTGTACTAACCTAAATGCATGTAAGTAGTGTCTTTCGTAAAACATAGCGGGAAAACTGTTGAGATTTATAACCAATTAGGCTAGGTTTGACTTTATTTTTCATGATTTTGTATTTAACTACCTCACAACCCTTGCTTGCTTCGCTACGGCGTCATTCTCTACGCAGTCCCGGCTGCCGTTTTCCTATATAACAAAGCTTTATATAGTCTAGAAAACCCTGTGAGTCTTCTTTAGGGGGATGCATAGAAGTGATATCATGTTGTAGTTAGTAGAAATTACCTTAAACATTTCACAATGTAAACCAAATCACCTAAGCTTTTTGTGTGATGTTTATCTTTATTTTTCATCAGCTGTTTGAAATAAACTATTTGACTAAATTAATGCCAATGTTATTCTTACAGAAGTTAGGAAACGTTTTGAGGCTGTTTCTACCCCACATGAACTAAATTTAGAAAAATCCTTTCTTGGTGTTTCTCTATGATACAAAAGCCGATGTATGTACATTTATGTTCCCTCCAATTTTAATCAAAATATGTTTGGTGGTTCCGGAGATTTAGTGATAAGTGAGTATATTGCTTTTTAATTATATATATTATGAAAAATCCGGGTTTTTAATGGCTCTATTTCTTATGATTTTATATTTAATTTACTTATCCATTTTATAAATGTTTATAATTAGTTGTATTATTAACTTATTAAGTTGTCTTTTGAGGGTTTAAAGTGATTTTTATGGTCCTTTAAAAAAATCTGCAATTAATATAAAAGATAAACATGTCCTTTTTGTATTTCTTTAATACTTTTAACAACTTTTTCAGCCGAAGCTGAGCTCGAACTCACGATCGTTGGCTTTATATCTGCCATAGGTCAACACCTTACACCACTCGTCCGTTTTAACACCGAATAATTTATGCATTTATTCATTATTTAGAGTGCCACTAGATTTTTTTTAGAACTGGGCATTTTCAAGATTCAAGTAAACGGATTAAAAGGGGCTTGTTGTTTTTGTAATTTAATATAATTTTCGTCCTACCAATTTCATTATGCTAATCTCCCCGCTCGTGTAATTACTGTTGCCAACAACGTAAAAGACTGGAAAATTGAGGGAGCATTTTTCCTGACCACTCTAAATGTTTTGGAAGATTAGAGTTCTTTAAGACGCTTTCAATCTCGTATAAAAATAGTCTCCACATTTCCACACTTTTACAGGGATCACTAATTTGTCAATCATAAACACAAAGACAATCATGGATCAGTATTTAAACACTAATACACAATTGTATCTTGTACTTTATCATTTATTTTATTTAGGTTTTATCTAGGAAACTAAGTTTTAATACCTGCTCCTATTAATTTGGTAGTTAAATTTGAAATGCATACGATATATACAAGGTGTAACTAACATGGTGTCCTAGCTATATATTTTAGGATTCTACACCTAATTTAGAGCAGAAAATGATGAGTAAAGTTTTATAGAATTCCGCTACGTCTAGTGTCTATATGTCTGTATATTTTCTTTTTGCAAAAAAAATAACAACTCTAGAACAGTTTTATAAAATTACTTTAAAATTTGCTCACATCTTTACATTATCATTACTAAAAAGGGTAAATTTAGCCATTGAACCATTCTAACCATTTTTAACTATTGGTAATTTTAAACTTTTAAATAAAAATATCTTATAAACTGATATGTTCACAATTTCAGACAACTTAAATAGCTTTTAGATAATTTTATTAAAAATATATCGGTACCTTAATTTGTACTGTAAGCCCCATAATTAGTGGAGTTTGGGTAAAAGTTTTATTTTACTGCAAGTATTTATATCCAGAGAATGCTTAAATTAAAAATAATGTACTAATATATTTATAATTAAAGTAGCTAAAAGGTATTATCTATATCTGACATTGTGAACCTATCAGTTCACAAGATATTTTTATTTAAATGTTTTAAATGACCACCATTTTAAAATGGCTTAAGATAACCAAATAGATATTTTTATCTTGTTTAGTAATGTTAATGTAAAGAGGTGTGCAAAATGTCGTCACTTTATGAAACCTCTCTTGAACTATTAACTAACGTGGTATATACAAACAGACAGACACTAAAGGGGGTGGAATTCAATAAAACTTTACTCATCATTATCTGCTCTAAATTATGTGTAGTGTCCGGAAATATATAGCCAGGGCTTTTTAATTACAACCTGCTCTAATATTCACTGCTACTTCACATAACCTATCCCGTCCCATAGAACCATTGGAGACAACATATAATTGCCAGCTAAAAGAATTAAAATTATTAGATTGTTTTAGTATAAGACATCACTTACTTCGCTCATGCAGATTCTTTATATGTGTTCACCTATGAACGTACCTTTCGTATCAACATTATTTAGCTTTACTCAATCAAATTTATTTTTACTTTGACTTGAGTGTCAGCTCAAATGAGATTTTAAATAGACACTCAAACATCCTTATTGTGTATGACGGTTATATAAATAACCACCTACAAAATAAAACAAGAAATATGTTGTTGGCCTCTAGACTGTTATATTATGAGCGAAAATTGTTCAATTTTTTAAGTCACCCATGTCATTTCTAAATTAAATAATCTCTAATTTTTATCCATAACAAAGTATTTTATTCTTTTTACTTATTTATAAGTGTTAGATTCGATGAACCTAAAATATAATCAAAATACTTTTAAAAATAATATATACAGGGTGATTGGTACTTACTGTTTAAATTTTTACTGGGTTATTGTACTTGGTATTTGGAGTAAAACAGTGACTATACAAATTTTTTATTTAACTTTCCATTTAACTAGCGATTTATAAAAGTATTTTTTTCAGAAAAAAGGAATTTTTTCAAAAATTCAAATTTTCAACTTGTGACTAACAAAGTCAGTTTTTCCTATAATAATTGAAATAAACTACTCAAAATTGTGGTACATACATTCTAAAGAGCGTTAAACTCCCATCAGTATAAGCTGTGTTTTGTTAAGATTGGTTACCTTTTATTGTGGTTTGAGGCGTATGAAAGAAGTAAATTATTAAGTTTTACAAATGTTGTACTTATGGCTATTGAAGACCCATATCACTCACCAGAGCTATTGAAGACCTGACCCTCTCACTTATCAAAATATTGAAGAACCAACACACCCACCTATAAATGGCCTTTAAAATGGCTAAACTGACTCAATGGATAATTTTACCCTTTTTAGTAATGATAATGTAAAGATGTGAGCAAATTTTAAAATAATTTTATAAAACTGTTCTAGAGTTATTAATGTTTTTGTAAAAAGAAAACATACAGACATATAGACACTAGACGTAGCGGAATTCTATAAAACTTTACTCATCATTTTCTGCTCTAAATTAGGTGTAGAATCCTAAAATATATAGCTAGGACACCTTGTTAGTTACACCCTGTATATATCGTATGCATTTCAAATTTAACTACCAAATTAATAGGAGGAGGTATTAAAACTTAGTTTCCTAGATAAAACCTAAATAAAATAAATGATAAAGTACAAGATACAATTGTGTATTAGTGTTTAAATACTGATCCATGATTGTCTTTGTGTTTATGATTGACAAATTAGTGATCCCTGTAAAAGTGTGGAAATGTGGAGACTATTTTTATACGAGATTGAAAGTGTCTTAAAGAACTCTAATCTTCCAAAACATTTAGAGTGGTCAGGAAAAATGCTCCCTCAATTTGCCAGTCTTTTACTTTGTTGGCAACAGTAATTACACGAGTGGGAAGAGCAGCAAAATGAAATTGGTAGGACGAAAATTATATTAAATTACAAAAACAACAAGCCCCTTTTAATCCGTTTACTTGAATCTTGAAAATGCCCAGTTCTAAAAAAAATCTAGTGGCACTCTAAATAATGAATAAATGCATAAATTATTCGATGTTCAAACGGACGAGTGGTGTAAGGTGTTGACCTATAGTAGATATAAAGCCAACGATCGTGAGTTCGAGCTCAGCTTCGGCTGAAAAAGTTTTTAAAAGTATTAGAGAAATACAAAAAGGACATGTTTATCTTTTATATTAATTGCAGATTTTTTTTAAAGGACCATAAATATCACTTTAAACCCTTAAAAGACAACTTAATAACTTTTTCATAATATATAAAATTAAAAAGCAATATACTCACTTATCACTAAATCTCCGGAACCACCAAACATATTTTGATTAAATTTGGAGGGAACATAAATGTACATACATCGGCTTTTGTATCATAGAGACACACCAAGAAAGGATTTTTCTAAATTTAGTTCATGTGGGGTAGAAACAGCCTCAAAACGTTTCCTATTTTCTGTAAGAATAACATTGGCATTAATTTAGTCAAATAGTTTATTTCAAACAGCTGATGAAAAATAAAAACAAACATCACACAAAAAGCTTAGGTGATTTGGTTTACATTGTGAAATGTTTAAGGTAATTTCTAATAACTACAACATGATATCACTTCTATGCATCCCCCTAAAGAAGACTCACAGGGTTTTCTAGACTATATAAAGCTTTGTTATATAGGAAAATGGCAGCCGGGAAAGCGTAGAGAATGACGCCGTAGCGAAGCAAGCAAGGGTTGTGAGGTAGTTAAATACTAAATCATAAAAAATAAAGTCAAACCTAGCCTAATTGGTTATAAATCTCAACAGTTTTCCCGCTATGTTTTACGAAAGACACTACTTACATGCATTTAGGTTAGTACACGTAAATTTTGATAGATGTCTTAAAATAAACTGCTTATTTTCAAACAAGTATTTTGATAAAACCTAAAACTTTACCTTGATTATTGATTTTACCTTTGGTTTAGAGACACATGTCAATCACAATGTAATGATGTTTCCCTCAACGCATGAAACCCTCGTTTATATTCTATTCACGTTTAATTTAACGTGGAGAAAGGCTCTTTGTCAGCTGACTTCAGATATTGCCTTTTAGTTTAACAAGTATTGACACCTGTCATTTAATCTAAGCAATGCGAAATTAAACTGACGTCAATTGTATAGTAAAATGATGAGTCGTAAATTATTAATTTTGATTCGGTTTCATATTTTATATATTATACTTTTTATTCAAAATACTGTCGTAGACAAGTCCGTTAAACTAAATAAACTAAAAAAAATAACAGAATATTTTTTATTACAAGTAAGTTTTAAACATTATTTTTACGTTGAAATCATATAACATTTTGAAAGTAAGTTACTAGTTTTATATTTAGTTTCATGTTTTAAAAACGTAAAAAAATCACTATACTTCTTAATTAACGTTATTTCGTTGCTGGAAAATAAATAAAATAATTTTATAAATTTTAGATGTAAATAATGGCATTTTTTATTTCTGTAAAAAAATGTAAACTATCCACCTAAACATGTCTTAAAAAAACTATCTTGGCATCAGATTACAAATGTTAAAGGAGCTAACGGTAAAAGTGGAAATGGGTAAACATTGTCATACTAAAACTATGAATAAAACATGGCAATTGTTATTTTTACATTAAAGATTATTATCATAAACAGTACAAGTAAACGTCACACAACACAAATTTATTACAATATAAGCACAAAATGCACAAATATATTACAAGTACAAAATGCACAAATATTATGGTGATCGATTTTGGTGAACCACGCTCACCTTCCTCAGACCAGAGGAAGGTGAGCGTGGTTCACCGAAATCGATCACCATAATATTCGTGCATTTTGTACTTGTATTGTAATATATTTGTACATTTTGTGCTTATATTGTAATAAATTTTTGTTGTGTGACGTTTACTTGTACTGTATATGTACCAACGCGTATTATGCTAATTAAAAAACTATTTATTATCATAAATATAAAAACCTTAATTAATTAAAAATTGAAATTCCTTAATCATAAGTAAAATCAAATACAAAAATAAACTATTTCTAGATCATTAATGCAAAGAATATACCTGATTTGTATAACGAAATCCTTTTTTATGGAAATTCAGATTAAAACCGTCCCGAACACGCAAGTTGTTACCAGTCCTCCATGGCAGTTCTTGGATTTAACCCAAAAACATTACTTAATATTTTTTACTATTATTAAAATGAGTGAACCTAAAAAAAACAAACATTGATAGACACAGACTGCCAATTATAGCAATATTACATCAATCACTAGAATGTATTAATTTTATTAGATTGGCTTACCATAAAAATGTATTCAAAAACAATAATTATGATAGGAATTCTAACTGTCCCAGTAATATTTGTTTGTATTAAGATTGTTTCACAAAACAAGTTTACTATAGTATAAAAGTTCAAAATGAAAAGATATTGCGAACTATATCAGTAAACCACCTTTGTTTTCCACAGACCAGAGGTATTCACAAAGGTCTGTGAATAATAAATTCCTTCACACAGTTGTTTTTTTTTTTTTCGGCACGAGGCGTATTCTTGGTTTTCAATTCGTTTCATTCGCTGCCACTTACAAAGTAAATGCTATTTCAAGGACGTCAATTTGAAACTACATTTTATCAATCATACAACAATGAGACCATAATGAAGAAAATTAAATACATCGCATGTTCATATCAATCATTTGGAAGATCCGACCCAACCACTTATCAATATATTAAAGAACTAACACACCCACCTATTATAATATTGAATAACCGTCACACCCACTTATATTGTGTGAAGTGGGTTTGACGGGTTTGACATCACACCCACTTCACATAATACTGAAGAACCGACACACCCACATATCATATTGTTGAATAACTGACATACTCACCTTATAATATTGAATAACCGTCACACCCACTTATCATGATATTGAAGAACCGACACAACCACCTATTATAATATTGAATAACCATCACACCCACTTATCATAATACTGCACCCACCTATTATAATATTGAAGAACCGACACAACCACCTATTATAAAATTGAATTGACACCCCCCCGCTCAACATAATATTGAACAGGCCTCTCACCCACCCATCATATCAAATTGTACACATGCTCCCTCTCAGACGTATTACTTACGGCTAATCATGTGCCATTCGACTCACCCATCATACGTATAGATATAGAAGTAGTAGGCCTACAGTTATAAAACACATAACGAGTTTGGATTATGTTAAAAACAAATAGCTTAATATAATAGATAGTGAATCTTACTTCATAAGCTAACAAGACTAAAACAGTTCTCATTACCTTCTAAGCCACCACTCACAGACAGTAAATGTTCAATTCCTATTAATTGATTATTTTACGGCTTTGGATTGATTACCTTGACATAAATTACCACTCTTTAACAACTATATACAATTTAGTGGACTTATTGTTCTATTTTTATTCGTTAAAAACACTAATTATATTCGCTGTTTGATTGATGTATTAAAATGTATTTGACATGCAATTAAGTGTGGATAAACCACCAGCGACATTTAAATATGCAATACTCCCCTCTAAATAATGAAGACTTTCGGAACAAAACTAATCAAAGTTTCTTACAACTTCACTTATACTCCTTTAATATTGTTATTGCTGGAGTTTGGAGTTTTAAGAGCAAAAAGGTTTTTTATAGAAATGTAGGCAGTAAACACGAAAGATTAGGGGTTTTAATGAACTCATGACTAGACTCTCTGAAGTTACAGTCTATTAAACAAAAACGTAAGCCTATATTGGTGAAAAACCCGTTTTTCAGGAAAAGCTATTTCTAAAACAAGGAAATATTGTTAAAGAATAACGAAAAGCAGTTTATATATATATATATAGTTTTTTAATTAGCATAATACGTGTTGGTACATATACAGTACAAGTAAACGTCACACAACACAAATTTATTACAATATAAGCACAAAATGCACAAATATACTAAAATACAAGCACAAAATGCACAAATATTATGGTGATCGATTTCGGTGAACCACGCTCACCTTCCTCAGACCAGAGAGATTCACAAAAGAATCAATGATCAATGATTCTTTTGTGAATCCCTCTGGTCTGAGGAAGGTGAGCGTGGTTCACCGAAATCGATCACCATAATATTTGTACATTTTGTGCTTGTATTGTAGTATATTTGTGCATTTTGTGCTTATATTGTAATAAATTTGTGTTGTGTGACGTTTACTTGTACTGTATATATATATTTTTTTTCAAACGTTTCTTGCAGATATTCCTCAGCGTTCCATCTTTTTCCTAGAATTCTTTTAATAAATCATAGATTGATATGTACATCAATTTTTTTAAATACTAGGGGTCACCCCAGCATGCTTCATGAGCTGACCCTGTTACTCACTACGCACGTATAGTTTTGTTATTTTTCTTCACATTGCATACTTTCATTGTTTAAAAATAACCTCTTATGTCGAGCTGTTCTGTCCTGAGCTCTTTCATTCATAATGCAAATGGTAATAAAGGCTCTGATTGCCCGATAATGGGATATTTATTTTAACTCTCTGAGCTGAATATATTTTAGCCCCCTATTTTTGTCCACATTTGGAGACTATAATAAAGATTTTTACCAAGTTTCATTTTTACAATCGAACCACTATTAAACAAGTTAGTGCCGGAAATTTGCCGATTTCAGTAGGTTTTTTGGGTATTGATAGGTTAGGTGATGTTATGTTTGGTTTACTTAACTCCACAATCTCAAACCTAACTTAACCTAACATATCAATACCCAACGTAGTCCTATACTAACAAAACATAACCTTACTGAAACAGGAAAATTTCCGGTGCTAACGTGAATATTAACGACTCGGTTGGAAAGATCATATTCATAATCAGAAAAAAATTCCGCACAATTTGAGTACCCGTTTCACTACATTTACGAAAAAAATACTGTCCCATTTTTCCTCATTTCCGTAATGTTTTCGGCTCTTCCGCTGAGAAAAACGATCATATTCTTATCTATTAGCTATGTATCTACTATACAAAAAAATCAGCCAAAATCGTAAAGGCCCCTGTTTTGTAATCACATTTTGATATTTTACAGAATTGTCTCACTACAACCAAGTAGTTATCACGAGGACAACCAAAGATCCTCCTCAACGCTCGTAGAGGGGGAACATTTATTTTGATTAACATTAAAACAAATGTCTCGTTTAGTTTAAAAACAACATTGAATTAACATTCAAATTTGGTTAAGTGTCCAATAAATCCAAGGCAATAAATTAGTTCTGTACATTAATGATAGTTCTATTATATTCTACAACTCGCAAACAATATACTCTATTTCACTGGTATTACGGTTGGTTTTTGATATTTCCTTTTAAAGTATTCCTAAACAATTCTTCACTGTAGCTTTTATTTACAAGTCATCATTCACACTGATTGTTATGAAAACATCTTAAATATTAATACAAGAAAATTGTTAGTTTAGGATGCTTATTTCAATTAAATATTTCGCTGTTTCAGAAAGTTATTTACTAGAAATATTTATGAAATTGTTAATAATAAACCATCCAATTTGTCTTTACAATGTTAATAATTCTTTATGAGTTTAAATATACAGGGTTAATAAAAACTTTACAAATGAAATTTGGAGCTAAAACCAATGTTTTAATGTTGTTTTTGACTCTCTACCTCTGATGGGGGACGGGCCCATAAGGAGTCCCTAATTAAATGTAAGCATTAGTTGATTGATATGATCATGATGTTAAAGTTTTTATCAGGCAAGAAGGAATGCCGCAAACTGCACTTTAAAAGAATCATTCATTAAAAAATGCCAGTGTGCAACAATTTTTTTAATACGCCATAAAATTCAGCTGAAAAATATGGAAATTACTGAAATTTGTTTAATTTTACTTTTTTATTGTTCTGAGTTTGTTTTGGTTGGAAATTACACACTAGATAGCAATAGCAAAAGAAAACAAACATTCGAGTCCCTTGGTCCAAAATGATCCCTTTATGAATGAGGCGTTGGTTATTTCCTTGTAACAATTTCAGGTAATGCTATAACATTCATTGAAAGTTATTTTATGTTCATGCGGTTACAACACATCACACAGAACAACTTTTAATGTAGTAAAATTAAACTAATTACACTAACTTCCATACTTTTCAGCTACATGTTATGACTTATTTTTTAAATATTTGCATAACGGTAATTTTTTAATGAATGATCCTTTTGAAATGTAGTTTGCCGAATTCTTCTTACATTCTTACATATGAGACGCCGACACAATGTTGTTGGTATTTTAAGGCGAATATGAATTGTTATATGACTGTAGGATGAGTGTAGTCTGGTTACTAACTGAGTTCAACTGTTCCTCAAAAAGGGCAATTTATTAACAACCCAACAGCCAGGGCAACTAAGGGACCTACAGCTTTACGTGGAATCCGAACCACGTAGTGCTGGTCTGATTTTCAGCTAATGACAAGCCTGATACTCAGTTATCTCCCCCACACAACATCCGCACAATGATCACCACCCAACATGGACACCCCAGACTTCTCTAGTAGTGTCCACGCCGATAGCAACCATTGAGCGGACGCCATGTCAGTATTAAGAGGACCGAGCATCCAACCTATCGCCTACAATCTCCCAAACACTTTGTCCCCATGTAAGCTGGGTTACAGCACTGCGCCACCAGTGCCGACTTCTTTGCTTGACTAGTACTTTAAAATTATGTACATATCAAGCACATGCACATGCTTACATTTAAAATTATCAACTGACTCCTTGTGGACCGTCTCCCTTCGGAGGTAGAGAGTCAGAAAGAACGTTAAAACATTGATTTTCAGCTCCAGTTTAATTTGTAAAAATATTAAACCGTCTCCAGCCTTTTTACTTGCACAGTATGTGTTTATGAGTATTATGACAAAATCTATGGATTTTTTCAGGTTGTATGTTAACATTTAATTAAATCTAGATCAATTGCATGTAAATTACATTGAAAAAAATCCATAAAAAGGATACATACCGGGTAAGGGGAGGGAAGTAGGGGGTGGCACTTGACTAGTTGGGCGAGAGGTGTCTTTTTACAAGGTGCCACTGCAATCCAGAAGGCTCCGGAAGTGAGATCAGGAACCAAGCCGGCCTCTTGGTAGAAACATCTCAGTCCATCCAGAGGGATTTTGATTGCCATATGGAAGGTCTACACTTTAACTGGAGTCTCTTTGAACCATTGAGTTTGTTTTTACATCGATGCTTTAAACTCAACTTGGAGCTGAAATGACGCGTAACGTGGGGATGTGAGGGGAGCATCCGAAACTGGCATGATCTGATCCGCATTAATATTACTTTCTATGAACTTAAAGAGCGATACATAAACGACACAATATCCTATATAATTCTAGTCTCAGTAATTTTATTTTATAGTTATCAAAGTTAGAACGGTTATGACTTTATTATAATACAACATAGGTCAAATTCCTTTAGCTGTCGTCAAACCCAAACTTTTTTCTATTACTGAATATCCATAAAGGAGATATGAAAGATGTTGCAGGACGTATTAAACACTAATTATACAATATATCCTAGGCGTTTTTCTACATAAACTCACAAAGATATTGTGTAGGTTAGGATACGTTAGGTTACAGGCAAGTCATTTCAGTACAAATGAAGATAATAACAACATGTTCTTGTAAATATATAAGTAGTTCAGGTAGTTATTGACATAGAAAAAGTTTGGGTTTGGCGAGCAGGTAAAGGAAATTGACCCAATATAATAAATTATATAATTTCATAAAATTGTATATTGCCTTCAATTAAATATAAATATTTAACTAGCTCCAATCTAGTTTAAGTTTTAGACCAACCCGACTGACCATCGTGGCGTAGACAGTTCCACCTCGGTTATCTCTCGATACGTCATTAATCTTGTGCCAAGCTGAGCTGTTAGATCGCTGGAGTTATCGTAGGTATTTTGTTCGAGGGAGCTGAAATCCCTCTAAATTAGACCTATAAATCCCAGATCCTGTATCTGATAATGTCTTTCTATCGTTAGCCAGCTAGGAAATAACAGTTTTTTCATCCTCTGTTGAACTGATACCATGAAACTAAGTGGGTAAGTTATTTTTTATTTAGCATACGCCAATTATTGAAATTATTTAACATATCTTATTAGGCTTTATTAAGTAATATCACTTAATAAAGTCTAACAAATTAAGACACTAAGGGGTATGTTATTGAAATATACATGTATAGCGTATATGATGTAATTTTTAGGTATGAGCTTGTATGTCAATAGTGTTGTAACATATATGACGGCACATTTAATCCATATATGACAAAATCTAGTTTATTCCTTTTTATGTTACATGGAGAAAAGAATAGACACGTGGAGGGTATAAAGATATCAGAAAGCATGGTACATTTTAAACACATCCATAAAAAAGAAAAACCTTTACCATATAGTCCAGATACTACAATGGACTACGTGTCTCTCTACTGGTAGGGTCACAGTAGACCATGGATCTCTTCCCTACCATGGACACGAGGATATTAACAGCTCTTTCAGAGGACATGTCGATCTCATTAAAGGCTTAATGTTACAGTGCCTTTGCCATAATCAAGGATAGTACTCTACACTATACAAGCCTAGTCTTCTCACTTACGTAAACTTAGTGAACGTATAAACGTAGTGATCTCACTCTTTTTTTTTGTTTAAAATAATGTTTACTAAACAGACGTACTTTTCAAACTCGTGTAAAAAAGAGTCAATAATAACCTGTTGGTGATTCGTAACCGATTCGGTTATATACTAATGAATAAAATCTATTTTATCTCTAAACTAACAAAATTCACTCCATAATTCACTATTAATATAAAGTAAGCTTGAACATCTATAAACACTTGAGATCTTATTTATTTTTTATTACTGAGCAATTAAACTAATTGTAAGCCAAAAGTTACGTCTCGAGACATGGCGGTAGCATCGATGACTTAGTTACACCGTTACGCCAACTCAAACCTCTTCATTAATCCTTTTTATTATTTTTTACTTTATTATTTATTACTTTCATGATTTAATTTTCTATTACATATTTATAACATTTTAATAAAATTAATATTACGTCCCAACTCCTTGAACATATGTTTTTAAACCTAACCAACTATTTTTTTCTGTGAATCCAACAGCTTCTCAGTACAACACAAACGGATAAAATGGTATACGAGAATCCAATATAAATCCAATTTTGGGAATATGGCAAATTTTAGAAGCAATTTATCCTATAATTAGAACTGCAACACTACAAACCTGACTAAATAATTTCATTCGTCAAAAATTGTCAATTTATCTTTATATTTTTTAAAGTTATTTCTTGGCATTGGATTTTTCATTATGGTTAAAAATTATTCGATATTTTCAACGCTTAAAGTATTTTGAGAGACAAACTGCGTTTCGGCTGGTAAAAAACTCATGTCATATTCACGTATTACATAATATCTTAGCCTACTACTATCCCCCCTCCCCTTAACCCATAGTAATTTAAGAAAACAATGAAAACAACCTCATATAGGCCACAGTTAACTATTAAGAAATTCACGTATTCTTATTAACTAAGAAAGTTATCTAGTTTTAAAATCTATCATATATGATTAAATAGACTTGTATACCAAGCTAATATAACAAAAATTGCCAAATATTAATAGTTAATATTTTTTTTTTTTTTTTTTTTTTTTTTTTTTTTTTTTTTTTTTTTTTTGCTTCCTTGGTGGAAATAAAAATTATGTTTAAAAGTATTTATTTCTTCTTTCTATAAATTTCAATCAAATATACGTTTATTTATTTTACTGCTGATTAAACAAAATATAAATCCTTACATATTTACGCATTTCAATATAAATTTGCTACTACTTACATTCTAGTGAAAAGAGTAAATTTCAAATTTGCCTTTCATCAAACATATAGGAGTTGTTTATTTTGTAAATTAAGTTTTTATTTGTTTTTTTAATATATTTAATTTTAAAATGCAACTAACCTAACCTGACCTAATCTAACATAACAACCTTAAAACTGTCAATTTGTTAGTATTCAGAGATTTAGATGGAAGTAATAAAAATAGACTACTGTATAAATGTACATATTTTTATATTTACTACTTACTTTTAAAATATCTATTATGTATAATTAAGTTAAATATGTGTGGATTTTCAATAAAATAATTTAAACATATTTTATGTTAAAGGGAATTTTAATTCAATTACAATTGTTTTCAAGACATCTGATGTAGATTTGATTTCGTATTGCTTGGCTGAGATGACAGGTGTCAATACTTGTTAAACTAAAAGGCAATATCTGAAGTCAGCTGACAACGAGCCTTTCTACATGTTAAATTAAACGTGAATAGAATATAAACGAGGGTTTCATGCGTTGAGGGAAACAGAATTACACTGTGATTGACATGTGTCTCTAAACCTAAGGAAAAACCAAGAATCAAGGTTTTAAATCTCTCACCGGAAAATAAGCAGTTCCTGTCCAAGTTCAAGCAGAAGGGAAGAGAACTCGACCACAAATTCGTCTGGTGCCGGGACGGAAAATTCTTCGCCAGGAAAGCCGAGGGTCAGCCAGTGAAAAAGATCAACACTTATGAGGACATGGAAAAACTCAGTTAGACCTGTAAGTCACATTAAAAAAAACCTAGACATGTTCGTTATATTAAAGTACCTACTATAATTATATGCAAACAACAACAAACTCAGTTCAGATAGATTTCAGATCAGATAGTTTTTTTATTTCACAGAATAATTTAAGCCAGAATTTAATTTATGCAAACATAAGAAGTATGCAACAAAATTTTGATAATTTTTTGCTGGTTTTAAATCAAATCAAACATCGGATAAGTTTTATAATCCTAAGCGAAATATGGATTGGCAGTGACGAAGTTGAACTTTATAACATTCCGGGGTACAATGTTTTCCACTGCTGTAATAATAACTTTAGATCAGGAGGAATTTGTTTATGTTTTGCATCAGATAATGTTAGCGCAAATTTCAGTTATTTTTTGGGTATATTAAGTAATATAATTGATAATTGCAAAAAATGTCAAAACTTGAGGTTTTGTAAACTTCAGAAAGATAGGTTAATCAGTCCTTGGATTAACACCAAGTTACTAGATAAAATAAAAAGAAGACACAAATTGTATAAAATTTATAGAAATAGACCGTATGATAGAAACTTTTCTGTTTTTTACAATATATACCGTAGTAGATTAAGAATAGAAATTAACGAGACGAAAAATAGTTATTATTCTAAACAAATTAATGAAGCAAAAGGAGATTCATCTCTTCAATGGAAAATTGTAAATAATCAGAGTGGGTCAAATTCTAAGAAATCTTTTGACAATATAGAACTAGATAACGAAGTGATCTTATCTGATTCGTGTGCAGTAGCCGATACAATTAACAATTACCTTATTGAAGTACAGTCTAGCCAATCGTCAAATGCAGTCAATGAACTCAATTTAACACCAAGGCTGTCTTCCTGTTTTATTCTTCCAACGAATGAAAATGAAGTCTAAACAATCATTAAAAATTTTAAAAATAAAAATTCATCAGGTTTTGATATTATTAGTGTAGCATTGATCAAATGCATTGCTCACTTAATATCTCCTGTTCTTGCTAAACTTATAAATTTAAGTTTCTCTACAGGTGAATTTCCAAAACAATTAAAATCAAGTGTATTTGTGCCAATTTACAAAAAGAATACATCTATAAAATTGGACAATCTCCACCCAATTAGTTTGCTCTCAGTATTTTCCAAAATATTCGAGAAATTAATGGTAATAAGATTACTTGGTTATTTAAATAGTATACAGTTTTTTAGTAAGAATCAGTATGGCTTCAGGGAGGGTAGATCAACTGACGATGCCCTTATTAATGTTACAGATACGATATAATCTAGCTTAAATGACGGTAAAAAAAGGAGATTATATCGTATCATCGCTTAAATGACGGAAGTAGATGGGAGGGGGGGTAGAAGGACCAAAAAGTTAACAGTGTATTAAATATAGCTGTCCCTTAATTTTTAAATAAAACGTGTATTGCGGGTTGCCTAGCGTAAGTGTTAAGTAGGGACTTGAGGATACCCAATGGTTAACCGTGATTAGATATTTTTAACGTACGTATATGGGGGGCGTAAGTAGGTAACAGTGTATGTTAAAGGAAGCTGTAGATGAGTGGGAGTACCCGAAGGTAAGAGCGCATGTTAACAGTTAGGTTAACAGTGTATTTATTAAAAAGTTGAGAAAAATTAAATAAAAAATTAATTTAAATAGGTAGGCTAACAGTACGTGTGAGAAAGATTACTTGTAAAGTGGGGAGGGAGTGGGAGGGGAGGGGGAACCAATCAGAGCGTAGCATTTGGGTGCGCAAGCGCGCCAGATCAGTATCCGACGGGTGAATAGCGTACGAAGGTAGCCGACAGTCGCCGGAAGTACACGAAAGCATTTTATATAGTATAATGAGGGAAAGGCTGCCATCTTGGGGAAAAAGTGCATTTTATAGAGTATAACGAGAGAAAGGTTAGGTTAGGAGTGTATTTTATATAGTATAACGAGGGAATTTGAGGGAAATTTGCGAAGGGGACCAGGGACTTCCCTTCCGAAGGCGCCATGTTTCCGAATGGATGCGCTTAGTATTGCTAAGTTTTGCCACCAGGTGCACTGTGGCATTTGTTATAGTGTATATATGAAATAATCCACAGAGTAGCAAGTCCCCACGCATGCGTGCCAGACCAGCAGCCGACGCGTGCATCGTAGGCTTAGAGTGTACGAAGGTAGCCGACGGTAATAACCGAAGGTTAAAAGTGCATTTATTATAGTACATATATAAAAGACCGCCATCTTTTTGCATTTTATATAGTATAACGGGGGAAAGGTTAGGTTAGGAGTGTATTTTATGTAGTATAACAAGGGAAAGACCGCCATCTTTTTGCATTTTATATAGTATAACGGGGGAAAGGTTAGGTTAGGAGTGTATTTTATATAGTATAACAAGGGAAAGGCCGCCATCTTGAAAAAAGTGCATTTTATATAGTATGACGAGGGAATTTGAGGGACATTTGGGAATTTGGAGGGAAATTTAGGGAGGGAATTTTCCCACGGGGGGTTGGTCACATTAATTAATTAAAAGGTAGCGCCTTTATTTTCCGTAATACTATAGAGACCTGGATCCCGCTCTATCAGTATTTATCAAATTGGTAGATCACAGAATTTTATTACTAAAACTGGAAGTGGTGGGAGTGCGGGGTGTAGCCTTGAGCTGGTTCCGTAGTTTTCTCACAGGGCGGGAACAGCGAGTGCGGGTTGGACATTCTGTCAGCGCACCGCTGCCCGTCGCAATAGGTGTGCCGCAGGGCAGTGTCATCTCTGCTACTCTATTTCTGATTTTTATTAATGATTTATTAGAGCAGAATTTTAATGGGAAGGCAAGTGCTTTCGCTGGTGACATAGCTTTTTTCTATTCCCAAACACATGCACATACCATTTGGAACCAAATTGATCAAGATCTTTTTATTATGAGACGATGGTGTGAATTGAACAAAATGTCAGTTAACGTTGATAAAATGATGTAAGTGAATTTTGATTTTAAAGATTTTAACTTTAACCGTGATTTTAAATTTCATGAGATTACCTGTGCGGTAAATATGGAAGATCTATGTAATTGTAAATATATAACAAAAGAAGAAAATTTCAAATATCTTGGAGTAATTTTTGATTCAAAATTGTCATGGGAGAAGCACATAACTGTCCTGCAAAACAAACATAAAGCAATTACGAGAAAATCTTATTTGTTGCGAAATTTCTGCGATGAAAGTTTGTTAAGAATTCTGTACTTTGCTGTAGTAAGTTCAAGACTTAAGTATGGAGTTTTGTGTTGGGGTGGGACTTTTAAATATTTAATAGAGAGGTTAAGAGTGGTGCAGAATCATTTTATAAGAATAATTACACACAAGAGAATACGAGACAGCTCCGATTTTCGTTCATTTGAAAATATTACCATTACAACATTTGTTTGTTTTTAAAGTCGTCAGACTTTTTTAAACTAAAAGTGGTAATTTGGGTACAACGGACCTAAATTACGGTACCAGAAGCATAGTCCGGAGAATGTTTAGAACTCCTATGATTAACAAGTCCGTATTAAAGTATTCATTTCTGTATAATTGTCCAAAATGTTTCAACAAATTTTCTTATAAAATTAAAATTTCCGTTAACGTTAGAAAGTTTTGTAGTAATTTAAAAGCTTTTCTATTACTAAATGAAAATTGTAACTTATTCAACAGTTCAAAAAAAGAAGTTGTGTTCTCTGTGTATTTGTGTTTTATAGTTAAATAGTAATGGTATTATGTATTTTGGTTTTATTTTTGGTAAAGTACTGTAATAGTTGGAATAAGGAATTGTAAATATTTTTATACTGGGCTGAAGGGAATTGTTTGTGTTTAATAGTATTGTAATGAAGTGCAGTAGTTGTGAATTGCAGTGAAGGTACGGTCTTGCTTAGCAGGTCCTATTATGTGCCTTATCAGTGTTAGGTGTACACACCACGGAGAGCATCCCGCTGATAACAACATGTTACTATAACTGGACTCTGACAAGAAACCTGTTGTATTTTGTTGCCTATACTGACCACATTACTCGTAAAAGTGGTCAGTCAATTCCGGGTAGTTTCCTTATTGTAACTATGTACTGGTTATGATGGAATAAATTCATTTATTCAAATGTTGAGGAAGAATGTGTTAATTTTTACTGCTAAAGTAACATAGTTGATTTACTTTTAAACATGCAACACATTTTACGCGTACCAATACCATAGATTAAAATAACATATATTATAATTACAATACCATACATTACAATTCCATATATTACAATACCATAGATTACAATAACATAGATTACAATACCATATATTACAATAACATAGATTACAATACCATAGATCACAATACCATGGATTACAATAACATAAATCACAATACCATAGATTAAAATATCATGAAATGAAATGACAAAAAAAATCATATATTTAAACGCATGTAATTAGTGTCTTCCTTAAAATAAACTACAACAAAAACGTAGTATATTACGATAGTCTTACGTATTTTTTTCTCCTAAACTCAAATACGTCATCCATTTCTTTATACTAAAACCAATAACGTAATGCTAGGGTAGTTTAAGTTAGAAATAAGTTATAAGTGTATTGTAATGAGCAGGTAATTTTTCTCGTAAATGTCACAATTCAATAAAAATTAAGAAATAAACATTAATAAAATTGCTACGTATTTATTAGGAAGTATGCCTTGAAAGATAGGCACCACATTTTCTCCAAGAGCATTGCTAAAATGTACGCACCTAAATGCCCATAACTAACTTACCTAACCTGACCTATTCAACAAGCTAACTTACCTTCAACCTACCTAACCTAACGTTTTTGTTAAATCTTAATTATTGTCTGTTGCAGGAACAAATGAATGCAATATTAGTATTTAGGAGAACAAACTTTATGATATTCATGTAATATACATCTTGTTAGTGTAAAAAATAATTTTTGCAAACATTTGTATTTCGGGTAACAATTTTCATGGATATACTTCTAAAAATCGTGTTTTTGGGATAATGTTGACTATTTAACAAATTCGTGAATATTTTTTGGGATCCCTATTTTTTATATTTTCTATATAACTAAATGAGATTTTTTGATTGTATGATTCAATACAATTCTCTTCCTTGAACTTTCGTTGTCCAATGAGTTCCCTAGTGGAAATAAATATTTATTAAACTCACCACCGTAAAAAATATATATATTTTGTGGCAGACTATAGTTGTTTAAGACACTTTCACCCCAGTTGAAATTATTTTATAATAGTTTCAGTGGATAACTGACCCAAACACACAACAAAAACGCGCATGCTTACAAGTTCAAGGCACACAAGTGCTCATACACAAAACAACCTTACCACTAATACTAAAACTGACAGCAATGAAGATTCATGAACTGTTATTTTATAAACCAAGGCATGATTTTTATGTTTTTTTTTTTTTTTTTTTTTTTTTTTTTTTTTTTTTTAATGTCCACACGAATTTTATTTTATTTTATTTACTTGTTTATTTTTAAGACGCTGAACATCAAGTCATGGGTGAATATGGATTTTCGATAAAAGTCATAGTTATAGATGAGTGAATGTAGTTATTGTTACTAACTAAGACCGGATTTTCCTTAGAAAGTGTCATTAATTAACATTTCAATAACAAATAAACATCAGGTGGCCATCAGCTGTTCGCTTTTAAAATGTATTATGACTCTGATTTGAATCGAACTGAGAACCTAAAGCTATAGTTATTGTGTCTTTAACCAACTACACTACCAACCAATTATTTTTTTATTTAATATTAATTTTTTTTCCATAAGCCAAGTTTAATAAACTCATTGAGTTTTTTTTTTTCATTCATCAGTATCAAACTTAACTTTTGAATTGCATCATTTGATGGGAATCAGTTTTACACAGCTTAAAGTTAAATCTTCCTTGAATCAAATGTGAACTAAAAATGTCATTGAAAATTCAAATAAAATCTAAAATTTGCGTTAAAATTTTTAGGTCAGTACTGAGTTAACCATATAATAACAATAACAAGAAACTTAACCTATGTTCCATAATTTCTCCAAGTAAGCCCTTCGCTAATGTAATCCCTTAATACATCTGTAAATGGGCTTTAGCTAACAATTAATACTGGATTATCTACCCAACCTCATAAGCCAGCCTAACCTTTGCCATTCTAGTTTGCCTTTTAAATAGTAATTATTCAGGCTGTAGTCGTTTAATACACGCCTATCTAAAGCGAATTACATGACACTAGAGGACACTCCTGCACGCCCTGTAACTCACTATGGCCGTCATCTTCAGCCTTCAGCCTAATTATGCTATTACGTTAACTGTGATATAGAGGAATATTAAAATCAAAATATAAGTATTTGATTTCTTTATCATTATTTTTTATATTAATTTTATTATATCGTACTTATGAGATGAAAGGGTTCTTTTAAAGGCTATTTCCAATGGCAAGAAATTCCCTTCTTAGCGCACATTTATTATACAAATTTGCATTTCCTGTAAATGGTAATAATTAAATTAAAATAGCCGAAGCAATATTTAAAATATTTTTTTGTTTTAAAACATGTTTTATAGTGTAAAACAAATAAGACTGTTTCAAAACCACACTAAACATGTATAATATATTTCACTACACTACTATGAGTTCAGCTGTTTTCGTTATATGTTTACAACCTGCGAAACATTATATTTTCAACAGCTGTCTATTGTTTACTACCGAAAGTAACATTGTTTACAACCGAAAATTTTCCACAGTCAACAAATTAATAACCTTCAAAAGCTTTTTAAAATATTCTTGTTATCTGTGCATTTAAAATAGAAGAGCTGATTTTTTTAAATCATTATATTTTATAAAATGTTCCTAGTTAAATAAAAATTTAACATTCCAACATTTTTTATTCAGTAGTGTTGTGAAAAATATCGTTCAAAACTCAAGTGAAAATGTTTTGCATGTTCTCGACCAATTGAAGTGCTCGACAAGTCTCGCACTTCAAACATATGGTCTCGAACATGCAAAATCCCACTTTCCACTCTTGTTATGAAATATACTTTACACCTGTATAAACTTCATAAACATACACAGCTGTTTTATATATAATACTTAATAATATAAGTTCAAAGGATTCTTTTAGGGTCAGTTAGGCTGGGTTCAGATAACTTTTTACATTTTTTGTTTTTCCCACCGTCCTTGGTACTTACGCTTTCGAATTAATTAGTCTATTCAAGTATTGTAATGTTCTTTCGCGCTCGAAAAACTTCGTGGGGACCGATTCGCTTATGGAATCAAACACACATATTATCGAATACATTCAAACAATTAATACATTTTAAATGCCAGATTTATTGCTAAACAATGTACAGTAGATGTAGTTTAGGTCATTGTTAATGACATTTATAAAGTTTTGATTTCTGACGATTGAAGATACCTAACATATAATGGAAAAATCCTATATAAGTAGTATAAAGGACACATTATATTAAACTAGACGAAAAATAAAAATTAACCATCGTCTTGGGGGGGTCCGTATCATTCGTGTCGGTTTGATAAGAGATCAAATCAAATAAAAAAATCGCTTTATTTCAGTTCAATTACACAAAAAATACAAAATTACAAAAGAATATCTCTTGCATAGACTACTGGTCTGTGTGCAAGAGAGAGCTCCTCCAAGGCTCGTGCAATATTAATTACTAACAATGGTAGTCTAGAGATATTTACAAGAAAAAAATTATATCTTAATTATTTTGAATTATTTAATTCTAAAAAAGTAAATTTTACAATTATGAAAAGATGTTAAACTATAGATCAACTAACTGTCATCACCAAAATATTCAGGCTAATTAAGAGCTGAACATTTCTAAATAACATAAAAAAATAAATAAATTGATTGAAAAAACTTAAAAGGATTGCAAACTTTTAGATGACTATGCTAATTAATTATATGTGAAAATTGGTAATTTTGAAAATCAGTTAGGTAATCCGTTCTGTGCTTATCAATAAAATTAGAAAGTCATGTATATTGGGATTGAAGCAAGTTCTCTACATCATCCAGGCTGAGTTGAAATATCCACTCACTGATCGTACGCTTATACATGGCTACACTGACATCTTCCAAGTCAACAATTTGCTGTGGTACATTTTTATATAGATAATGCGTAAGATAAAAAGGATTAGAGTGAACCAATCTATTAATCAGTCGTGGAATTTGATAACCAAAGCCAATTCTATTTCTTGTTGCATAATTATGTTCCAAACCCAAAAAAATATTATTCTTATTATTTCTGACGTACACAAGAAGATTTTTTACAAATAGCTTTCTTATGTTTACAAGAAGATACTTTTTACTATGGAAATTTGACATCTATGCTCTGATTACGGATGACGTCATTTTAAATGTTGTTTAAGCTATAGTGCCGTGATGTTTTACGGATAGGCGATATTAATACTGTATCTAAATTGCATCCATCACTTGCAGGCGCTCCCTTCTTATTGTCGGGTGTTTCACTTGTATCTATCTAACCTATAAATTCAGTCACTCTAATGAAAAATATCGTTTCATGAACGTTAGCCCAGACACGCGACGTTTTTTAACGATATTTACACACACCTCTGTATTTTCCGATACCGACTCAGTGGCGTCCTCAGCAATCAGCTGTTTTTTATTCAGCTGATCCGCACATTATAAAAGAGGCGCATTGATTTCATTAATAATTGATTGTTGAGTTTGATAGGGCAGAAAGCTCTTTTGTTATACAAACACAAACGTACATTAATCAATCAATGGAGAGATGAATATGGAGACTAGTTTAACCTAACCTACTTTAACCTAACCGAACTAACCTAAGAGGAACTCCAACCTAACATATAAAATTTAACCAAACGGTGTTTACATATGGAAACCTGTAGGAAATAACCGAAGTCATTCTTTTCAATGTAATCCAATTCGTCAAATTAATTTCTAAATTGAAGACACACCTCATGTCATGCATTCCTTGTTACGTTTCCGTCTTTAAACTTTTTATCTTTATCCCAAAGAACGGGCTTAAATTAAATGAATGAACAATTCGTTGACTGTATTATAAGCCATATTTAATTAATTATACAAATGAATGTACGGCGCAGAAGTTGCTGATACCAGATTATCACAACTGCAACAAAAAAAACAACAGACGACAACGCACAATTCGGTGGCAGTGGTCGTCCGCCCATGTACCGACGGCGTTAAATAAAACGATCGTTAATTCTTCGGTACAGTGTGTAACTGCTGTACCTCGTGCCACTGCTGTTACGGCGTTATCGCTAAATAGTCCGATAGTTAAAAATCACCGTGTAGTTCTTACTGTTTTATTTCACTGTTGTAACTTGACAAGTCATCTGCCTAGATCTATTTTCGCATATAATGTGTCTATGACTATTATGCATAAATAAGTAATAGTTATAAATTTTAATATATATATATATATATTTCCGGCTTTTAAACATTATGATTAGTCTTTATACCAACAAGAATTACAACTACAATACATATTACGTTTTTAAGGATTGATTTAAATTATATCTCAACAAAAATTTAATTATAACAAACCAAACGCAATTCCAATATACATTTAAAACAATATAATTGTTAAAAAATAGTGATTTGTCTGACGATGATAGCCTTACTATCGAAAGGCCTCACTAATAAAGTTTTTGTTGGTTTTAAATTGTGTTATTTTTAATAATTATATACAAAAAAACCAATACAGCTCAATACACATTTAAAACAAAAGTCTAATAATATTTACTTTCAAATAGTTTAATTTATCCTTTTAATTTGTTATGAGTTATATTTATCAAAAATAATGAATTTTTTACTGGAAAATATCTTATCTATACTGTATATTATGCTCTGTATTTTAATTTTTGATTATTAAAATAGTTTTGTCAATTGTTTATGACTTTATTTTCACTGCCATTCAAATAACTTTTAATAACTATAAAAAAAGTTACTAGAATTAGTATTTGTGTACAAAAAGTACATCACCATATAGTTTCATTACAAATAATAAATTAGTAAACACAGATTTACTTTTCTATAAATTCGTGGATCTTTGTACTATAGTATGATTGCAATGTATTTTAATATGCAATCAAGTAAAGTATATAATCTGTTATATACTTTTTTTAACATACAGGTAAAGTGAATTTGGTGAAATTAACGTATGGATGAGACCCATCTTGTCACAGTTGAAAGTCAATAATCTGAAATATGAGCAGTAAACTAAAAATACAAATGTAAAATTAAATAATGGAACTCATAATATATAATAAAATCAACCCATCCTCAGTATTTACTTTTTTAAATACTCTTTTTAAAATAGGGCCGGACATATGACCTGCGTGTTATATTAAGTACATATATGAGTTTCAGCAGAAGAGGGAAAATGTTCCCCACTCCGCTGTCTTACATCACAGGTGTGTCTTCAATCTCTGGATTTGTTCAACTTGCAAAACAGAGTTTAGTAATAATAATAATAATAAATAGCTTTATTTTCTCAAAAGGATACGTACAGACATACACATTAGATTCTCATATAAATATAAAATACAAAAGTAAATAGACCCTGATAAAAACAGTCCAAAAACAGTTAAATTTATACAGCTACCAGGTCTGACCTTCACCAATAATATAAAACGCAGAGAACAAATAGAGAAAAACAAAGCAGAAATCTCCAAGGCAAAGCCTGTTTGGTTTTTTTTTCATTATATCCTGAAATCTTCTAAATGCGCATTACAATACAATACAACATAAAAATAATAGTGACACTCCCTAATTTTAAATTAAACTGTACAGTATTGTACAGTTTAATATTTATTTCTCGACGTATGTCAAAATAAATTATTTATTTCTTGTATGACAAATATGTCTACAGTGAGCGTAACCACAGAACACTGCCTGAAAATAGCAATTTCATACATACACATTTCAGACGTAGTTATAATTGCATACATTGCCTATGATCATATCCTTCCTATCCATATATGGATGTCTCATGTATACATTACTAAACATAGTAACTTATATTTATATTAGTAGTACTTATATATTGTAACTTATATATTAGTAGTAAATAATAACTGCAGTTAACTGTACAAGTTTGTTTCATTGCTATTTATTATTTATATTATTATTCATTGTGTTGTTGTTATTATTAAATAATTCTTCAATTAGCATAATAAGTGTTGGTACAAATACAGTACAAGTGAACGTCATACAACACAATTAATATATTAAAATATTAGCACAAAATGCACAAATATACTACAATACAAATACAAAATGCACAAATATTTTGGTGATCGATTTCAGTGAACCACGCTCACCTTCCTCAGAACAAAGGGATTGATAAAAGAATTCTAAAAATAATTGTAATATATTTGTGCATTTTGTTCTTATATTGTAATATATTTGTGTTGTGTGACGTTCACTTGTACTGTATTATTAAATTTTATTTGAGTACTTAAGAATGATTTATTTAATTTTTTTTTTTAATTCGTCACTGTTGATCAAACCAACCAGTTATCACTGCTGTTGATGAGGAAATATGTGGGGCTTAGACTGTGCTTCCAGATAATGGCCTACTGTCCACCTAGTTGTAATACCAACTTTTTAATGGAATGACACAGTGGGAGAAGTGTGGTTCTCCATCTCACTTCCACCATTCAGTGTCAGTGCAACCCTTTTGCACCAGTGCTTTCCGTAGTTTGCACTCTATGCGGCCTATCTTTAATTAATAACTAACTATGATATGTACTAGCTGACTAATTTTATGAAAATTCAAATTTATTTCCCCAAATCATTAAGATGTATGTTTTTGATTTATAATTCTTATATCTGTACTTTAAGACTAATACCTGACTACTTTCTACTGCAAAATTCATTTCTATATTTTAGATTTTTAACTATTTGTGATCTTTTTTATTTATTTATTTTGATCTTAAAAAACACATCTTTCTTAGTTCATATAGTCAGGCCACAAAGAAGAAAGATGCAGAGGTCACATTCAGTGGTTCACTACGGTAATTGTATGTCGAGAAGTTAGTTCTCCATTTTGCGAGGCATATGAAAGGGCCAGCACTTTGTCATTCCTTCCTCATTCCCCCCAAATACTCTAGGATGCATATAGTAATTATTACTTCAGATTTATAAAGATGTACATTAACTATAATCTGTTTATAACTGCCTCTGAGGCCTTTGCTACAGCCATAAGAAAGCGCAACCTTTGTTTCTTTTTCTCTATGCACAGACTTAGTTCAATGTTCACAGCACAACACTGTCCACTTAAGACTGAAGTAAAAATTGAATTGAAGCCAGCTATTCCTCGCTAAGGAGGGTGCAATGAGCAATCATTAACTAAGCAATGATCTATTGTTTGGTTTTCAGCCCTAAATTATTGATCACTTGCCATTCTCTTCTTTTATTTCCAAAATTTCTTCTTCCATGCCTCAAAAAATGTGACTCAACAGCCTATTGCTAACGAGAAGATTCATTCCACTTACGAATCAATAAGTCATAGAGTCTGAACCTTGGGACCTAAACACAGTTTGAAACACTGTTAACAAACAAATCTTATAAGAATCTGAGTTTAAATTCACTTTTTTTGTCACACAATAATTTAAATGTACAACAAATAGATATTTTAAAGAACAATAAATCTAAGAAATAAGATCATTCTGTATGCTCAACGAATATTATCACATCATAAAATGTAAACTGTTCTATGAATATGTTTGTAAGTATTGCAAAAGTACAAATAACTTGCAGATTCATAAATTCGTTCTAATAAAATTATTTTTTCTGACCTTTTTCAATCTCTAACCATTCTCTTCTAACATATAATAAAAAGAACAAGAAAAATGCCTTATTTAACATGATATGAAGATATTTTTAATTTCAAACCAATGATTCTAAATTTAATTAATACTGAATTATTTAGTGATAAATAAACTATAGTTAAGAACCAAATTGATGAACGTCTAAAGCATCCTTTGTATAATACAGCCATTAACACCGAACAAATGGGAGGAGTTGGATTTTAACGTCTCAAGTTGACAGATCTTCCACTGAGAATTACTTTTCTTAAAATAAACTTGATTTATTATCCTCTTGAGAAAAGGGTTTAACTTGCCTTCTGGAATGTCCTTAATTAGTGTAGATAACTTATTTTACTCTTTGTACAATGAAATTTCCTTATCATGTCTTATAATGTAAAAGTTTGGTTTTCACACAACAATTTAATTCAATTTAATTGTTATTTATAGAAAGCTATTTCACAATAACATACATGTATATAAAGGACAACACTTAGCAATATTTTGTGTTTTTAATATTCAAAATCGATTTCTGTCTTGAAAGACCATCTTCAGTTGAACAGAATAAAATAAGATAACCTTATTTTATTCTGTTCAACTGAAGATGGTCTTTCGAGACAGAAATCAATTTTGAATATTAAAAACACAAAAGATTGCTAAGTGTTGTTCTTTATATATATGTAAATATTAAGCAATCTAATGGCTACAAATGTCACACAGTAACTTGTTGTGATATCAATTATTATTATTATTTTTTTTTAAGAGGCTGATCCTCCATTTTTAACTTTAATGTGCTCATTCCCCATAGACTATTGGTCTGTCTGAGAACCTACTCAGGCAGAGTGAGGGGGCGAACCAGTAAAGTAAAAGGTGAATATTACTGATAAATCTTCCAGTCTAGGCCGGATTCGAACCGGCACGATCTCTAACCCAAGCTCAAAGTCCTGAAGCCTTAGACCGCCTTGGGCCACCCGTTCCCCCAAATATTATTATTATTGAAATATTCATTAACAATTTAACAGGTGAAAAGGAGTGTTCTTAATAATTTTTCAACTGATTGTTCAATTAATACCACTGTACGTGTATGGGTGGGTCAATACCACTGTACGTGTATGGGTGGGTCAATACCACTGTACGTGTATGGGTGAGTGGGTATATAGCATAATTCATAATAAATGTATTTTAATATAATAGAAATAAATAAATGTGTTTTATACATTTATTCTTAAGGCACTGATTGTCAGTCAATAAATGGGCAAAAATAGATTGCGCATGAGTATGAAGAATATAGTCCGTGTTACAAACTAAGGCCAACTGTTCCTTAGGTGGTGTCATCGATTAATAGTGTAGTGACAAATGAACAGTTAGTGTTCATCAGCTAATAAATTTCAAAATGTGTTAAGACTTGATTGGGATAAACTGAGAACCTTATAACCAACTGGACTACCATTCATATATATTACATATCATTTCTTTGTCAATCCTTCTGGTCTGAGAATGGTAAACATAGCTTACTAAAATTGACTACCACAAAAATTATTTGTATTTTTTTTTTTTTATATATTTTAATAAGTGTGTGTTGTGATATTAACTTGTTTTGTACATTTTATTATAAAAGTACTATTCTTAGCTTTACTCAATTCAAGAAACGTTATTGTAAATAAATATTGTATTACATTGATTTTTTATTTCGTTAAATGTATTGTTAATTTGCTGAAAGCTATAGCAAAGTGAAGTTTGATTTTTTTACCTTTTCATTAACTGTATACCACGTAAACAGCGTTGGGAGTACAGTTTCCTCATACCTTTCCTACACCCCATTCTCCTTTCTTATCTTGAAACTGCAGGTCAACCAACAGTTTTCCCTTGACTGGCTGGGAGCAAATAAAAAGTTAAACTGTTTTTTACTCAAAAGTATTTTTCTTTTTGTTTTAAAATGTATCTATAAAACAATTAATTCATTAAGACTATATCATCTTATTTCTGAAGTAATTACTCATTTAAAATTGTCTTAGCTTCTCTCTAGATTATAAGAATAATTTTTATTTCCTTTAAGATACATTTACTTATCATTATATACAATTTAAACATTAGGAAATAAACATTAAACATGTAGAAACAAAACAATTTAACTTAGCCTTTACAAATACACTCGTTATAAGAAAATTTATGAAAACTACTACATAACATAAATAAAAATATGCGTGAAAATTAATATTATTAAACTTAATTTCTTAAAGAAAATTAATAGAGCCTCTGAGGTAAATTCCTGTGTTGAGGTTCCATCTATCAATTAATTAAATGTATTTATGCACTTAAGATCACAAATTAATTAAATAAACTTATTTCCCACTATTAAATAGCTTTTTTTTAAATACACATTTATTTTAACTTCTATATATAAAAATCTGATCTTCTAACAAAATAACTAACAAAAATATATATTTTTTTTAAGTTAGTACTTTGAATACTACTTTAATACTGTCCTATCTTCTCCATGTGATAATTAAAATTTACTTAATAAAATCTATCTTTTCTTAACCTATAATACTTTTTTCCTAATGATCATATTGTTTCAATGATTCCTAGAACAAACGTATGATAGTCCTTCATTCCTGTAAGAGGTGGAAATAAAACCCTCATAAGCATATTTAAAAAATTTTACTAAAGAATCAACTAACTCCTATTAAATTGTTACTGAATACTGACCTACCTTTAAATGACAGCCATACTTTCCAACATCAATATTTGGAGCACTTTTTTATATAAAACATTACACGTTTTATATAAATTAAATGTATGTATAATAGTTGATACATACAGTATATTTAGTTATTAATTGTTATAAAATTATTTACTAGATCGTGGTGCGTCCATCACCTCAAATCCTGTTTGTTACTTATGTCATATAAATAACATAACATAACATTTTTCAGGGTAATTTTCATAAGCGTCACAGACGCTAGTCTCTCAAATAGTTTATAGAAAGAAACAATTGTACCAGAGGCTACAGTAGTAATATATTAGCCTCCATTTTGTTTTAATGTCACCATACGTATAATTTGTTGTATGATATAAAATTCAAACGTGCTGTGCTTTGTCAGTTCAACATCAGCCAAATTAGTAAAATATGGAATTATAAACAAATCATTGCAAGAAACCGATGGACAAGCCAACTTGTACCAACTGTTGGCAGATAGAAAGACAATATACGCTTTCTAGTCATATGGTCTATATTGTCATAAGACAAATCAGTATTTCACATTAATTAGTTTTGTAACTCTTTATTCATGCTGACATTACCAACAGAGAGGCAATAACAATTTTGGTTTTGACTATAGAACATTTTGGAGCGGGAATCTAAATATGTATTTTATCAATAAAATAAACATATTAACTAAATTGTCAGCTCTGTTACTCATGTTTATTCAAATCTCTACTATGGTTTCCATTTAAAAGATATGAATAATTTTCTATGAATTGGTTTAGGTAAAATCACTTTTTTTTAAATCTTACAAACAAATAACTAATAACATAATAATTTGTATAATAATTAGCATAAAAACATAATGATAGTGAAATCATTAAAATTAATTTGTAGTTTTCCACTACATGATATTACCGACACATATTATTACTGCTTATGCATGTGATTGTTGGATGGATATGAATAAATTATTTTTAGTCAGTAATAACACACATAAAACATGTATTTTATTTGTAAAATTACCAACTGGTTTTAATAGTAATATGGCAAATTATTATGTGAAAGTAACAACACATTTTTATAACATAGTGTGAGTCTAGCATTATGGAAAACTTGAAAAAGATATTGCCTTCTATAGCATCCCCAGCACATTTTTAAAATAAATAATATTGATTTAAATTTATATGTAATAGAGTGGAAAATGTTATTACGACAATAATATACTTTAGGATAGTAAATATTACTTGGTTTGTAAGTTGATTGAAAAGTAATTATAAAGAAGTTATAAAAAGAGTGAGTTCTAATTAAATTTAAAAACACACACACAAATTAAGTTTAATATAAAATTTATAAGTACTTGTAATATAATAATCTTACCATTTAATGAGGGCTTTAGAACCGGTTACAATATATTGCTCAAATAAATTCACTATTTACAAATTTAGGAAATATTTCTAAGACAAAATTGTTAAAAGAGATTAATGATAATAACTGAAATTTCAACTTTACAAACTGTTGTCAACGATTGTCTTTTCAGATCAACGTTTGGTGAAAAGCTGATACGAACAGTAGCCCTTTGTGTATTGCAATATCAGTAATCTGCCAGATTAGATTCCTGGTGAATACTAGGCGACATCCTTGCCAATTTACTCTGCTTCACAATTTATGCATATTAAAAACAAAAATGTGCAAATCAAGTAATATCGCAAGGCAACTTGAAGGAAAAGTTAGAATTTGTTTTTGTGTCTTATACAAGAATTATTTATATAAATAAATATACACATTTTAATACTAAGCTGAATATTATGAAATTTTATTGGCAATGATAAATCATGTACGGCACTTTAAATAAATACTTGAATCGATTCCAATATTCCGCAAGGCGGGTGTTTCAATGTTTGATGCACCAACGTTGCACAATGGGTGGTGGGTGTAGATTTTGAAATAACCAATGTATAACAATAACATCTGATTGAAATTTTTTAATTGTCTGTCGACCACAGTATAAAACACTGTGTGTCGACTATGATTAATTATTTATATATACCGTATAAACTATAAATAGTTGTGTACCAACAGATTTAAAACAGGTTTCTCACATTCAAAACAATAACACAGCCATGAAAAAAACGTTTTGATAAATAAATCAAATAGTAACAGGAAAAAGAACCTGTACAATCTAGTCTAATGAAGAAAGAGAGCTCATTTAGACAGAATGAACGTTGGCATAAAGAAAAAGGCAAATTCTTTTAAACTGTACTCCATGTGGTGCGATTGGGCTCACTCATAAATAATTATAATAAAAATGACAATAAAAAGGTTACCAGCCCTTTCTATGTGACTATTATTTAAAAACATTAAAGGTGTTTTTGGTGGCTAATCACAGTTTCCTATGATGCATGGACAGAAGTATGTATCACAAAAACCATAATGTTTTACCGTCATTTCAGAATTATAAAAATATGATATCAAATTTCCAGAAGCAAAATCTGCGCTAGGTTAGAAAATTATAATTGAATGTTAATTTTTAAGAAATATTTTTTTCATTTAAATTCTTTTATTCTGTCAGAAAGTTTGGCCCGAACCAGCTCACCCTGGCCGTTTAGGAATTTTTGGGAGATATTTTGAATCCTCCATTTTTCCTGCTACATGAAGTAAATTACCATTCGTAGAAAGACTTTTTGACCACTAAATATTTCCAATGAGAAAGTGGCCTAGAATAAAGCAAAATGTTTGTATAAAAAACTGTCATAGCTTTTATTGCGTCTTTATACTGTATATATATGGTACAAATATCTTTAATTGACTTGTTCCTTGAAAAGAGCTGCACAAAATTCGACTATAAAAAGAATAATTTTGTTGGAATAAAACATAATGTCTGTTTTTACAAATGACTTAATTGTGAGTCAGATAACAGAGAAAAATCAAAAAGAGGTAACTTTTTTATGGTCACATCGAACGCCTCAGTAGCAGTTACACTAACGTAAATCTTTATACATATTTGTGGTAATATAATACGTTTTTCATTGAGGACTTTGTTAGGAACATGGGAAAGGACTGACAATGTGCCATCCCTTTCAACACAGCAGTGAAAAAAATAATTATTCGACACTCAAAAATTGTATAACCCGATACTCTTTCAGCACAACATTGGATGTGATCTCTGTTTTTTTCCTTCTCTGTGGTGATAGATAGAGAAGATGGTCGGTGCAGTAAGAGTGCGAGAGCCCTCCAGGAAGTTTGGCATTGTTGTAGGAGTGCAAAGTTAGGACGGCTTTCATATAATCCGAGTGAGGTACACCACAGAGAAAAATTAAACAGAGTTCACATCCAATAGCGCACTAAATGTGTGTCAAGTAGTTATTTCTTTGGTTTGTCACACGATGGCATGTCCAGCACCTTGTCAGTCCCTCCCTAATTCCCCCAAATCCTCAAGGATAAACGTAATAATAATTATTACAGATGTAACTAACTGTAGTTTATTAATAATTGCCAATGAGGCGATCACTTTGGACAAACAAAAGCAACTGCTCTTTCTTTTTTCTCTGTGGATATAATTACACTCGCAGTCCAGTTAGAACTGTAGCAGTAGTGATTTATTGAAAAACTCTCCTAACACATATCTCTCCCAAGAACACAATTGATCAAAATGTTGTTATTTGATTCCAAATGATTCATATCAGTTAAATACATTGATCAATTGGGATAAAAACGAGTAGGATACTATATAGTATAAACTCTTCAAAAACCATGACTGATTCTACCAACCAGCAATATGTTTTGTTTCATTTCGCATCTTTTATAAAACTATATAATTTTATATCTATAAAGAACATGAGTGAAGTAATAAGCACCAACAAACCATAGATATAAAAATGACTATCGATTATTGTTGTCCACTTTTATTTTTTATTTCGTTGTGAAGACACTTCAAGGGACGAATGCGTGTGGTGAGTGTAGTCATTGTTACTAAAATAGACTGTTCGTCATAAAGAGCCACTCATTAATAGCTCAATAGCAAGGACCTACAGCTTTACGTGGAATCTGAACCACGTAGTATTTGTATGATTTTTAGCTAATTGTAATATATGAGAATAATAAAGTATGCACTGAAAAAACCTATCCATTGAGTCTAATACCAAGAGAGACACTTACGTCACAATCGGAAAAAATTGCATAAAAGGAATTTTAGCGGCAGGTTCTATTGCCACCATGCAAAAGATCTGTCATTTTACATGTACTGAGCGACCAAATTACCCAATTATAACAAAACTGCTACTAAACTAATTTTTAATAACAAACATAAAGGAAGATTTAAATGTAAACTGCAAAAATAAAAATAGCACAATAACACAAATATCGGCAGGAACATTAAGGATGCAATACCGTGTGAATGTGAAATTAAACATAGAAACGAAATTTTAGTTACAAAAGTGAAGCCATGTGATTCAAAAGACGCCGAAGACATAACAAAAATCCAATTAATCCATGCAACATGGACAAAAATAAAAGCATATAAACTATTTCCACTCGAATCAGGCATAATAAAGGAAGTTCAAAACTTATCTGATATATTAGATCAGAATTGGACTTTCTTTCAGCCCAACATTCGATGTTACGGAGAAGGAAAAAATGGAACACGTTACACTGAAACACAATGCATTTTATTTGTGTTTAGATACAAAACTAATGATGTACATACCAGCGGGATGGTTACTAGTCATAACTTTAATATTAACGACAGTCAGGCCTGGTATAACACCCGTTCTAATACTCAATACAAATATCACTTGCAACTGGCTGAGAGCCATTTTAATCTCAAAATTATTATATTTGTACTATAACATTAGTAAAATGTCTCATTTAATTTTAGTAGCAGTCTCCTTTTTCTTTTCTTAAACTTACTTCTAAAATGACAACTTCACTCCATTGATGTTAGCAATAAAATGCTATCGGTATGCCCTTTTATCTTATTGATATTTTTGTGCCAGATTTTGCGGATAACAAAACAAATAAATAAAAAGAAAGCATGTCAATTTTTCATTAATACTTTTTCAGGGAGTTTAAATGTTATGAGGTATTTTAGAGTGAACAGTAAGAGAATCCAAAATTTGTATCTATCTCCCCCCTGAGCGGAAAACATCCTTGGATCCTCTTAAGGTGTTGTATGTTATGTATAATTTGTGGTTTGCCTGAGAGATGATTTTATACAGACATTTTCCCTCCCCCGAGGGTGGGAAATGACCTGAAAATCACTTTCTGAGTAAACGTTGTTTAAATATTGTCATTTGTTTATGTTCGTTTACAGCTCAAGGATTCTGGAAAGAACACAGATATTTGTTTATAGTTTAACAGTTTTTACGAAGTGAGAAGAAGATAAAGAAGACATCTCAACACTACAAATAGGTTTTATTCATGTATTAAAAGGGTTGACCATCCCCCAGAGTGACGTACTCTACCCCTGGGGGGAGTCTCTCCTGAAAAGAGGCACCCAGGCAGAGGTGACGCAGTGCCTGGTTTTTTTTACTGAGATCCACCGAGTACATTCATGTATACAAAGGGTTGTCCATCCCTCAGGGTAACGTCAGGGCTGGTAACATACTCTACCTCTGGGGGGACTCTATCCCCTAGGCGGAGGTACCATTGTGACATAGTGCTCAGGCTTGTTATTGAGATCCACTGAGTACATTAACCTATGTGATTGTTGTAAAGTGGCAGATTCTAAAGCCACCATTTCAGTTGGCTTTAAAATCAAGCAAGAAGGATTCAAAATAAATAAAAATTGCAATGTTTGCGTCTGGAAAGTGCATTTACGACTTAGGGTACTGTGACTAACCCCCTTTCTGCCATCCCCACTGTCACTTCCTCTCTCGGACACCTAGAGGTCAGTTAGGCATCCTTCATTGCTTTATATACATACTGAGGGCAAAGGTTTCCATAAGTCTTCGCTTAGCAACATTGTTACACTATACTATCAACCGTAATAGGTTATAGGATAGTTACACGAAAAGTTGTGAATGTACAACAGCGAGTACCACCAGGTGCTGTGGCAGTAACTCTGCAGAACACCGAAGAGCTTTTTCCACAGAGGTCCGTCCATGAACCTGATACCGATGGTAGCTGTGATCATCAGGATGAAGGCTGGGGTCATCCTGGAAACATCAGCATCACAGATTTACTTTTCTTTTATTAATCCTGAACATAAACTTATGTTGTTACTTCTACAGTGTTTTTATCTTATTTTCTAGTTGTAACACTTTATAGGTGCGGTACATACTTGATTCAAATTTTTACAAGAACTTCATAATTGTTCTCTGTATTAGCTTCCACTGTAAATGATCATATTGATAACAAACTGCAAGAACTGACTACCGTAAAGCATAGCTACACTGGTCACAAATATTTTCCTTAACATTCTCTAACAATTTGATCAAAATTTGTATCTTTACATGAAAAATTTATCTGAAAATGACATGAATTAGTTCAGGTTTCTGTTTTTGGCTGTAAGGTGGCCGTTTCTCAACTGCCAAGCCACCACTGGGAAGTCAACGGGTCCAATACAGCCCATAGCAGTCAGACAAAATTACCATCAGCGGGCTAAAATATGCTATTCTGTTTCAATTACACGGTTCGTGTTTATTATTATAACGAGTTATGATAAACACTGTATAATTATTAAAGGTCCAATCTAGTGGACCATAAGTTAATATTATGACATTTTAATTAAAAATATTAAATTATTATATTAAAATGTTCACATATATAAATATAAAAACACTAAATATTTACAAAAATCATTATATGGTCCACTAGAACAGGTCTTCACATAACAAATGACACCTAACATATTGCGAAATGATAACTATTACGGACCAAATAGTTAAAACATAAATTCATGTTAATGGCTTTTTTGTGAAGCAAACCCCCCCCCCTTACATTACAAGGATTATACTTGGGATTTATGGTTGATCGCTTTTATATTCAAATTTTGCTTGATAATTAATTCTAGTAGATTGCTTTAAAATACAAAAACACAGTTCAATTCCATTGTTGATTTTGATGACTTGCATTTGGTAAATTGTGTTTATATGCCATTCTGTAGTGGTGCAGACCGCCGGCCCAAAGGTTCCCCACAGACGGGGTTACAAACTAGTTCCACCATTAAATTTTATTTTATGATAGTTTATTATGGTATAACATTTAATATTATATAGGAAACATTAAGAGCAGTACTGTCTGAAGAGCACCTATATAATCATTGTCTAAACAACAAAGCTACAGTACAAAGACAAAATGGAAAGTGTTGTGTATTGAACACTTACAGATAAAGATACACTATACCTGAGGTACCGAAGCAGATAGATATGTACCAAACTGACTTTGCCCCTCTGTCGATATTTCAAGTTGCTGTAGGTGACCAGCCTGTCATGAAGAAGAATATGTCCACAGACCCCATCCAAGCGTATGAAATTGCTGAAATACGAAACAACTAAAAATTTAAAAGATGTCTTATTGTACCAAAGGTCCAATCTAGTGGACAATAAGTTGGCAATATGCGTTTTAGCATGGAACATGCTTTAGTCTTGACCTAACTGCCTGAAAACGTTACGCGGGAGGGTGACGCGGGAAGGTGACGCGTAACCATGAAAACACAATGACATATCAGTGTTGACTTCAATAATGATTTTATTTGCAAGCGTTCATCAAAGTACATCTTTAGTTTCCATGACAACTCTTGTTAAAAATATACAAAATTAAGTCCTATAGGATTATATAAGATAATAATAATAATAATTAACTTCCTTTCAAGGTGGTAATGAGTCATCGCGTGAGTAAGAACCTGAGCCGCGAAACAATAAAATTTAAAAAGTAAAGATATATTTATATTTTTAAGATATGTTTATATTTTTTGTAATTCCTTACATGAAATCTAAAATTCGTTGTTTTCAGCTAAAGCATGTTCCATGTTTCTTGAATTTTAGCCGTTGGCTCTAAGCAAACAGATCCGGGGGTCCAGGGGGCTTGCCCCCTGGCGAGGCCCGCAGGGCCGAGTTTTTTTTTTTTTTTTTTAATTTAAAGTTATCAAGGATTACATATAAATTTTCACATGTTTCACTACAAAATCAAAACTTTGAAATTTACCAGTTTGATTAGAAAATATGTTTTTTTGTTATAACTTAAAAACTAGTCAAATTAGGGACATGCCGTTTTTACTACATATTTTTAATTGTAATTAACATCTTTCCTGAAAGTTTAATTAAAATTGTTAGAGCCGTTGTTGTGTTTAGAAATTTCTAATTTTATATATTTTTTGCCCATAAAAATAATTAAAAAGAACTATAATTTCAAAAAAGTGAAAAAATAGTCGGGAAATATTGGCTAAATACATCTACATACCAAATTTCATAAAAAATGATCCATCCGTTTGGTCTCCAGTGAACTGCATATACACACACACACATACTCAGACACACATACTGACAGACACCAAAATCTTTTTTGAAAAAAACACTTTTTTGGGTACAGAGGACCCTATGACCAGCAATGTATGTCCCAACAGGACCCTGAAGAATGACACCACTCGAAGTCCGTTCAGGCAAGTGATCGTCCCTGGCTTAGTCTCCGGACACAGGCCGGGGGATCCGGACCCCCCTTCAGGCGCCAAGTTTAAAATGGTTGCCAGGTCTAGTATGCCTACTTGTTACTTGTTGAGGAAGTATATACGAGTATTTTGCTAACTGTATCATAGTCAGATTAATGTATTGATGTATGGAACATAGTCAATATGTATTAGATTTTATCAATATCTGTAAGGAGGCCGTTTTGCAAACTGCCAAGTCACTGCCATAAAATTGAGAATATATTTAGTAGTGATACCTTCTTACCGGGGCGCCTGAAAAGTAGCCCCTGGAAAAGTATACCCCCTCTCCTCTAATGAAGACAGACGTCACTTTAATGTCACAGCTGAGGGGGGGGGTTACTTTTCCAGTCGCGAACACCCGCGCCAAATTAAAACAAAAAACAAATTAAATGAACGTGTTTGAAATAGGCTCAGTAATATCTTTGGGCGTTTAAACTAAAAAATAGGTAGCAAGGCAAGTACTGTGAGTGAGCGACTGTATATAAATGTAATATTATGATTTTACGTGATACAGTTTACCTACCAATATTTGTAGTCAGAGGTCAAGGACCGAGGCTGAAGGCCGAGATGTTACGATTGCAGCGAGTGACGGGGTTGGCACACGAAGCGTACAGCGGTGCCCCTTGTATAATATAAGTAAATAGATATTTAACGCACAGAATTATTTGTTTTAAATTGTTTCGTATACATATTGTCTGAAGATTTAATTTTTTTACCAAGACAGTCGTTGCGTCGGATTTATAAAACTTATAAAAAATAACAAGGTGTCCATTTGAATTCAAACCGAGATACAATATCAAAAGTAAAACAATATTTGATATTTATGGAATGTTATGTTTGTGAAAAAAAGTTCTTATTATTAGTTTTGTGAGAGATTCGTTAGCCATGCCGATTTGGTGTTTGACGTGTACGGTTCTTTACACAATTTTTAATAAACATATAAACTGACAAGTATGTAACTGCATTTTTCCATAGTAATGTTGTGTATTTAAGAAGCCTATGCATTTTGTGAGTATTTCAATTAAGAGCGCAGTTTACCGACAATCTTGAATAAAATAAACGTTTCCTTAAAAACCCTAACATGTATACTTGTCATATACATACAATTCTGAAAGTGCAATACATTTTTAATAGAATGAATCTGATCCTGTATAAAAATCGTATTGTTCCGGACAAATAGTTGAATGGTAAATACATAAAGGTGACGCACTGGTTAAAACATGAAAATCTCTGTACGACTATACCGGTTCTGTTTTCTGTCTCACTGTATAAAATATTAATCCGTATTATTAACATTTAATAGTGAAACTAATTTATGCAGTGTGACCCAAATTGTTTATGTATCTATATAAATAAATTATAGACCTTCAAAATTACAGTCCCCAATCAGTAGTTTTCAAACGCCTTTAACTTGGCTGCAGCAATCTCAAGGCAGAGCCAGCCCGGGGGTACTTTTCAGGGGCTACATTTCCACCACGTACACAGCCGGCGGGGTGGGGGGAGGGGGGTACTTTTCCAAATGTTATAAATCCGATCAAAACTCACCGTATTTGATTATAAGTTTATATTAGACTATATCATTACATTCAGCGAGTTTACTAGATCGATCGCGGGGAGGGGGGTACTTTTCTAATCCAGTTTTGTCAGCTAGCCAAGTAACGTTTTTGTGACGTCAAAGTGACGTAGGCAGTTGCTGGGGGCGTACTTTTTCAGGGGTTACTTTTTCGTTACCCCATGGTCCACCCGTCTGGCCCAACCTGAGAACTGTTTAGAGCTGAGAAAAGGTCTGCTGCTTGCTGTATTCGAGACCTGTTAGACCTATTAGGACTTCCTAAGAACCGTAAATAGAATATATCACAGTTCATTTAATAATGTACGTAACCTATTAATTAATAATGTAGACAATCGTTAGGCATTTAATTATAATTTTAATAACATTATTTGTATTATCATAATTGAGACTGACAGTAAGATTAAGTAATAGAAAACATTTGTAGTTCTAAGTGTTGTGATACGTTTTGTATGAATGTTTTAATTCAAATATAGGTATATTATACTTAAATAATAGTAAATAAATAAACAAACAGTGTTTGAGTAATTTTAATAACCTCATGCTTACAGAAACAAATTTAAATATTGGAAAACGAATAAATATTTTAGTTTCCAGATAATTTGTCGTATACTGTACTGTTACTGCAAAAATAACTTTGCAGAATTATCCAATTCCGGTAACAAAAACATCGATATGATCATTCATTAATTCAGATTAAAATAATATGTGCGTTGGACACATTTTAATTATCTGAACCATAGAACCTTAACCGTAGAACTTAAGAAGCAGTACAAAAAAGCAATTAGAAAAGCAAAATCACCACATGCTCTTAACAGGATCAATGGTTCTTCAAATAAAATGAAAACCATTTGGAGTCTAATCAATAATAACAGACCTTCAAAGCCACGTGACTCTGCAGTACAATCGCTTAAATCCTGCAGTGGTAACATATATGACCCTCAATTGATTGCCAACTCATTCAATTCATTCTTTTCAAACATAGGCTTATCTACCTCCCTCAGCAGTGCTAACTGTGTGTTGAATTCTTCAAAAGTAACTCCCATTGGGAGCAGTAGTCCAAAGTCAATGGGTTATTTGGAACATCTAAGACAGAAGTGGAGAGTGAGATCCTTGCAGTGAAACCCAAGCATTCGGCAGGTGCAGACGGTGTATCTTCACACTTACTACGCCTTGTGTCTGACCTAGTGTCATCACCCCTCTGCTACATTATCAACATCTCGTTTGATACTGGCAGCTTTCCTAAAGCGCTAAAACATGATATAGTACGACCAGTCTATAAGAAAGGGGATAGAACGGATCAAAACAATTATCGACCGATTGCTCTCCTCTCTACTTTCTCGAAGGTCTTTGAAAGGGTTTTCCTCTCCAGGCTACTGTCGTTCCTTGAGCGCAATAGTCTCCTTTCGTCCCATCAATATGGGTTTACCAAAAACAAATCGACTGTTGATGCTGTAAATGCTTTCGTATCTGCGACAGCTCAGGCTCTTGACGGTGGTAAACCATCAGTCGGCATGTTCTTCGATTTACGAAAGGCATTCGACATGGTAGACCATAAAATACTGCAAGAAAAAAATCAGTTCTATGGGTATTAGGGTCAAAGCCCATTCGTGGATCTGCTCCTATCTCAGTGGTAGAACTCAGCAGGTAAAAATGCCTTTTACTGACTCAGGGAACTGTGAACAGTGGGCCACCTCTTCTACGGAACTGGTTCCTGCGGGGTTCCTCAGGGTTCGGTTTTGGGGCCTGTATTGTTTCTTATATTCATAAATGATCTTCCCTTAGGAGTGGGTGATCAACTAACAGAGATTTGCCTATTTGCTGACGACACTTCTTTGTCCATTTCAGCTGCCGACCGGACAGACATTATCGTTAAGGCATATGAAAAGGTAAATGTACTCCTTCAGTGGTTCAGTTCAAATAAAATGGTTATTAATAGTAATAAAACGCAAATAATTGATTTCCGAATAAATAAAAGCGAAGATGCTAATCCACTTACATTCTTCATAGGAGACTCAGAAATTAATACCACCTCCACAACGAAATTTCTTGGAGTGCAAATAGACCAACATCTTCGCTTCAAAGAACACATAAACCAGGTTAGCAGGCGTCTAAGCTCTGGGGTCTTCATTCTCAGAAACATATCATCATACCTAGACGCTAGTGTAGGGTTGGCTGCTTACTATGGGGTAATTTTTCCGTTCTTAAACTACGCTGTGGAGATATGGGGCTATATAAACTTCAGAACTAAATTTATATTCAGACTCTAGAAAAGAGCGATTAGGACCATCTTTAAGAAACCCTTCCACTTTTCATGTAAGCCACTTTTTCAGGAGCACAATATTCTAACATTTCCATCTCTTTACATCTTAAAATCAATCTTGTTTGTCCGTAAAAATATAAAGCTTTTCCAAACCAATAGCAAAATCACACACACTTACAATCTTCGCTCAAAACACAACATCAGTTTACCGCCTCATAAAACAAGATTCTATGGGAGACAAGTTTCATGCAGTGGGGTCAGGCTCTTCAACTCACTACCGGACTCATTAAAATCTGAGAGGCGTGGTCAGATTCGAAAAAAATCTGAGAGAAGTAATGCTGCGGGGCGCTTTTTACAGTGTTCCGGAATTTTTGTCAATGTCATTGGTTCCTTAATTGCTGGTAACTTCTTTTGTTAGAAGTAGTAATAATATTGTTTTAAAATCTATGTTTACTATTATACTTATGGTTATTTGTATTGTATTATAGATTATTGACGCTATTATGCAACTGTTTGTGTTGTTTATTTTAAATAAAGATGATTTGATTTGATTAAGTATAAACGAGAGAAACTGGAGTAGCGCCATATTATTTAATCTCAGCGTCTGCCCCACTGACGTCATGCGGGCGGATGTCTACTGCGCAGCCTCGCCGTAGCCCCCACGGTATGTTTTTGTTACCGTGGTGAACCCTACCGTTTTATTCTTTAACCGTGCTACCACAGATAACTAACTCTACACAGATGGCTCACAGTACACGGGAAAAGTGTGCACGCTGTTTAAAGGAGTATCTAGGCAACACGCACTACACAACCGTGAATATAGGATGAGATGTCTCATTGAACTAGTATTAAATTTCAATTATTGTTATCAGCTGTTATTTATTATTGTAATATTTGTTATTAATATGGATAGTTGAGTGAGTTCAATCTGACAACGCCGCCCAGTTGACAGCCGCTCGACGCGCTTTAAAGCTGATAGTTGACAGACTACAAAAAAATGTTTAACACTCTTATCACGGGTATGAGCTGTCTATGTAGAATTATCATAGAGAAGGTCTATGGAATTATTTAATTGTGGTGCTACTAAGGATCTGGGACCGATAACAGAACAGGTATTAGCTGTTACTTTTGTTAAGTGTGAAAAAGTAACAGCTCCGTGAGTTTATTTACGAAGTATGCTGTTACTTTATGACGACACTAGCACTAGAGGTATTTATTGTTTAGCTGTTACACGTGAGTAAGGTTAACTTAATTCCTGTATTACTTGAAATAATGAAATTTATTCCATACATAAAACACACAATAAATTATTATGTGTGTAAAACATACAATCAGCTGTTGTTACTAGTAGCGAAGACACTTAAAATTTAGTTTCTCCTAAATTTTTGTCAATTTTAGTGATATTTTTTCATATTTGTGCTGTCCATCATGTTTTAATTATCATTTTAAATCTTATTAACCCTAAAGATCTGTTTGCTTTTTGTTATTGAGTTCTGGAAGTTTGGTTACATTTGTTCTGTTATTAACCCTTACAGTGCCAGACAATTTTTCATGTTCCCATACCTAAAGTGCCAGGCTAATTTGCAAAGGTCTACACAAAGAGTGCCAGGCCTATTTTGCCGGTTTTGCAGTCATCTGGGGAAAAAATTGCCATTCCCTTAGTTTTTGACCAAACTACCTGATTTTTTTATTATTTTGTTACTAAGAAGGTGTACTACACAGAAATATATTATTTTTTACTAAAAAAAAATAGAAAAAATAAAAAAATAAAAATTTCTTACCTGAAAAAATTTTTGGTGAAATTTTCTGACTTTCACCAAACAAAACAGAAATAAAAAAATTCTTCACTGATTAGTCACTCACTATATTTCATTCTTCACATATTTCTTTACAAAATAAAAAAAAATTACTCAATTACATTGAAAACTGAAAAAGATATAGCACTTTTACCTAAAGCCTACGCGTTATCGCTTTTACGCAGATTTCTATATAGCAATGATTTCTTTGCCGTACAACTGAAATACTCATTATTATATACAAAAAATACAGTAAAAATGTAATGAATTGAAATAGTAATTGTAGAGATAAACAAACACAATAAATTGAAGTTATATATACACACCCTAATATGTAGGCCCTACAATTCAAATAAAATAAAAATAATAAATTTAGCAGGAATGCATCGGGTAACACTTGGTGTGCACCCCTTTATTGCATTTCTTGCAAAAGTATGAACTCTTCTTTCTTTTCCCCCCTGCTTGTGTACTTGCTTTGCTGCATACACAACAATTTCTTTCTTGTTTTGCAGGCAGTCTCTCAAAAAATCTAGTAGACGATGTCGATGCCGGTGGTGCATCACCGCCGCCACCTCTGGGTGTTTCTGGAGAAGGAGCTGGTGCAAAAGTTCGGTTTTCTTTTTGTAGTAGCCAGTCTTTTGAAAGACCTTCAATTAGTTTTACTGTAAAGTCTAGTCGGGATATCAGATTGTCTGTATTTTGCTTGTATAAAATATAACAATTCAAAATTATACGGCCAAAAATGCTGAACGTAACCTTCTTCCAATACTTCATTGTTTTTCTGTCGTCCAGGTAAGAACCAAGCATCTGGTCATTGCCATCCACCCCTCCCATGAAAGAATTATAGTTTCTTATCATTGTAGGCTTATTAGAAATTGTGACAGTGTTACCTCTTCTCTTGGACTTCTGTTGGTTGCCTGCTTTGTCGTCGGTCGAAAGCAAAAGTACTTGTTTTTTTTGGGATTTTTTCTGTCTGAACCCAAGCATCAGCATATTGCCTTTTCGTTTGTATTTGGTCTGACCAACATTAAATTTTTGAATCATATCCCGAGGGATGGCTTTCCGGTTGAAACGGAGGGTCCCAGTCATTGCGGTGCATTTGCTGTACAAATATTTTGCCAACTTTATGGAAGTGAAAAAGTTGTCAATAAAAACATGGTAGCCTTTATTGAACAAATTGGTCATAACTAGTAATTTTTCTACTACATAAAAGCCTAATCCTTTCTCCTTTATTTGTTCTTTTTCTTGCCCTGTAGCACCTTTGTACACAAAAAACTTCAAACAGTAATGCGTTACAGCATCACACACCATCCATAGTTTCACACCCCACCTATGGTGTTTTTTAGGCATATACTGCCTCAGTTGGGTGTGCGCTTTTGATGCGATTATGCTTTCGTCAATCGAAAGATTTTTATCAGGTGTAAAATAATGCGTGAAAAGCCTATTTACGTGCTTGATGAGAGGGTCAAACCTAGCACATGGGTCATAATCTTTATGGCCAGGTCTAGGAACATTTCTAACATTTACCATGTGGAAGAATTGTAAAATGGCTTGGAATCTATTCCGGTTGAACATTCTTGAAAACCACGGGATGTACTGGCTGCTGCTTACCCACCAATAACTGTAAATTGTAGGCTTTCTGTTTATGCCCATATTTATCAGGACAGCTAAAAACGCCTGTACCTCCAACACAGTAACAGGGTACCATTTTTTGGCTCGGCTGTGCAGTTTGAGTGAATTTTGATTCGCCGCGATGAAATCATCAGCATATTGGTTGGTCCATTTTACAAACATTTCCATGAGGGATGTAGTAAAAAATAATTTGAAATAAGTTATGGGAGGAGAATTTTTAGGTGGAGCATGCTTTATACCTGGTATTTCCTGAAAGGTGAAGGGTGCTTGAAAACCTGGATCGTGTTCTTCATCGACATCAACCCAGCCCGCTTCATCGTCTGAATCGGAAGACTCTCCGCTAGGCCTATCTTGGACTACACGAGGCCTGCCTACAGGCCTAGTTGTAGGTGTGTTTGTGTCAGAATCACTCTCAGATAGATACTGCTGTTGGGGCCTAGGCCTAGTTTGAACTAAAGGCCTACGCCTTGGTGGACAATCAGTTTCACTGTCAGATGAAGAAGGCTGAACTAGGCCTACTGCTTGTAAACCTGATGGTCCTGGCTCATCTAGGCCTACTGGTATATAATTCGGATCACTATCGGTATTGTCACTAAATAAATCACTAACAGAAGCATAGCTGTCACTACCAAAATCAATATCACTTACAAAGTCATCACTCAAATAGTCCTCCTCTAATAATCTCTGAACCGTACCTTCACTGACCGGTGACCGAGCACGTTTCATTGTATTTATGAATCTAAATTATAACTAAATATTATGAATAAATCAAGAACGAATACTCCTGATGCGTTTTATAACCAAAACCACAAATGAAACCATAAACAAAACAATAACAAAGACAAAACAACCAGTGGGTTTCTTACTACTCAGCTGTTTCGTCTGCTAACAGCAGAAAATAGAAACACAAAGTTCAAACTGAAACAATCGATATAACGAATGATATATCGAACGTGAAATTGGTTTCTCTGTGTAAAGTAGACTTTCTACTTTACAGAGAACATAGAGTTTAGTTCATTTGATCTATTATAAGATTTAAGAAATACCGAAAACCAGACGTCCGATTTTTCGGACGTTGGCACTTTAGGAAGGAAACACGGACGTCCGATTTTTCGGACGTTGGCACTTTATGGATAAACTCAAGACGTCCGATTTTTCGGACGTTGGCACTGTAAGGGTTAATTATTAGGTTAGGATCGTGTCTACAAATAATCATAACTTTGTAGATAACTTTTAGTCCAGTCATTAAAGATAACTGCGTTATAACGCTAAATTATATCACCGGTTGATCTCCTTTCCTGCTAAATTTGACATCTATGGCGTCAGTTATTGATGATAAGGAACTATGTATTGTCTGTTGCAAAAAAGTTATCAACAAAGGTATAGAATGCGATAGCACTTGCAAACGTTGGTTCCACCCAGTTTGCGTTCAGTTGTCAGCCGCTGAGTGTAAGAAAATAACAGACGGCCTAATCAAATCCTGGACCTGTGACAGGGCAGACTGTGCTACTACCAAAGTTGATAAACACACGCTAGCACTTGATGAAATACTGAAAAAGATTAGTTCTTTGGCTACCAAAGAAGATGTTAAAGGTATTGCTAATGATATTGCGGCATGACGTAACCAAGTTATCTGAGACTATCTCAGAACTGGAGCCTCGACTATCTAAAGCTGAAGAAGAAATTAAGTTGATTAAAAATAATTACTATTCTCGAATCCAAAAATGATTCACTCAGCATTGAGGAAGTCTACTCCGAGGTAAATGACCGTTTCCTCAGAAAATCAAATATTATTCTCCACAAAGTTCCTGAAAGTAGCAGTCCTTCGACAGACCAAAAGAAAGTTCATGATCGGTCCTTAATTGACTGCGTCTTTGAGGCTGTCAACTTCCAACCCTAAAAATATTCATTCTTCCGACTTGGGAAACCATCACGTGATACACCAAGACCTATAAAAGTCATTCTGCAAAGCCCTGATATTGTAATAGACTTCTTCAAGATATTCTCAACGGAAAATCTTACTGATCCTTGCATATCCAACGTCACTGTTTCTCGTGACAAAACTCAACAGGAACAAACATCTCATTGAACTTCGACATCAGCTTGACAAGAGAACTAACAAGGGGGAATCTGGATTAACTATAAAATTTGTAAACGGTACACCCAGAATCATAAATAATACAAAAAACTAGACAAGTGCATTGGTCAGTTTTTTTCCTCCTTCCAAAATCGTCTGCAGAACCTCTTCAGTTGATTTGCCATTTTTCTTAATTTATCTGTTATTGTTCACTGTGTTAAATATTCATTCTATTGTTGATGTTCAGTTCGTATTATCTGTGTAAATTATTTTTCTATCACTGTTATTGCGTTATGCAGTTATTAAAATTATTCTATTAGAACATACCATGTTCTCCGCTTGAATGCTATTTATATTTTTTATTGATGTTTATTCCTTATCCATTGTATATTTATTTATTGCAGTAATTATCTATTGTTAAGTCTCAAGCACTTATCGATAGTATTGATGGACCTTGTTTATTTATTTGTAAAACGCTTGCATGCTATTTATATATTTATTGATATGCATTTCACTTGTTATTAAGACCTTTGTTTATTTGTAAGATGCTTGTTGTTCATCACACTGTTAAAATACTGTAAAAAATGGCTATGCCGTTAAATAAATAAATACAATCAAATTCTTTGAGTTTTCAAATTTGTATTCAGTACGAAACACAACACGGAAAAAATGATTAAAGAATAACGGAGATAGGGTCATTTGAGAAATCACATTCGCAAAATCATAGAATATTCTATTTTTAGTATAAAATGTTATTTCCTCAGAATAAAGAGTGTTTTTTCATAAAATAAAGACATGATTCTACCCATTTGTGATAGAAAAAGTCAAGATTAGCGAGTCGTCCAGAAAGTGCATAACTGCAAAAGTGTATTATCGGTGTACTAATCGGGCCGTAAAATTAATTTTATTGATAAACCAATCATATTAATCAATCAAAAAATATTATATAAAAACACTGTATAATAATGTTAAATATAACACTCAGTTTGTTTTCGTCTCGTCGTCTGGAACGGAATGCAAGTCTGGCAAGTTATATAATGTGATTTAATTTTTTGTATTGCCGTTGGAGAAAGATTTTAAGAAAAGCAAAGACAATTAACTATTCATTGGTATGGTCTCTCTACGATAATAATTAACTTAAACGCCATTGATGCATCCTTTTTTATTCTTAATAGCCGATAAACAAAAAGATGAACGGTCGGTGATATTATTGTTGATGACACTGGGCAAAAACAAACGTTCGGTGATAATATTACCAACATCAACAGGGTTGAAAAAGTTGGTTTTTTACTATCACATAAAAAAAACTAGTTTTTCGATTTCTCGGTAAAAAACTAGTGTGCTGGGGCTAAATTCAACCTCCTCAAGATTTATAAACTTAAATTTCATCAATTTTTCAACAAAAAATCATATTTTCAGAGGCGTCTAGAAAGTGCATAGTTACCCTACCCTACAATTTGTATTCTCTTGCCCTCCAAAGAAATTTTAAAAGTTATGACAAAGGTCAGCCAAATTTTTACGATAAATGTAGTATAGGCCTATCATGCCGAAATTACGTTGTTTGCTGAAGATTTCGAAATAACCAAATTTACAACTTTCAATATATTTGACATAGCCCCTATTTTCGTAAGGTATTTGAACTCCCTCAAGCGGTGAAAGACATTGCAGCGTCTCTCCAACCTTCTGCGCGTTGCAGTGTCTATCTACGCTAACCTTTTTTATATTTAATCATCACAATTTTATTTTGTGTTCATTGAATACAATAATTTTGATTGTTGCATATCACATTATAAACTTTAATTCCATATATTATATGTCACTGATGAATTTATATTACTCATTGTTCTAGCATTATAAGTCTTGTTTGTAAGTCTTGTTTTTGGTTCATGTATCTGGCTAAATCATATCAAAAACCAAGTATATGATTCCCTGTGTTCAATATCTCCTGGACAATGTGTATTATCCCCCCCCTTATGTCTTGCAGTGAAAATCTGTTAAAATATGCTCTATATATACACATATAGAGCCCGCCCATACACGTACAGTGGTAGTGACCCACCCGCTCGCCCATACTCGTACAGTGGTAGTGACCCACCCGCCCACTCATACTCATACTGTGGTAGTGATTACAAAATTACACATTCTTGTAATTATTCTAGAGCGTAATTTTCTAGATACAATATGATTTCTCGGCATATGGTAAGCAAATTCTGCTTGTTGTAAAAATCGCTCTGCCTGACTTAAGGTATTTAGACGGAGACGAAGTCATAATTACAACATAAGAGAGTTTTTCCTTATTGTTTAAAGGTACTTGTTTGGAATCATTAAAATGCTGTGCTAAAAGAATTTTATCAGTTTACCAGTATGTGCTTAAACCCTAGATATGCAATACAATGTAAGATCCTGATTCTGATCCTGCACATAAGTTTTGTATAATTTCTAATCTTTTTTTTTTAGTGAAATGAAAATTGGCAGTAATGAGTAGTTCTTATTTCATATGTAACCTATTTATGCTGTAGGGGAGGGTGGGGATGTTTGGGACAATTTCCAGTTGTTATTTTTTTACAATCTTGTAATTTAAGCTTCAAGACCCATGATCATACCAATTTTTAAAGAAACTCTTCTGCTACATTACCATATATTTTTTACTGTAAAAATTATGAAATTACTATTTTTATTTAATTTTTTTTAAAAGTATGTAAAGTGTCCCAATCCTCCCTAACCTGGGGAGGTTTGGGACGGTGCTTGGGGAGGTATGGGACATTTGGTTAAGTTAGGAATATTTAATTAAACCAAGGAATAGAACTGAAAAACTTTGTAATTTTACACTGTAGAATAATTCATTTAGAATAATAATAGCTTTGGCTTAAAACTAAGAATAGTTCCAATTCATTTGGTTATTAAAAAGGTAACAAAACATAAAACTAGATCCTAACAAAATAAAACAAGAAAATCGTTAGGCATATTTTAAATTCTAAAAAAAAAATGTTCTATTCTGAAAACAAGAAAATTGTTTAGTCTATTTCAAATTAAATAGAAAGGCTCCTATTTACAAAAAATGTTTATTGGCTGAGAAAAAACATATCTTAATCTGTCTCCTGTCATGGAAATTTCCGGAACCGGTAAAATTCCTAGCACACTTCCAACATTCACAAAAGATACGTCTTCTTCTTGTGTAATAAAAGTTTTCTTTGATGTGTCAATACACTTAAGGGACATAACGCTCACTTCTGATTCTTTGGGAAGAGCATCCTCATCAGGAGGTCTTTGGATAATGCAGGCATACCTATATTTGGTAGACAACCTTGCTCCTCCCTTGAACTCTACCAAAACAAATGTGCCATGTTTAAGATCTTTTGGCTGAAACATCAGCATACTCTTCATCTGAAATGTTCATTACACTTTCACCAGAGGAAATGTCTGATAAACTCTCTAATGAGCTATCCGTATCCTGAACTTTCTTTTGTCTAGGTCTTTTCTTTTTTATCTGGCCGGAAAATTTCAACTGTCTTTTTATCATTTTTTCTTCTTTTTGTTTCTTTTTTTCTTCCTTTATTCTTGCTTCTTCTTCTATCAACTACTTTTCTGGAGTGTCAGTTAGAATCCTTGTTTTTCCAGGTTTTCTACCACAATTAGTTTTTTTTTCTTGGTCCTGCCTTAGGATAGGGTTTTATTTCCTCAGGAGTGATAATAAAGCAACTTTTTGAGGTTTTTTCAGGAGTCTTATTGGGATTAGGCATTGCAGTTTCATTCTCTCCAGTGTAGGGTACGTTTATTGTACAATCAGAAGATGTTCCTGGTTTGGTCAAATCAATATTTGCTGGCGTTAAGTTATCAGAGAGCTTTGGGTCTGTAAGAGTCTGGGTAACGGTTGTTTCTTCATGTGAGATAATGCTTCTATCGGATTCATTTTCAATTTTTGGGCGATCGGTTACTGAAGCTGCAATGAAGTCATCATCTGTAAACACATTTTTGTTATAAGGATAAATTCCTGTTTTAGAAAAACCACTTTGGATGTTTTTTAGGGTGAGAGCTAGTGCATAGGCTTGACCTGAAAGCTCTGCTAGCTCATAAATAGATAGCGTTTTTCCAGGGTTAGTAGCCAACCATGAATCGATAGCACGATTGTAATAACCTCGGAACGGGCCAAAAATTGACACATCAAGTGGTTGTAGTCTGTGACTACAATGAGGAGGTATTGTAAGTATAACAATACCATTTTGTTTAGCATAATCAATTGATTCTACGCTTATGTGGCTATCGTGGTCGTCAAATATGAGTAAAACAGGGTTTTGTTGAGTTGGTTTGGCATATTTGGTGAAGTGTTTCAAATAGGGGAGGAATGTTTCTTGTGTCATCCAACCAGAAGAATGAGCTTCTCCCGATGACCCAGGAAATGCACCCTTCAACATAAACGTCTCTTTGAATTTGCGTCTTGGGAAAATATAAAAAGGAGGGATGATAATTCCAGTTACACTGACTCCAGCACACATAGTAACAAGCTCCCCTCTTTCAGCTGACGTCATTTGACCTACTTGCTTTATTCCTTTCTTTGCAAGAACATTTGTTGTGTCTTGAACAGTAGTTACTGCTGTCTCATCTATATTGTAAATAGATTCAGGGCCAAATTTGTAGCGTGTTAGAACGTTTTCTAGATTAATAAAGAAATCTGCTACATTTTTTGGGTTGAAACTAGTGGCACGTGAGAGACTTGTAGATCGAGGTTTACGTACTGAAATGTCAGGGTTTCTTTTCCTAAACCCTCGTAACCAGTCCACACCTGCTAACTTTGTTTCTTCCCAATTTTGGGGGATCTTCTTTTTGTTGGCTACAGCGAATTGGTAAGCTATTTGCCGGGTTTTCTTTTTGGAAAGGCCATAGTGCATTTGGGAACAAGTGACGATATAATTTAGTAATAATGTTTCCTCCTCACTTGTAAATATTTGAGTTGATGTGTGTTTTGACTTGTATGCATTATGTTATCTTTATTCATAACATATCTTGCTAGGGATGATTTTGGAATCTTATACTTATCTGCAGTTTCTCGCAAACCCTTTTTGTCTTCTATTATTTCCTTCACGGCTTTTTGTATGATGTCTAGAGGCTGCAACTCTCTTGAGGTCTTCCTTTTGTAAACTGTAGGCATTTTATCAATCTGTAAAGAAATGAACAGAATTAACACTAACAAATATCATCAACTATGATGATAACCCTGCTACTTACGTGTTATTAAAGTACTCTATAATTTATTACCAATTATGTTTTCAATATATGCAAAAATTTTAATATTTCTCACTAAGTTTAAAGTAATGGTCAATTAGTGAATATAACAGTTTGTCCAGAGTTTTTAAATAATTAATGTCATTTAGATAGCCTACTAATTTATTACTTTACCTCCATTACATAAAAAATATTATAAGGAAAAAATATTAATGTTGGGGAGGTTTGGGACACTGTCCCAAACCTCCCCAACCACTATGTCCCATTCCTCCCTCAGTTACACCATTTAACAAAATAGCATGCTTGTTTCATAACCTTAACAGTACATCCATATATTTGTTATTAAATTAAACTATGATAAATAAGCTCTTATGTGAATACAATCACACTTACCTGAATGTCTTAACAAGGTTCTTAAACACTCCAACAGGAACACATAAAATCTAGAGTTTTCACTGAAATATACAACTTTTCCCAACAGAAAATTCAACACTGATGCAAACTGTCTGAGACTCCACTAGAATAAAGAAGAAGGGGAAAGGAGTGTGTTGGAGGGGGAATTGGTGATATACTGCCAACCTTTCAACATAAAATTATGGTGTCCCAAACCTCCCAGTGTCCCAAACCTCCCAGTGTCCCAAACCTCCCAGTGTCCCAAACCTCCCCACTCTCCCCTACTGATTTTTTCGTAAAACTTCTATAGCATCTGCCTGATTTTGTAATATGCTCTACTAGATATAATTTAAAGTGTTTACCCTCCAGCAGTCGCACCTAAAATTGTACGTAATCGATTGCACCGAATCTACAAGATACCCTTATTTTCAGATGATTTACAATGCCCTAAAACTTAGTTTAACAAAACGTCATACATTAATATTGAAAGTTTTAACTCCTTAACTTTATTAAAAAATATCTGTCAATGTAAATTTCGTTAGGTAAGATTAAAAAAAAATGTTTAAGTAAAATATGACATTTTCTAATATAACTGTCAAAATCCAAGGACGGGAAAGGTCGCACGGTATCTGTCAGATACCACAGACCCTTAAGTTTTAAATGGCTTCAGGTTCTTTAGACAAATGAAAATTGCATAATGATTTATATTTGAAGAATCATTAGACTTGTTAATCTTTGTTTTTGTAGTGACTTTTTTAAAGCTTTTGTATCAATTAGCCTATCCAAGAAAACTATACATATAAACTAAACACACGTATACATTCATTTTAAATGTTGTAAAGTAATATTTTGTATATAGGACTTTAATTATCACTAATAATAAACATATTTTAGTACAAATTGTAGTTTATTACAAACTATGAATTTTCTGTGTCATCTTAAGCTGGCCATTCACGGGAGTTCCATTCTGTCAAATGGAGTGATAGCATGCCAATGGAGTGGTGTGAATGGGGAATCTGTATTAGAGTGTCGTCAAGTGATGGGCCGAGATGGATTTCTAACCGCGCCGAAATCCATTTTCTAGGCCAAATGGCTCACGTTCCAACTCTCCATGAATGGAGATTCCGCATTAGAGTGATGGCGCGATGGAGTGTTGGCTCAGTGCTCCATTGTTGTTGGAAACAGACTGTCCATCACCTCATAATATGCAGCCCTCGCCACATCGAAAACATTTAAAATTATTTTCGTTATTTAATATTTTTTTTAAGTTTGATTGAGCATCAACAACATGATCTCCAATTTGCTAGTGAGAAATATAATTGATAGAAACAAACCAGATTTAGAAATAACTTTCTAGTGCAAAAATAACACACCTACGAAAAAAATTAATAACGTAGTAACGATTCATTATTTCATCATGAAATTTCAGTATTCTACACCTAGTTACAAAGTAAATAGTACTAGTTACAATTAAATTGTATATCATTACCATTTAATGGTATTACATAATGAATTAAGGTGGTAATGCAATAATTAGGACCGTATTGGGTGGATTTGTGCTGACTAAAAGTACCCCTCTGCCCGTGGTGTACGGCCTGGAAAAGTACCCCCCCCAGGCTTTTTGAGCGGACTGTATCAGGAATATTGTAGGCGTTTTCATTTTGTATTTGATGCTTTGGAACAGGGAATAGACATGATATCTGTTAAATTCTGTGTGCGTTGGTGTATGAATTCTAAATAACCTGATAATTCGTCCTTAGGAAAATTAATTAAGCATTATTAGTTTTGTAATAATTTAGTAAAGTTAGGTACTGCAATATAGTAGGTTAATACTAATTAACTTAAATTGAAACTAAATTTCAAAAATATATGAAATTGATAATATCAAGAGAATTAATTATACTGTAAAGCTTTTGGGATAGGCCTAAGTGAAATTAGATATAACGTCAAAATTAGACTGGTAATAAATAATTCAATTTCGTTAAAAACCCTTCCCTAATAAATTCCAGTTCTATAATCGAATTGATAATTGTAATTAATTTAATGCTATATAATTGTATCACACTTATTGCTCTATTCAATAGTGCACAATAAATATACGACAAAGGTTTTTATTGTGTCTGAAGATTTAAAGAAGTGTTGACTTAATTGTTCTTATCATGTAAATAATCACAGAAAAATGCAGTATCAAACATATTATAACCATATTATTTGCCGTTTTAAAATACATATTTTGTGCAAATGAAATTAAAATATTTAGAGCATTTCTTGAGGGAAATGCAAATTAAAGTGTTTTTGTGTACAAAACCAGAAAAAATATAAGTTAATAAAAAATTAATTAAATGATCTGGAAATATTATTTAAAGACACCTACATGTCAAATTAAAAAAAATCAGTCCATTGGTTAAAATTAATTAAATGATCTAGAGATATTATTTAAAGACACCTACATGCCAAATTTTTAAAAAATTCAGTCCATTGGTTTGGTCTTCATGCACTTGAGAAACGTAAAACGTTTATGTTCATCCAATATAAAAAGTGATTTTTAAAATTCCATAAATATTCTTATGGTTTGATATAAATTTGTATTTATTTTTCACATAGTAATTCAATTTCTTATGCGATTTTAACAGATTTTAACAAAAAGATTTTAGTTGTTATTCACCACCAATTATAATTATTCATAATGGGCTGATATTCCGAAATCAAAGGAGAAAAACTTGACATATAACACCTCAATTTTCATAGGTTCTTTGATTATATTCCATTCTATTATTCCTACAAAAAATATGCCATATGTTCAAACATTTTTCAAGTTGTAGCGAATATGGTACAATAAATAAGTGCAATTATGTTTGATACTGTAATATTATATAAGTAAATAAATATTCAACTACGCAGATATGTTTGTAACTGAATTTTTCTATAGCAATGTTGTGTGTATAATAGCCTATGCATTTCATGAGTATTACAACTAAGAAAGCAGTTTACCGACTATCTTGAATAAAATTAACGTTTTCTTAAAAAAACAACCAGTGTACGTGTCATAAATAACAATTCTGAAAGTGCAAAATATTTCATGGAATATATATGACTGTATAAAAACTGTGTTGTTATAGGATAAATAGTTAAATGGTAAATACATAAGGATGACACATTGATAAAAACATTAAAAACTCATCTATATGATACCGGTTTTGTTTTCTGTCTCACAGTATGAAATATTAATCCGTATGATTAACATTTAATAGTGAAATTAATTTATATAGATTTTCCCCAGGCTTGGGACTAACGATTAAAAATAATTAACGATTAAGTTTAATCGTTAGTTTTTCTGTTAACTTTTCAACTTATTCGTTAGTTTTGGGGATGTTTAACTTTTAACTTTAACTAGTTAACAAATTCACTAACGATTAAACTAACTCAGTTAGTTTTACAAACGAGGTACGGTTTGTCCCGTGGAATGTAGACAATGGCGGAGAAAGCGTCCAAAACTTTGGTCAAAGACCGGGCGTTTTCCTCAATCCCAAGTACCGGTATTCGCCGACAAACAAAGTCATGAGTCACACCCATCCCTTTCCGCCATCTTCCTGCCCTGCCCATAATTAATAGACACACCCAACGTGTCCCATTGTTGTTTGTCCAAGACGTAGTCATAGTGTTAGTGATAATACTGGGAGACTTGAAGGTGGATTCATTTCAGTTTTAAAGTTTGCCGAGTGAATAATAAAGTGTGTTGAATTAGTTTCCAGACGGTTTACGTTATGTATAATAATAAGAGACAACAGTTTTTTTGTAAATAATTGTATGTATTCTTTCATGCCACACAAACTAACTTTTAATTTCAGTTACTTTTTTAAAATTTAACTTTAATCAGTTAGTTTCATTGAACTCTAACTTTTAACTTCAATTAGTTAGTTTAATAGAGGATTAACTTTAACTTTATTCAGTTAAAAATAATTGTTAACTTTCCCAAGTCTGATTTTCCCACATAGTTTTTGTGTGTTTTGTATAAATAAATGATAGACCTTCAAAACTACAGTTCACAACCAGTAGTTTTCGAACGCTTGCAACTTGGCTGCGGCAATCTCAAGGCAGAGCCAGACTTGGGGTACTTTTCCAGGGGCTACTTTTCCACCTCGTACACAGTGACGTCGAAGTGATGTAGGCAGTTGCTGAGGGAGGGGTACTTTTCCACTACCCGCTTTTTTTAGGTTTCTTGCGCTTAATGGAAAAAGCTACGGCTGCTGATAGTAAGAGAAATTCTTCATCCATTTCACTGAAATACAGAAATAAAATTACTGTTAAATAAACCACACTAAATCACTAGATCTAATATTTATTAAACTTTATTAAAATAATGACTTTAATGATTAAAAAATAACTTTATTATAGTAAATTTATTTAAATGCAATTAATACCGCACTGTTTGGAGTTTTTGAAACGATGGAACAATCATGAATGGCCTTCTTTATTTTCAACAAATTTCGATCGCGCCAGGCCACGCCGCGCCATTCCATTTTGTATGCCCGTGAATGGCCAGCTTTACATATACAGAATACAATTTTCGGACGTCAAGGGTTGCACCGTATCTCAGAGATAATAGGGTCTGGAGGGAGGGGTGTAGGTGTTGCCTCGAGGAAACTGTTTTCCACACTGGCTCATTGAGGGAGTGAAGCGGAGCTTCCACTGAAATGGTGGCACCCCCTTGACGTGGGAGGAGGAAGTGTGGGCAAAATATGTTTGCTGGTATCTGTGAAATATGGTGTGACCGATGGAGGGTTAATATATTTGTCTATCACAATCCGAAAAATCAATCTAAGCTTATAGGGAAGACCAAGGCACTGTTGGACAAAATTTTGTGTTTCAATTTCTCAGTTTTTTTAAAGTTGTTAAAAACCAAATAAAATTCTGCATTCTACATTTTTCAGTTGAACCATTACTGTAAATTTAAAATGAGTTTTTTCACTGATATTAATCATAAGCAATATAATGTTAAAAATATATTTGGGAAGGTCTGCTCTTTGGACAGTTTTAAGTTTTACCTGGAGCACAATTGGTAAAATAAGGTATATAAGTAATAACAGTAGGGTTATGATGATTATAGAGCCATTTCTCCCCGACTGAACTGTTAGTATTCCAACATTCAGGTATTTGTGTATTGATATTTAAAGCAACTGCATAATCGTATGCCAGCTGTGTAGTTTGGGCATATGTTAACCCAAAGTTCATATCTGAGCGCTCAATAATATACTAAACAACCATGTTTTCTTGACTGACTGTGTACATATTTACCTTTGGGATTACTTGTTGCTGTAAATTGAGGCCAGATCTTCCGAAGTAATCATCTTAACTAGTATTTCAAGGTCCTCATTTGTCTGTGCTTCTGGGTCACTACAATCGTTTGTGTCCAAACTATCATTGTTAGGTCATGGTCAGTTTGTTCTTCATTTTCCTCTTCGATTTATAATATTTTTTAAGGCTATAGTTCAGCGTGGATTTTTGAAGCAATTGGCTAGCGCAGCCTCTCTTATTGATTGATAATTGCCATATCTGTAATAATGCAATGCTAATGTTACGGTTTATTCAGATATATCAGCTCTGTCTGTCTTTTTAATCTATTTCAAGACCACTTTAATCTAAAACATAGATATATTCTCATGCAGTAATGACACAATCTAAAAAAAATCGTGCCCCAGGGTTGTGTCCAAAACTGCCCAGGGTGTAGTTACGAAACAAAGATTAGGTCTGTGAGTTTAATAACCTTGAGATTAGCCCACATGTTGCATGGCAAGACAGATTAAAACTAAAATAATAAATATAGCAATATTTCTAGTATGAATATTGACAGGCACAGAAAAAAAGAAGAAAACCCAATTTTGACTTCATTTTAGGACTAAATTACAAAATCACTTTTAAATTTTAACTGATACAGCTACTAAAACTAAACTTCTCACAGTTGAAAAAGCACCCAGGTGTAACCAAAAATAGGAAAATTGAAGGCAAAAAATAATTCCTTCAAAGTTAAAAAGCCTTTGTCCAACTGTGCCCAGTCCAATATTGCCCCGGTCTCCCTTATACACTATACAATCATTTTTTACAATTAACAGAAATTTAAAAATGATTTCTCCTTATAATCGGACAAAACAACCTTGTGAAACTATTTACACCAAAATATGGTATGTAACAAAATTATCATAGATTACATTAGAAACAGTTTATCTTGAAGCAGTAAACAGTATATTCGCAAATCTTTTTATTGAGGAGTATGTAAACACTGGAGGTAGGCCATTTTGGGGCCCTAGGTCTCGATTTTAACATGATTTTAAGTAATTTAACACACTGTTAAAAGCTACATTCTTTTTTAACATGGAAACTAAGGTCTTCAGTCTCTTCAGTGATATGAAAAGACGTATTTTATCATTCATCATTTGAATCAGGTTGTGAACCATTTAGTGTAATCAACATGTACTTGGCAACTTACTCAAGTAGCAGATTTTTTTTTTTTTTTTTTTTTTTTTTTCATTGTGGAGCGATAGTGAAGTCCCATGTAAATTTAATGCAGTTTAAACCAGCTGTGGTTGCTGGCGTCACTAACTAACAAAATTACAGGCACAAATAATTCCTGTTAGATGGAATATCTATTATAGGTGTATATAATCAAGGTTACAGGATAGATTCACAAATTATATTTTACAGTTTTCATTTGTTTCATTATAAAAGTAACAAACTTGAGTGAAATAGTGTTTTTTGAGAAAATAATTAGAATGAATTATTTTCAATTAAAATGTTACTGATGTTACAAGGGAAAAAATTAATTAAATCATATTTTTTCCAATCTCTCTGATAAAAATTATTTAGAACTTTTTGTATAATAAAGTACAGGTATAGTGTATTCCTAATATTTAACTGCCCCTTTATTAAATATTCTCAGCTTATTTATTTATTGATGTAATTGTCGTAAGTAACTCCTTATGTTTTAAATTTTTCAGATTACAAAACTGTAATTATACATTTCAACAATGAATAAAGAAACAAATGACTCAAGCAAAGACATGGAACTAAATCAAATTGAGTCAAAAACCACCAAGGATGAAGATAATTATGCGGAAATATTACATCTTTTGAAGTCTTCATTGTTGGCAGAACAACACATTGATTGTTTTGACAACAATTTACAGAAAGAAACTTATAAAGATCATATATCTAGAACAGAAATAAATATACCCAAAGCAGTTTCTCTTTTGGAATCTATGAATGCTACCAGCACTACTGTACCAAAAGATATTGTATTATACATAATATTATTAAGTGGTGAACAGTCGGGCAGTGAAAATTGGACCTCTCCTCAAACACGGTATTTAGTCAAACAATTGCAAAGATCTATTTTTAAACGCTGTTGCTGTAGTAATATTACAGATTTATTACTTTTATACAAAATCAGTTATTTTTTTACTGAGCTGAAACCAAAGCTCTCATCGTCAAGTTGGAAGAAATATCCAGCAGCAGTTGCGTGTTTCATTTGGATATTACTACAGTTTAAGGTAAGTATCTAACTTATGAACAAAAAGGTAATAATGGGACATTCATTAATTTCAAGCAAATATTCATTAATATTTAAGGATTTTTAGGCAAGATTTTATTTAAATTTCATTATGAAAATATTAACCCAAATTGTGAACATCAACATGTTGCTGGGGATATTTTTGAGTTTTATTTTTTAGGCTTAAGTGGCCGGTTTCCTTACTGAAAACTAAAGCTTCTGGCAACAACCGCTTCAAGGTGTTATTTATAATATTTACATCACCAAACCTTCGCCCATGCTGTGATGTGATATCTCTGAGGCCATGCAGTAGGTACGTAGTAGGGCTATATTGTCCATCTTGAAAAACGCCATCTGAAAGTAAAGTACGCCGCGTCGTCAGGCTCACGGCGCGTTTTGAGGTATGCACGGCGAACGGCACCGTGCCGTCCCGTGTAAAAGGGGCCTGAGATATCATTGCATGGGTGAAAAATTTGGTGATGTGAATATTGTAGATAACATCTTGACACAGTTGTTACCGGGAGTGTTAGTTTTTAGTAATTTTTGAGTTTGGTCAATTCATTTGTGAATATATTGGTTTAGGGAATGGGATTAATTTTCTTCAGATCTACTTACATAGTGTGCACCTAATTTGTATATGTTTGAACATTAATTTAACGTATATGTATTAAATTTATGTTCCAACAGAAAAATTAGGCATATGTCTTGAAAGAAACTCCTAAGTTAATTTGTTTCAGTATCCCTGGTGAAGTTAAGTAAACATTGTTCTTCGGATATCCCAGCTATAAATAGTCAAGTTTGGTGATTACTGACCATGCTATATCATACAAAACAAGTAAACAATGTTCTGGGAACATATCTGACAATCTTTTAGAGACTTTTGTTCCATGTGAGCTATCACTTATTGTTAAAACAAATACTCCTTCAATCCCTCTTGAACAACTTCAGTTAATAAAGTAGAGCATTTCTTTACTCAAAGGAAAATAAATCTAAAAAATTTTCTCTGAAACCAACGTTGTTTTGTGACTTCTGAGCCATGGGTGCAGTAGGGGAGAAAATAACTTGCTGGGAATTAACTCTATGGCAATCAAACTTGGATCAGATGTTTGGCAATCCTCTGAGCTGAAGCGACTATATTATGTTTTACAGACAACTCATGAATTTTGAAGACAAATTTCATGTTTTAAAAATGTTGTTTTATGTTATAAATTTCAACATACATTAATATTTTTAAAAATACAGTCCATTTAATAATGTTCAGTACAGTAGTAGTATGAACAGTTATAAATTTACAGAAATCTCTCTGGCAATTGTATTTATGCTCAAATGATAATTTGTGAAACATATTATATCATTTAAGTAGTGTTTTATAGATGTAATTGGATTGTTACATTTAGAGCTAAATGTATACAATGATTAGTATAGATGTTATACTGTCATTTTTTAGTTTTAGTGTTGTGTATTTTTAGTTTGCCACATGTATTTAATAATTTACTTGATATGGTTTTCTCATTAATAAAATATATCGTATTCAAATCTGTTTGGCCATCTATCTGACTTAATAGTCATATACTGGTTATATCTTGTGTAAATTTCAGATAGCTTCTTAATTTATGTTTATCATACTTTTTAAATGGGATTAATTTTTTTACTACTAAAAATCAAGATAATAAATGTGTTTTTTATCTAGCCTTTACATATAATTTTTTTTCAGTGTCCACATCTGGGAGAAGATGTAGGGATCATCCTACCGACTTGTCTCCTGTTAGTAGATGATCATTCAAACAACAACAAAATCAAGGGTTTGAAATGTCTGACACATTTAACAACAAACGTGGTAAGTTTATCTATTTTTATTTTCACTTTGGTCGTCATTTTTTACTGATGTAGTCTAGGTCTGTTCTCCTGCTAAGTATGGATATTTTGATCAAATATTTGTCACAAACACACATAGGCAGACAATGTCTCTACAGACAACTATATTAATTATAAGAACTTATATTAGTATTAACATAAATATAGAATTGAATTATGTGCAGTACAATTGTCAATAAACAAGATGATTATTCTGTTTACTGAATATTTTGTCTTAACTTCAATAGCCACCCTTCAAACAGCTCTGATGTCATCCAAGCATTTCTATTTAATTTATATTCAATTGGTTTGGATTTGTCGTTTTTAAAATATTGGGTTATTAGACTTGCGTGTCATTAGTAAAGGCAATTTTTTGCTGCAGTCCAAATTAGTTCCAAGTTACTCTTTCCTTACAGTTTTTTCCGCCGCTGCAGTGATCTCCTTAAAAGTCAGTTTGGTCAGTATTATGCAAAACAAACCAGTTTCATCTACGTTAAAAATTTCTGTAGCCAGGGTTTCTTCAATCATTTGTAAAACGTTGTTTTTTCAAACATTTGGAGCTTCTTAATTTATACTACCACTTTCACCGCACACAGTCTTGAATGTAATGTTGTTCTTTCTTTATAACTGTCTAACCATCTGGCACTCGCTTTAAAGTCACTTTTCCTAAACTTACCGCAAATTCTTCTGCTTTTGTTCGAACAAGGGACTCAGATAATGGAATGTTTTTATCTCGAGCTTGTTTAAACCGCTAAAGCACACATTCATCAACTTCTGGGTTATCTGGTTCTCTGGCTATTTTACGGTTCTTTCCACTCAAAGCACTGTTTAATATTTTATCCTTATTTTTCAAAAACGTAGACACTGTATTTGGCGCTATCTCATACTTTTTAGCAATGTCACATTTCTTCATCAAACCCTGTTCAACTTCACGAGTAACAGCGATTTTTTCATAAAATGTTAATGTCTTGTACTGAACATGTGTTTTACTCAAAGCCATTCTGATTACTCGCACATACGAAACACAACTGAATTAACTGTGACAACTAGAGATGCTTTACTAAACAAAGATTTATACGGCGGCAGTGGCTACAAGGATCGACCGAGTGTTACCTGGAAGGCAATAGCCGCACGCGTCAGGACAAGTTCAGCTTATGAATTCTTGGAAGGATATCACATGCCTTATACATCACGTGTCCAAAAAATGAGGCAAATATTTTGAGTAACAGTAAAATCTTGGAAGGCGACCTTGTTTACAGTATAGTACCGTTCTCTATATATAGATTTTAGCGTTGATGTAAAAATTTCAAAGGGACTAACTTAAAACTTAGAATTAAAGACAACTTCGAATTGCCTAAGTCTACTGTATTTATTTTGTAAGTTCAAATAGTCTAAGTTAAGATGAGAAAAGGTATACAATTAATTAGTAAAGTTAAATAAATTCAACTGTGCCACAGCATAGAATCAAGTTGTTTCGGATAACCGCCTTATTCTTTAATGCTTTTCGTTTGTGTATCTGTGTTTCATTTCTTTGTACCATGTTTCCTGTTCATATTAGTTCTGTCTTGTACGCCATCATTAGACTGCTGCCCTAAAACAAAAAAATTAAAATAAAATCTATACCAACGCCTCTCAGAAAGATTCCCCCTCCCAGACTGAATGTCCCAAAGTCACCCAAAACAAGTTAATCTCATCCCCTCGCACTAAACAGTATACAGTCACTCCCGAAAACCCCAATATTTGTATTTCTTCTTTTTTTTTTTTTTTTAAATACACTAAAGGTGACCGAGAGAGGTGAAGAAAGTAATGGAAGGATTCACCTGCATGAATGAGTCTTCTGTCTGAAGAATCAGTCAACTGCGCAGCGAGGAAGGGGGTAAAGGTGCCCCCATTCCCTCTGGGCCGCATAGAAGGCCTAAAGGACGGCCTAGCCTAAAGAACATAGTAGGTCCTACACTACGTCTCTAGGTGACATCAAGGTGAAGGGAATGCAGGTGATGATCCATCTCCCCGCCCAGACCCTAGAGCCAAAACCCAACAGACTTAGCCAACCATTATAGACTACGACAGGCATCAGTCTAATGACGGTGAACAAGACAGAACGAACATGAACGGGAAACACAATACAAAGAAATGAAACACAGAGACACAAACGAAAACTATTAAAGAGTAAGGCAGCTAACCGAGACATTTCAACTCTTTGCTACAACATACAACTTTGTAATTTCAAGAACTTATAGACAACTAAGCTAACAAGTAAGTAGTTCAATAAATACTGTTACTGCGTTATGCAAGTTGTATGATATCTTCTTCAGCCTTTTTAGGTGTATCAATATATTTGCTGCTCCTAAAGGCCCATAGCTGTGTGATTAAATTTTAATCCTTTTTGTTGTAAACAATTCTTTACGCAACCTTGTATGTTACCAGTAAAGTGTTGAATTCAACATATTTCTTAATGAACCATATTGCAATCAATGCAGTATATATATATATATTTTATGGATTTCATACCAGTCATAAAACTAATAAAAAATTTTACAAATTACACAGATAAATAATATTTAAATAAAATCTACAGTACAAAGTACTTGTGTCTTAATATTTATCTCCTGTCACAGAGCTAAATTCAGGTTTCATAATCATTCAACACCTGCTTCTCCGATTGAATGAAGACCAGCTAAACCCCCTTGAAAAGAACTCAATAGGCACTCATTGACAATATAATCCGTAGTTTGACATTCATCTTCATAATCACATGACTGATCATTTGCCATTCCCCACTCAAATTTCCATTAGTTGAATATTCCCACTCCTGTGCAAAAGCAACTCAACATAGTCCATTCCTTACGAGGAAGGTTCATTCCACCAATGACGGTAGTAGGGTCTGATACCAGAAACTTGATTCGACTGTCAAACAAATCACAAGTTAATGCCCAGTTGGTTTTTGGCAAAAATTAATTTGAGAAATACTGGGAAGCCAGTTGAAGAGGTGGTTTTCTAGATTTAAGTCGCTGTACACATTGTGGGATATCTTGCAAAATGGGGAGATTCTGAATAAATAGGATCTTTTTAAACTTTCAGAGAAGTGTCTCTTTGCGTCTTATATCTGGAGGAGCTAAGTTACACAGCACTGGAAGCCATGGTAGAGGGGTTGCAGTGAGGTAGCCGCTGGATAGCCCTCATCGTCTTATTTCATTGTATATCAACCAGTCGTACATGTGTACCGTTAAACCACACAGGAGCACAATATTCAGTAGCACGGAGCATGATGTTGTTTGCATCCGCAGCAATCCTTATGATGTGCGTGTCCCCTGGGTCATGCTAAACGAACAACGATTTAGGTTGCTGAATTGTCACTTCTGTGATCTCCCAGCTATGTCAGCTGCCAAAAAAATCAACGTACTAAGTGTGTTTCTCAATCTACTAACTCTTAGCTGTTTTGTAGCACTTAAATAAAATAAATAAATATATAAAAATAGTGTCACATCAAGCTCTATAATGCAAAATCAATTGATCGTATTACGTTATGAAGACATTCAGAATGTAAATTAACCATAATTCGTCTTTTCCAGAGTCGAACTGATTTAATCCAATATGGAAGAGGAGATGTTATTTACAAAGCTGTGGAGCACATGATTTACTTCAGAGACGCAGAAATCATTCCACATCTTGGCAGATTTTTTGTAGAGTTTCTTAGTAAAACTGAACATAGTTTGACTACAAATACCTTATTGGTGAGGAATGAAACACTGTTAAATTAACTTTCTTATCTACTATATGGAGCTATAATTCCAAATGAATTTGTGGTACCAGTAAGGTTCCCGGTGTCAATTTGAATATTTTCGGAAGGGGAAAAATTATTTACTACGTAAGAAAAATGTATATATAATACTTTTATTTAACCATAGTGTTGGGAATAGTATAGTAAGACATATTATTTACATAAAGACAAAATTAGCCTCCCAAATATTTAGGCTGTTAAACAGTTATATTATCATAACCCCCCCCCCCCCAAGTCCTTCAGCACTTATGGTGTTCTCCTGTTTTGGAAAGATTTCCTTCATAACGTCTCAGTAGTATTGTGACTTTTGCTGGAGGACGTTAACTTTCCTTCTTCCTTGTATTTTCTTTGCAAGGCCATTTCATTTTATAACATCTTAATTTCAAAATATGTACAATATGATACATGAAATAGTGTCAATATCATTTTAAACATATATGTTATAATCGGCTCAACAAAATTATTCTGTAGATGTACTACAAAATAGTTCAATAATAAAATAAAATTGCAGAATTAAGTGCTAATAAATCAATCTTAGTCTAAGAATATGCCAATATTATGGACAACATTCTTGAATTGAATACAATGATGGTTCGATCAGGAAACGTTTCAGTGAATATAAAAATCTGTTATGGTTTTTTTCTTGTTTTATTACTTGTGGCAAGCAGTAAATAAATAAATGTGATTCCTTTGTAGGAGCTTTTATTTTTGAAGAATTCCAAATTATGTTATTCTACCAATTGATGTGATCTTGTGTTCTATGCATTTACAATGTTTCCTACTGCGATTTTGTTATTTAGAAATACAAATATTTTTTTAATTAGCATAATACATGTTGGTACATATACAGTACAAGTAAACGTCACATAACACAAATATATTACAATACAAGTACAAAATGCACAAATATTATGGTGATTGATTTCGGTGAACCACTCTCACCTTCCTTAGACCAGAGGGATTCAGAAAAGAATCCTTCACTGGGGGATTCATTCTTTTGTGAATCCGTCGGGTCGGAGGAAGGTGAGCGAGGTTCACCAAAATCCATCACCATAATATTTGTGCATATTGTACTTGAATTATAATATATTTGTGGATGTTTACTTGTACTGTTAGAAATACAGCAAAACCTCACTAACTCAACAATTTTTAGACCCAGAAGTTGTTGAGTTTGGGGGTTTTTGAGCTATCCAGAGCATTGGCATTTTTAGTGTATTTTAGTAAATGAACTCACAATAGATTTTAATTACATTATAAATTTATCACTTAGGGTTGTTTCAGCTGTCCCAAAGTTAAAGTACACATAACCTAAAGCCAGCTAGACTTGCTGTTGAAAATCAAGTTACCCAGACTGTCGAGTTAGTGAGGTTTTACTGTACAAATATTATTGTCTTGTAAATGTATAAACTGTATACTGTAAATATAGTATACAGTTTATACTTTTTGTAGTTCTTTAAAAAGCATATTTAACCGAGTTAGTTGGTTTAAGATTTAACATTATTCTTAAAACCCTTTTTGTTGAAGTAAAATTTTGTTGATATTTTTTTTAGTTGCTGATCAATAAATACAGGCTCCATAGGCAATATGTGAGTAAATTAATGCCTAATAGATAGATTTCAACTGGGACGACCCCAGGTTGCTGATCTTGTAGCTGAAAATCTAGCATCTGAAAAAGTCCCAAACGGGCCTTTTGTTTATAGTCTTATAACAAAAGCCACATACAATGCCAAGCTTACATTTACTGAATACAATGTTGAAGGGCTTAAAAGGTGGGTCTGCTCTGCGATGTCTGTCAGGGATTGTGTCGATTCTCAACACTTTGTTAGAAATATCTCCAACTTTCATATCGCAACGGCAGTTCCTATGCATATTGTCTCTCACAACCAGCATGGGAGACGAACGCTCTGGAAAGGACTAAACCAAGATGAGTTTGGTCGAACAACCAGAAATCAACGAGCTCCTCTCTCAAAATGAAGTACCAGAAGGTGTAGTAGCAGACATGTCTCCAGCAGGAACTGCCCAGCATGCTTCAACTACTTCTGGATCCACCTTTCAGCCAGATATCACTGAGTGCAGTGAGAGTTTAATGAATCAGGGCAGTGGTAATATCAGTAAAGAAGTTTCAGTTGTGTGAAGGAAAGATCTTGTGTTGATAGTATGTTGCAAGAGGAAAGTTTAAATTGCTCTCTGTTTCCTAGATATGACAACGAAAATATTTAGCAAAGATAATTGTAGTAAGCCCACTAAACCAGTAATTTGGCAAAGATCACATTTGGCAGTTAACTGTTTGAAAACAATCTTTTTATTTATATACATATATACACAAGGCCCTAATAATAAAACACTAATCTTGGATACTTTTTTAATAAATCAGAATTTGAAAATAATTGGCTTAACAGAACATTGGCTGAAAAAGGAGGAACTCCCACTACATCTGCCTGAGGGTTATGTTTGTACAGGTTCTTTCTGTAGAACAGACCATATTAGAGGTGCTCATTAGTGCTTGTTCATAATAGCCTACAAGCAAGGGTTTGTAACGTGAGTTTTGTTCCGAGTTAAACATAGAATTATCAGCTGTCTTTTTAGATGATTTAAAGATAATTTTTGTAGTTGGTTATCACTCCTTCAGGTGACCTGAACATTTTTCTTAGCTCCTTTGAATAATTTTTAACTTCCTGTCACATTGGTCGGGTTACACTCCTATTATTGGTGGAGACTTTAATCTAAATTTTGATGTAACAAAATAATTTCTTAATATTTTGTGGCAGCATAACTATCATTATCTGAACACACTACCCACTCATGGCAAACATTGCTTAATGTGATGGTAAACTGCTACAGAGATCGTCAAATAACTAGTAAAGTTTTAGATTTAACATTCTCTGATCATGACGGAGTGCTAGTTGACATGCCTTACAATAATTCAATACAGCAAACATTAAACGAAGATAATAGTTCAAATTGGTGTTGCCAAGAAAGCTTACTGGGCTTTTACTAGACAAATTAGGCTCATATGATTGGGAAACTATTCTGGGATGTATTAACCTGTGTGCACAGAATGTTTGCTCAGAAATGTTCAAAATATTATCGAACAATATAAATTTTTTAACTAAAGTATGAGAGTCAGAACTGAAAACTATAAAATTAATACAATAACTGGTGTACAACTGAATTGACTGCCATGAAAAACCATTTATTATTTTTAGACAAATTAGTTAAAAATGGTACGGAGAGTTCAAATGAAATCAAAGAAATTTTAAGAAGTTCAAAAATAAATTGTAGGAGAAGTATAATAGAAGCTAAGGTTAAATACAATACAGATCTTATTTAACAAAGTGGTAATGAATGCTAAACTGCACAGAGGGTCATAAATTCTAACAATAAACTTTTGTCTGAAATCAAATTAGATAGCAAGATTTCACCAGACTCTTTTAATGATTTCTTTGTTACCTCAGTGCTTGATATAAAAAATAAGATATGCATCCCATCAAGAATCTCAGAAGAACTGATTAAATCTAATAAGCACCCTGCTTCAAATGTAGCATTTACATGGAAACCAATAACAGACCAAGACATAATAAAAGCAATTAAGAGACTAAAAAATTCTGATACTAATTATGTCTTTTTTATCTCAAATAATTTACTCAAGAAATAATTAACACAATCTTGGAGCCATTATTATTTTGTTTTAACTTATGCCTTTTAGAGAGTTAGTTTTTCCTACCAACTCAAAATTTCTAGAATCTGTCCAATTTTCAAAAAGAGTCCAAAGAACAAACCGGAAAGTTATCGCCCGATTTCAATCATTCCAACTATCTCTAAACTGTTCGAACTATTGGTCTTTAATCAAAGTTATTTTTTTTTAAGAAAAAATCTGTTAAGCCTATCTCAGTTAGGATTCAAAAAGGGTAAATTCACAACTGAGGCTATAGATAAGCTTGTGAATCAAGTCCTGACAGCCTTTGAAAACAAATTCTTTGCTCAAGCTACTTTGTGTGACTTGAGCAAGGCTTTTGATTGTGTAAATCATTCAGACTTCTTAAAAAACTGAACTACTATGGAGTCCGGAAAAATCAGCTAGATTTTTTTTCAGATCATACCTTGGCAAGCGGAAGCAAAAGGTTTTAGTGAATGGCAATTGGTCAGAGGAGGTTGAGGTCAGGCACGGTGTCCCACAGGGATCGGTGTTCGGCCCTCTACTTTTTTTTTTTTTTTTGTATTAATGACCTACCTAATTCTATCAATTGTAAAACATTTTTATATGCAGATGATACCACTTTTTTCAATTTTAGCTCAAAACTCATCAGCTAGTGCATCTGATCGGTTTAAAACAAATGGATTTGTTTTTAATTATTATTACATTAAAAATATAATTTTTACATTAAAACATACTGAATCTAACATTCTTCCAGATAACTACACAAATCATGTAAAATTCTTAGGTATTCATATAGATAAAAACAAGTTGGGGAACCCATATTGAATACATTAGCTCAAAATTATCCAGAGTAATATTTTTTAATTAATAACTTACTAGTTGCATTGACAAAAATTATATAAGATCTGCATATTTTGCTTATTTTCAATCAGGCTTCAGGTATTGTTTAATCTTTTATAGGAGTAGCAGTAGGATTTGTGAGATTTTAGTTTTACACAAAAAAAGTAATAAGAGTCTTGTTTGGTGCTGAATCTTTAGATCACTAAACCACTATTTTTAACTTAAAACATACAAACTGTCATTGATTTATACATCTATGATCTAATTTTATATATTTTTAAAAATCCTAATGTTATTAAGTATGTAAATCATAGCTATAGTACAAGGAATAGAACTGGTGGGCTTTATAGGCTTGGCAAAACTATTAGTAATAATTGTATCATGTCACTGAAAATCCACAATAAATTGTGTCACTTAATATGATCAAAATGCGTTTTGCCATACATTTTTACTATTAGCTTTTGGCCAACCCATTTTACTCAATTGATGTTTTTTAACTTTCGTGTAATATATTTTTAACAATAAAGTAAATAAATTAAGTGTAGCAAAATGTTTATAAATTTTATAATATAGTTGGATGTAACTTAATTTAGAAAATAAATTACTTATACATAAATATTGAACCCAGATATGGCTTTAATTGTATAACTGACGTTGTCAATGAATGTAAAGTTTTTAAAGGCAATAAAATTATTATTATTATCAATACCACATTATGACACCATTCTCTTCAGTGCATAGAGACCACTCAAGGTTTTACGGATTAGGAGGTTAATATGTTCATCCCGTGATAAATGTTCATCTTTGACCAATCCTAGAAATTTAATTTCTTCTAACTGGTCAAATATTTCGTTATCAATTATTGCCATGGGGCTTGATTTATTTTGTGCTTATTTTGTGGAAAAGGGTACAAAGTTTGACTTACTTGAATTTAAAAGAAGATTTTTGCTATTTAGAAAACCTTTAATTATTGATAAGCCAATGTGGGATGATATTTAAATATTTTCTTCAATATCAGCAAAGATTATCAGGTTTGATTCATCTCCATAAAGACACATTTTTCTGTCTCAGACCATTATTGTTAAACCCTTCAGGTAACATAGGGTTTCATTCGTGCCATGACTGAAGGATGTTACGGAAGGTTCTGGCTTGCACTGAAGTTGGATCATCGAATTTAAGTTACTTGAAGGCATCTGGTCTCAGGGATTGTTCAACAATGGTAAAATCTTTAGAAAACTACATAAACAGGACACTTTTCTGAAACAGCTGAAATTACTTCTACCCATGTGGTAGGAAGATAAACCACTGCAAATTAATTACGATGCTCAATGAGAGCAAAGTCTGTACCATACGGTAAGAAACAATGGCCAGATATCATAAACTTCTGTTCTTCAGTGGTGATGAATGTATTTAGATCAAGATTTTTGTACATGCTAAAACAACCGGTTATTGTTTTAGCCTGTACAAAAATGATCTAGTCAAATGATAAAGTTTTGGTTAACATCTACTATAGGAGCAAAATTAAAGTGGTACAGTACAACCTCTTTAATCCGAACGTCCACTAATTGGAACGCTACCACAAGAAAGAAAAAAATGTACAATTACATATCTGAAAAATGTCTAACTTTTCAACTTTATGTAATTACTGTAGTGTGTATGGATTATTTTCCAGTTTTTATATAAATATTTACCATTTTCATTTTCTCACTTTTATTATAAAAGTAACATCAAATATATATGATAAGCAGTAAATTTTTATTTACTGTAGTTAATGTTTATATTGTATGTACGTTGTTGAATAAACAATACGATATTTTACAATATAAAGCATTTCTCTCTTTTCTTAAAACCTTAAGTATGATTTTAGTCATATTTAACTCTTTTCATGAAAATAACAATATGTTCTGTAATCCGAACAATTTGATAATCCGAACACCCCCTGGTTTTAATTAGTTCGAATTAAAGAGGTTCTACTGTATATGCGAGAGCCTCGCTTTGGTTTCATTCCAAAGAAACATCTGCTTTGTTGTTCCCTTTTCATGAACACATAATTTGTAGCAGGATGATGTGGTAGCCAGATGGTCTGTTTAGGAAGTATGAGGAGATTTGTAAGAAACAATTTGTTACATGAGCTATGAATGCTAATTGTTTATGAACAAGCAAGCTGCCTTGTTATAAAAACAACTTGTTCTGGTATTTCATCAATCTTGATAAAAGTCCAGTAACATTTATTGATATTATCAAAATAATATTATTTTACTACATTAAAAATGTAAAATAATTATAATTATGTATTTCCGTGGTATTGATTAGAGCAGGTTTAATATATTGGTAGTTATAAGCCGGTAGTCACAACATAAAACCATCGTCATTTGTGTATTAACTCAGGAAAATACTAGATTTCTCTCATAATGGTGTTTCTGATTATTTTTATCCCAAATAATGAAAAAAATACATTGAAATCCTATTGATATGGTAAACAATTATTCCAAAAAGAGACTTGTTTTGTGTTTTTATTCATGTCAATAGAGTGGTAATTGATAACTAATTAAATTAATTTTTAATCGTTTTGAATTTCAGTGGACACGTTTTGATGATGTTTTAAATATTTGGCTTCCATCAATGGAGATGGAGCAAAGCTTGATTTTGAGAGAAACCTATATTGACAGCTTGAAAGACTTATTAAAAGCTATGGGAATAGCAAGTGTTCGATGGTCTGTCAAACTTCTTGCAGTTCTATCCGAGTATGCTGAGCAGGATCATACTCTCGATAAATCCTTGTTGGTAAGTGTTTTACCTTCTTGACAGACTAATATATTATTGTTAAATTACTATTAGCTGTTATGTCCTTTCTTTCATTTACTGAAAATATGTTATGAAAATTTATCTCGTAATCAAAATTAAACTGCTCATTCATAAGATTGTCACGATCCTTACATTTCTCTTTAAAAAATGAATATTTCTTCCCGTGCATTCATATTCCTGCCCTTAATAATAATTGTAACATGTATTACATAGGCCAGACTGTAAATTTCAGCAATATATAAAAACCATTTCTCTGCATTTGAAGCTATGCCCAAAAAAAGCCTGCACAAAGGAACTTATAAGAAGAATCAAGACCTTTGTTTTGGATAGCATGTTGTAGGGTAGTGGTTCCTGACCAAAAGGGCAGGAGTTAAAACCCTCAAGGACCAAAAGACACTTCATAAAAATATCAGCCAGACCACATGATATTTTACATAAATTAAATAAAAATAGAAAAATAAAATCATTTCGTAATATTAACAGTTAACTTTTTCAACTGTGTGGTTAGCTCAGTCGAATCGGCTTTGCTTTTAGGGCATTACGTTTACTATTGGACACCAAAAGCATTCTACTAATTAATCATGGTTGTTTTTCGTCTGAAATGTCCTATGGTATTGAGGTATGGGATGGCTCTTTTGCTGCTTCAAAAGTATTTTCGGACGATAAGAGAGCTTTTCGTATTATTAAGGGACTCTCTCCGTTGAGCTCATGTACAGGTGTTTTTAAATAACTAAATTTGCTCCCTATTTCTTCACTTTACATCTATAAGGTAATTTATGCTATGATTAACAAACTGTCTGACATAAAAACTGTTGAGTCTGACCACAGATTTCCACACGTCATGGTGACAATCTGTGTACCCCAAAACATCGCCTGGTTCTATTCCAGAGAGAGACTTTGTATGCTGGAGTGATCTTTTATATCAGACTACCCTCGGAACTCAAATGTTCCAATAAAATCAGTTTCCTTCCCCGTCTAAAATCCTTCTTCATAAAAAAAATTGTATAACTTAGACGAATTTATTTCTGGTTGAGACAAAACTGTTGCCTGTATTGTTGTACATAGCTTCATACTGACTATGTTATACTCTCTTTGGTATGTGTATAGGTACCAAAGATACTATGGTGCCTATACACATGTATGTTAATATATCTATATCAATTCTGTTCAACAATTTTGACGGCTGAGATGTATACATGTACTTTATTCAGTAAACTGCTTTGACTATTGACTAATTAAAAATTGTACTAACATTTTAATAAATTGCAGGAATAAATATTAAAAAATAATACAGTAAGTAAGCAGAATCATAAAAAACCGGCCCATTAAAGTGCCAAATATTTGTTTTAAATCGAAAAACTGAACCTATAATGATGCTCAGCTCTTCAGATCGGACACCGACAATAATAAGCCAGTCCTCCGTCAATCGATAATTTAATCATTTCAATTTGTTGCTGGTCCTCCAGAAGGAGAATTATTTTCCTATTAATAGTTTCTTGATTAGCATAATACACATTTGTACAAATACAATACAAGTGAACATTAGATAACACAAATTATACAAATGTACATAAGTACAAAATGCACAAATTTTATAGTGGTCTCAATTTTGGCAAACCAAACATTGAATTTGATTACAAACTTTAAAAATTGAATTTTCATACATTTCAATCTAACTATAGGTAATTCAGAAGGACTTGCTACCTTTGTGGTTTCAGATTTCTTATCTTTAAAAGCAGAGACATGGTTTTTATATATCTTTTGCTGAAATTTACAGTCTGTAAAATTGCCTTTGTAAAACATGTTACAGTTATTAATAAGGGTAGGATTATGAATGCATGGAAGAAATATTAATTTTTAAAGAGAAATAATTAAGGATCGTAACAAAGTTATGAATGAGCAAGTTAATTTTGATTCTGAGATAGTTTTTCATAACGTATTTTCAGCAAATAAAAAAAGGACGTAACAGCCAATAGCAATTAGCCAATAATAGTTCAGAGTTGACATTTTGGTGATTCCAGCCAATTGTCATGAATCAAGATAGGACATCAGCAAACTTACCTTAGAAGACAAGTTCACTAACACCAGAGTAGTAGTAATATACACAAAATAAACACATAATCTCACAAATTTTCAATGCTACTGGCATTTTCTTCAGGTGAGTAGAGATTGAGAGACCTGAAGAGAGAGTCTCTCCCTCTCTCACTCCCTCGCCAGTGGCATTGAAAATTTGTGAGATGTTATTATTTTGTGTATGTTACTACTATTCTGGTGTTAGTGATCTTGTCTTCTAAGGTAAGTTTGCTGATGTCCTATCTCTTTAATATACTAATTCCTGGACTAGTGCCCTTTAACTTAACCTAAAATTGTCATGAATCAAGTATTAGTACATAAGTAGAATAGTTGAACACCAGTTTTTCTTTTCATTTGCGGATCTCTCTGGTCTGAAGAAGGTAAATGTGATTTGCCTATATTGATTACCATATTTTTGCATTTATATTGTAATAAATTTGTGCTCTGTGATAAATACTTGTGATTTTTCCACTTATGTGTGATCATCTTTAAATAGAAGAAAATCCCATTTTACAAATTATTCATAAATACAAAAAGAAGAAGGCCAACAAATTTATTACCTATTTAATAATACTTCTCACATATTAACCAGACTTTTTCACAAGTATACACTTAAATATGCTAATTATAGATGACGTCAAACAGCAACAAACTACATGTTACTGCTACTACAAACTACAGAGTTTATCATTTTTGAAAATTTAATATATTACCCCAGTAGCAAAAATTGTTGGCAAATTGTTGGCCCAATGTAGCTGCTAACGGTTGGCCAACGGTATGTTTTGGCAGTAAGTCTTACGGTTGGCCAACAAACCAATTCCCAACGTAGGGCCAACCATCAACTATGTTGTTGGGCCAACCAATAATAAAGTTGTTGGGCCAACAGTTTTAAATACCAGCAGCCAACTGTAAATTTGTGCCCATAAATAAAACCAAAAAAATATATTGCTAAATGTTTCAAAATTATATTTTTTGCACTTCAGGAGCCTGAAATATTTTCATACTGTTATAGTACCCAATTTAACTATCTGTTCCATTGTTATTGGAGAGTGAAGTGTAAAATATCGACATTCAATATCTTATGATTATTTAAATTCAAATTCCTTGAAATGAAATAATACTATCATAAATATACCATGGCACTAATAATTATTTAACTACTTTAACTTTGCAAGATATTATAGAATCCAAAAATAATCTGTAGCCATGGCAGGAAATCAAATAAAAAACTTGTACATTTATGTATAAGGCCTAAGATATAATCAAATTTTACAAACTTTGTATTTTATATTAATAATGTAAAAAACTGTTTAATTCCATTATTTACAAAAGCTAACCAAACATATGATCCAACTGTCAAGAACCTGAAATATTAAGAAACTAGCACAATATGTCCGGTAACATTCAACAATAGTCAATGTTGGAATATATATTTTACTCTAATAAAAAAGCTCTTTACTAAAATTAACCAATTTCCTTTAAAAAATTAATTGTATCTATGCAATATGGGAGTAATGGGTTATAAATTAAAGAGATATGCGACATAATTATGATTTATTAAAACAAATGGACAAAACACAAAATAAAAAGTATATACATAAAAACCTCTTTACCTCAGAGACAAATATTTTTTTGTTTATGTTTATACATTTAACATATTGCAAAAACTTACTATCGTTGCACACAAGAAGTTTTTAATCCTCGAACTGGCAGTTATTTTTTCCCAGTGGGAGGCCATTTTTGCCTAACATGCAGATGTTTGTTATATAATTCATAAACAAATAGTTATTTACTATAAACCTACTTATATTATGTATCATTATGTTCATAAATATGTAAGCTATCATATAAAATATGAATTATATCAAAAAAGTTGTTCCCTTTTTCATTGTATATAACATATATGTAAACATTCTAAATTTATAAATCATGAAAAAAGGAGGGTACCCCTTAAAACAATGTTAAGATAATAAAATTAAAAATATGAAACAGCCAAAATATTCTAAATTTCATTTACTTTTAGGAAATATATACATTATAAATCATATAAGTGAAAATAAAATTTACTTGAAATTTAAAACCACAAACACTAAATCAGCTGATCATTTGTTACCATGGAAACAGTAATATTAATAAATGTTCAATAGAATTTAGTATACACACTGCAGAGTTTATTTTTATACAAAAATTTGGCTAAACACATGCTCTATTTTATAAATAATAAGGTTATTTAAATATATATAGCGATAAAAAAAATAGTTATATACAGAATAATAACCTTTCAGGTTATGACATATATAAATATTTCAAGAGCTATTTTAGCCTTATATATTTCCCTGATATTTCATTTTATATTATTATAATATCGTTAAATACACAATGATCAACATACAAACATTCTAAAACGCATAATTACATAATAAATATTTTCCACGTCCATATATTTACATACAATTAGCACTCCAATGGCAAATTTTTCCTATTCCTAATCGTTATATATCAAATGGATTTCTGCATCGGTGGCTTGTTGGGTATGTAGATTTTTCCTGATAATTCCTGAAAAAAAATTTCAAAACTAGTTTTAAAAACCAAACAGACCAAAATGTTTAATATTTGCTTATGATTACTGTTATACTTAAAAATTATAAATATAAAGCAGTCTTAACAATCAATAAAAATAAAACATTTCTAAACAATTTTGATTCACTAAAGTAAACAATTTTATTGTGCACAATGCAATAAATTAGGTTAGCCAATCTTAAAACATGATAAACTGTAAATCATGATGTTTTTAGTTTGTTATCTTAGTTTAAGTTAAGTTCACTTATATTATTGTCAACTTGAAATACATTTTTTATTAAATAAACAAACATGTTATGGATGTTTTTTTTATTATTGGGACTAATATATATTATACTTATTAGATGCCTACTTAGTTTATGATGTGCCACAAAAATTTGTAGAAAGGTCTCTATGCTCATCCAGAAACAATAGACTGCATTTACAATTTAATTAAATCTGCCTTCCATACATTAACTAATTTGCTATCAGGCATGCTTTAGAATGTCACCTCATGGAATGTTTGCTTTTTAGGTGGTCTCGTATGTTCCACTAACTCATTACAACTATTTTCGCTTAACACTGTCAATAGTGGAATTTTCATTTTTAAATACAACCCATTTCAAAATTTTGTATGCAAGGGAATAACATTGCAACTTCAAAAACCCATGTATTAAAATATCATTATGTTGGAAATTTGTTTAATATGAAGTTAAGTCTCTGCAAGAAGAAATTGTTACTATTAATTTCCAATTTATTTGAACATTAGCTTACCTGGTATGAGCTGTACGACAGCCAAATCCTTCAAAGGTTTCTTGTTCTGCTTCCCCATCCAATTGTACTCTACTGCAACTGTGTTTGTGAATATTGCTTGGAGCATATTTCTAACTGCGCGAGAAATCTTTATTCCACCCAATATGCCAAGTTTTGACACCTAGAAACCGTAAAATAAAAAACATGTACTATCAAGTAAAAAACTCTGTTTCACACTAATGCGATACTGGGACACAAAACATGGGTCTCTGTTTAATTTACTGCTTGGAATCGAGTTCAGTTAAACGACATTTTGAATAGCTGAGTTCGGATAACCAGTAGACCACTGAATTTATTTGATTGTCATAGTTATGTGTAAGAAATAGAATGCATTTTAATTGCGATATTTAGAAACCACCACCAATACACAGTTACTTGCAATTACATTGAGAATAAAAAAGATTTTATTATAATTTCCACAACAGGCTGGACAAAGTCAATACAAATCAAGATTTCATTTACAGTAAGCAGTTTAAATCAATATTAAATTAGTAGTATACATAACACTTTCACATAACATCCAAAACATTCCATCCCAAAAACATTCTTTTTTGCAGAGAGTCTTCCACTCCTACCTTACTATAGTCAAACCAATTTTTATCTAATTCCATAACAAGAAACATCTCGTAGGGCTATGAAACATAAAACAAAATTTTTCAACTTTTGTGTCAAGTCGAATAATGGAGAGTAACATAAATAGCCTACGCTAATGAATTTTTGATTGGGCATAATAACTTTTTTTAGCTACACCACTGTTGAACCTTATCGAACTGACTGAAATAAATAGATAGCCAATTATTATTTAGGAAAGAATAGAGCTAAGGTCAACAACTAAGGTTTTATGGTTACGAATCATTATATAATCACTGCCATAAGCAAAAAGGGCTGAGCTTTTAGATTGAACTTCCCTGAGAGGCTGTTAATACAATCAAACTTAAACAATCAATGTTTAGGTAAGTAAACCAAGTACTAATAGTAAAATATAAGATATTTAAATTGCAGGTATCAATATTATAACAAACTAAACAATATTATACAAACTTATAAAATACAATAACAATTAAACAATATTAGGCCTATATAGAAATAAACTAAACTACTAAATAAGTAAGTTTAAGTAAATAACTGTCTTGTAATTTAAACAGTAAACACAAGGCATACCTCAACTCGAATGACGAAAGTAACCTCAGACACTTGTCTACTAATTATTCTATACTAAACCTGCTCTATACTAATTCTGTTAATAATGATAGAAGCCTATCCTTCTGTTTTGAAATACATTAGATATCAATTTATACACAATATCTGTATTATAATTGAGATCAGATTATTAACTGCCTTTGTTAGGCCTAATAAAGTTTGCCTGTTTTACAAGCCTCTTTTGAAAGCACAATCACAAAAATGGTATACCTAGGTCAATTGTATTTAAAATATTGACTTTTTATATTTAAAATATACTAATAAAAGTCCATATAAACATTACAAAACAAGATAATTATATACAGCCTAGAGGAAATTACCTTAACAGCTGGCAAGTTTAGGTTAAAACTCCGGAGTGTTTACCTTTAAAAGGTTACTCTAAAACCATGAATAAATGTAACAAACTAAAATCTTGCTAACATTTTGAAAGGTTGCTCAAAACGTAACATTCACCTGCATTCCACCTAGAGCTGTACGAGCTAGAGTTAATAGCTAGAATTAATTTAATTCATATCAAATTAAATTGAGCATTCAAAAATATTGCTTAGTTTAAATAACTATATATTAATAATAATTATTATGCTACTATTCATATTTTCAGACTAACTCTAAACATCTCGCATTTTACTTACCAGTATAATGACCGATGAATTTCTTCTTATGAAAAACTGCCACAACTTTGAAACTAGAACTAAACAAAACGAACGCCACGCTAACCTACATTACAACAAACACAAGACAAGAGTTGAACATAAATTGGCGGTAATGTGGCGGCATTGCAGTTCGGTTCAGTCATACGTACGCGCGCATGCGCATCATGCGATATGAATCTGTCAGCGTCTACGAACTACGTTTTCTAGTTATCAGTTGAAGTCCGTTACATATATTATTTTACTTTTACTTGAAGTTTTAAACTTTTAACTGTATATTACGTGTTTAAGTACTTGATAACACACATTTCATTATTAAGTCAATAAATAACTACCGGCCAACAGCGGGCCAACAAAATGACGGTAAAAACATGTTGGCCCATCGTTGGCAGATGGTTGGAATTTTTGCCAACGATTCCCCGACCATGCCAACCATTTTTCAACGTTGGGTGCAACGGTTAGTGCTACTGGGGTAATGGTTATTAAATTTTTAGTGATTTTATTTTGACATATTATTGATTGTAGTTTAATTGGTTTTCCTTCAAAGCTATTTTTAATACCAAATAATGATATATTGTTACTGATGTTGGCTTGACATGTTTTAATTTTTGTTTCAGTGTTTACTTATATTTATCAAATCAACTTGGCCGAAGATTTCATCAAATGCTCATTCCATTTGCTTTATTCTCATGAAATCAACAATTAAAATGTATAGAGAAGCAGCAACAAAAAATCCTTCACAAAGCACTGAACAATTACTTAAAGATTGTTTTTATCATTTAAAGAAGACTTCTGATGAAAAATGCACCAGGTTAATCAATGAGCTTAAAGAAGATTGTGAATTGAATAGATTTTGTAAACATATACTTCAGGAAAGTTATTAAAGAATTTACTTAAATATTTTACAGCTTTTTTTATTTAACTACTGTCCTAAAATTAAATTCACATGTTCTGAGTGATTTCCTCTCCATGAGATTCAACTAATGTATTTTTTGCTCCAGCTAATTTTGGGAGAGGACTTAAAATTTCAGAAGACCTTTTTCTGAAAATAGAATTCAATTGAGCTATTGCATTTTACATGAAGTCATTCCTGGTCTTGAATAAGGACTTTAAAGAGCATCTTCAGGTGAGGAATCAATCAGGATCAGAAGTCACATGGTGAAATCCGGCCACTGAAAGAAGTCACTGATTTTGCCGGTGTGGTAGCTCAGTGGTTAAGGTTTCGGACTGCTGAAGGCAAGGTCTCCACTGAGCCAATTGTCGGTACTTCACTCGTTGAATAAAGTTCACGCACAGGCTTGCAAGCCCATGTGAATTGGCAAGTTAAGTTTTTAAAACATTAGAAATATTTTGTGATAGGAGAGACTGGAGTAAAGAACGTATTTTGCCAAGAACAAATGAGTGAACAGCAGCACTGCACTGGTGGTGTGGTCTGACACAGCAGGCAATAGTTTGTCAGGATATAACCACATAGAGCTAAGCCATACAATTGACTAATGAAACAAAAGCATATGAGTTCTGTGAAACCAGGTTTTGTGTCCTGTGAAATTAGTTCATGTTGACTATATCTCTACATCCCTCACTCCAGAACATGCTGAGCAAAGTGACCAATATCTAGATCGCATCATAGGCTCATGTCTATTGCAAATAAACAGCCTTGAACAGTCTGTTTCTAGAGTCAACTCTATCCAGATAGCTCATACAGGAAAAGCGTATACACTGTTTAAGCAGTATGCAGGGAAAACGCACTACATGATCATTCATTTAGGATGCGACATTGTCGCATTGAACGAGTATTAAATCTCAATTATTATCAGCTGATAAGTACTTATTATTGTAATATCAAATTTAAATATGGTAAGTTGACTGAGTTCAATTTGGCAACACCACCCAGTTAACAGCCGCTGGACGCGCTTTAAAGTGGACAGTTAACACACTACGAACAATTTTCTAACACTTTTGTGAGACTGAGCTATATGGGTAGAGTTATTTATCTGTGGTTATACATTTTATTAATAGTACAACCCTAAGATTAGCACTCAATGAACTATTCCATATCAGTTAAAAACACAATAAGCATGAATTTGCATCAAACTTGGTTGATGTTGAGAGTTTTCACTGATACGCTGAACCTTGGTCTGCAGTCATATATATTGCCTGTTATGAGTGCTTTAAAAAAATAGGGTAAATTCTTGATCATTCAAAAATGGCCTAAACACTATCATCATATTGCTTTTATTCTGCTGACAAATCTTTTGAAAATAACATTATATAAACTCTACATAATCTTAAAGCAAATATTTTGTTAAACTTGAATAAACTAAACCCTTACTGATTCTCATCTCTGTGATAATAGTGGATGTTTTTAGCATAACCACATTTAAATTAGGTGAATTTTGAAGGTGAGAGATTGATCTAGAGTAACTCCCATGTACGGGTGTTCACAGGGCCGGCGCGACCCTATAGGCGAACTAGGCGACTGCCTAGGGCGCCGACACTCCAGGGGCGCCAGAGAAAAAAACGGAAAAACCAGTTTTAAAGGAAAACTTTTTTGGGGTAAAATAATTTACTGCAAATTTGTTGACGATAAAAGTAAAACAAAGAAGTTGAGTTTTAATTGACGCAAGGTATTGTTGGTGGGAATTGCAAAATTACGTCCTTGAGTGTGACTGTGAGTAGTGGTGTAGTTAGCACTGTGAGAAGTTGCACGAAGCATTAACCTTGGTGACTTGGTGTCATCGTTTGCAAAGAAAAAAGCAAGAAAACAAAAGTTTTAATTGTGTTCATTTATTAATGTTTATACATTTTTGCTGTAACTTTTCACTGTTATGATTAAATAAAGTGTTAATTAATCATTATTATTGTAGTTTGTTTTCAGCCTAAATTTTCAAATTTTGGTGAAGTTAACAATCAAATATGTTCAAAAATACGTGTTACATATTAAATAGAATTCTGAAGAAATATTTTGAAAAATACAGACATTTAAACATGCACTGACTAGTAAGGTCTTCATTTTTGTCATCAAAGTACCCATATTCTTTGATCCCGTGCTTAGCAGTCAAAATTTTCTGGACATTCTCTTATACAGGATTATATCAATTAAAAGCTTACTTAAAAAGCTTATTTTAAAACAATGCCAAATTGAGTCGTGTTTGATATAATTTTCACTGTTTTTCTTTAACGTAAAATAAAAAAAAAGGTACACCCCAAATAAAATTAATACTGTATGTGTATGTGACGTGTAACTAAGCTGTCACTGGTTTGGGTTTACGAGCAGGGACCATTATGAATGTGTTCGGAGTACAATAGGGGTCTACAAAATCAGATAAGATGTTTGGGTCGGTTTAGTGTACGGGTTTTAAAGGGGAGCTGGGATGAGGTAGTTTTTTATCACTATAAATATAAATAGGGGCGAAATAAAAAATTTTTCGCCTAGGGCGCCGTAACCTCTAGCGCCGGCCCTGGGTGTTCATTTTTGGAAGGTGTAACTTAGCATAAATATAATTTAAAGACTAAAATCATTTATGATTCTTCTAGCTAGTATGTTGTCATGTTGATAAGGTAGCCAGAGCATTCAATATTCTGGATGTAGTTCTTGGAATATTGGCATTGAATACATTAAACCGTAAAGGAGTAATTTTGGAGATTAGGGGTGGTGTTATTCACAACAGCAGCAGTTAAGGACACTCCTCCTGAGTGTTACATATTCTATTAAAAAAAAATACTAGATTATCTAATCAAGCACGATTTAAATGGAGAACTATTGATTATGAACTAAAAATATTTACTTAAAAACATGGTTGTTGTGTATCCACTTGCCTAAGGTATGGACAGAACACAGGTTGACATGGGATTGTAAATATTGCATCACATGTTATGGATAGCTACGAATAAACCAAGTAGTCCCAGACTAAGGCAAACAAAGGATAAATATACTTCGCAGCAAGTGGTCGGTGTCTGTTCACTACATTATGTTCGCTGAGAGTGATGCTTCTTTTTTAAATTATCTTTTTAATTGTGAACTTTAATGACACTCCTATTGAGAAATATTTGACCCCATCTATCCAGCAGGTCAAAGATCAAGGAACCAAGAATCGCTAGCCAATAAAAAGAGTGTCCACGCGCACCCTCCGTTTACAACAAAGACTTATTCATTGGCATTCCAAGTCAGTCAGGCAGATGTGACAGTTCATCACTTCAGTAACATGTGATCCTGTAGCTGTACTGATATAATGTAATTGGATATAAACCTGTTTTCTAGCATGAAAATAAAATGTGGACACCGGTGAATTTATTATTCATCTCTAAGACGCCGATCGTAGATATATGGGTGAATATGAGGAGTGAATGAGTGTAGATGAACGAGTGTAGCCATTGTTACTATCTGAGTTTGACTTAGCTCAGAAAGGACTATTTATTAATAGCACAATGGCCAGGGCAACTATGGGACCTACATCTTTACGTGGAATCCGAATCATATAGTGTTGGTCTGATTTTCAGCTAACTGACAAGTCTGACACTTAGTTCTCTTCCCTAAACAACATCTGAACCTTGACTAGCATTCAACACGGACAATCCAGACTTCTCTAGTATTATCTACGTTGATGACAACCATTGAGCAGAAACCGTTTCGGTATTGTGAGAACCGAGCATGGAACCTACGCCTACAATCTCCCAAACACTTTGTCCCCAAATAGCTGGGTTACAGCACTGTGCCGACTGGTGAATAGGCCTAGCACCTGCTTTACACCATCAGTAGGTGGAGCTTCACTCTCAACTTTTGCTGAATGGAACACAAGAGTTGCGCCTGAAGAATAGCCTGGTATTGACACCTCCAGTATTTTCCAGATTACCCCTTTCAGTTAAAGATGTGATCAATTTTGATTGTTACAAAATTGTATACAAGGTAATCCATTCTCCATCAATATTACTGGTACAACTAGTCGTTGAATTCTGGTATTACTAGGTTAACTCATTCTAAACCCCCACAGGAAGGAAGTTTGGAGTTAAATGAAAGGAAATATTGAGAAATATACACAATTTGGAGTGGTGTTGAGAATTGGAATAAATGGGGTTGTGTTTTTTATAAGAGTAAGCTTATTGAAGAATAAATTATGTCACAGAGCTAATTAATGTGATGTCAATCAAAAACAGGAATACGCTCATGCAAGTAAATGTACCCCCAAGGGAAGTTTTCTGACTATATAAAGAATAATTTTAAAAATATTCTACTAGAGCAATAGGAACTATTGTGTTAGGGGATTTTAATGTACTGGCAGAATATAATTCACTTTCATTCACTGTTAAATACATAAATCTAAATTATTTTAATTAAAGTCAACAAGATCGCATTTGATCAATTAGGATATTTGTCACTGGATGAAATGCCTATCAAGTCAGTTTTGAAAGATTTTTCAATTCTTTCGGTATAGTTTTGTTTACAAAGGATTGATTAGTTTTAAAGCCCATTTCTAGCAGAACAGGTTTATGTAAGCCTAAAGTTTGCGTTTATGGACAAAACTTTCTAAATTGGAGGTGTTTAATATTTTTGTAAGGTGTGTCGCCATCAGATACAAAAGAACTCTGTATTATTACGTTATTGTAACTGGAACTGCACACTTCTTTTAGTAAGATCTGAAACTTAAATGTTGCATCTCATTAGTCTACACATCCTTTCTACAGGCTATCCCTTTCAAAAACTGCCTGGTAATTAATCTGATCTAAATGTCCTCTGTAATTTTATATGGTAAATTGCACCACAATCGTAGTGTTTCCTTTTGTATCAATGTTTAAAAAATAAATATTCCATTACTGCACGTATTACTTGACGTCAAAAGTATCAAAGTATTTTATAGGGTATTTCGTGGACTTTGGAATTCAGTAATCCTTGACTTCCAAATCCAGCTCCAGCACTTGCAGGAGCAGAAGGTCAAAACTAAAGAGAAAATGTTTTGTTTGTGAACATCAACTGTTTGTTGTATGATTGCCGACTGGTTTGATGTTAAGATAATATAACCTGTAAATTCAGTTTTCATGGTATATTTTAAAATTTAATTACAAGTTTGTCTGGAAAGCATAGTACTGATTACTGAAGTAAAGGTTGTTTTAAATGATGGGATCAACTCATAACGCTCTTCTTGTAAGTAATTTTCTTTGATCATTTGAAGTTCTTTTTGACATTTATTACATCATCACCATGTGCAGCCCATTCCAATCTATTTTAATTTTGAATGTACGCCGATTTTTCTTTATTTTTCTTTGCATGTATAAATGGTGATGTACCGTTGGAAATGAATAAATAAATATGAAACAGTTTTATGCTTAAAAGTATTTACTAACTAAACATCATATATTTAAATACTCTGTAATTTATTTTATACAGAAGCTTAAAGAGTGCTACCCTTAAGGGATGCACATTTATTGTATGCTACTGTATTAATTTAAGCTCTTAAGAAGGTTTAGTAACTAAGGAAGAAAAATAATGTACTTTGTTTCATTGTTTATTCATATATCAGTGTTGTAACAACTGTAATGTAACAAATTTGCTCTTACCTTTTAAATAAAGGCCTAGTAACTACTTTTGGGCTGCACTGTTTTAAACATCTCTAAAACAGGACCTAGTCTAAATTAGTAGTCTTGCAAATAGTTGCCAAAATATTTTGGATAAGATTCAAAGTATTGACACGAGTGCCCTTTATTGCCATTATTATTTGTCCTGTACTAGGCCTGCATAACTTAAGAACTAATTCAGTGATATATATCTTCTTTGGGATTTCATATAGGCCTAGATAAATTAAAAGTTGATGGAAAATATTTTGGACACTCTTCTCCTTGTTCCCAATGATAAAAAAGAAGTAAGTACGCTTAGCCTAGTAGCTTAGGCATTTAAAAGTGCCTAAACATTGAAAAAATGATTGTCCATCATCTTAATCTTCTAAATTAAAAAAAATTTTAGGTAATTTTGCAGTTTCTTGCTACCAAACAAAATTGAATAACTTCTTGAATTGGGTCAAGAATTGGCCATATTTTCAGGAGATATACCTTTTATTCCTCATAAATCACGTATTTTACCACAAAACTTGAAAAAACCAAATTCAAAACGTGAAAACTTACTTTTAATCAAAAAATCTGAGGCGCTTTTTTACCAAACATATAAAACTAGTTAAAAAAATCGTTATTTTTCAACATTTTTGTCTGTATAATGTGTACCTTACCATATCATTAATGCATATGCTCTCGCTTTGTGATTCACAGTGAAAGTAGTTTTTCCTTAATAACTCATAAAATAATTGTAGTAAATCAAAATAGTTATTAAACTCCTGCTCAATGTTATTTGTATAGCTTCCCTTACGATTCTAGGGTAGTAATGCGGGATGTTAGCAAGGACTTTAGTTCGGTCAAATAAAATTCCATGATTAGTTTTTTCATTATGTTCCGCAACTGCAGACTTTTCCTTATCGTTATTCTTAGTATGCCATACATGTTTTTTAATCCTTTGGAAATTAACCCCTTGGTTTCTCCTATGTAGACCAAGGGTAGACCCGCCTGTAGCAACAAATATATACAAAAGATATAAAGAAATAGAAATATACAAAAGAAGAAATAAATTTAATAGGGATGAAAGTATACTAATTCCGAAGACATGGGAACCCTTCGGCCATTGGCCGAATTTAAAATAAATTAATAAAAAAATGACTGTCAGCCATGTTGATTTTCTTCGGCCAATGGCCGTAGGTCACGTACAGGTCTAGCCTCCGCCCCTCCCCAGCGTATCTGCCAAACCAGTCCCCACCCCACCACCTGTTATAAAAGCTGGAAGGTTATTCGCGGACTCAGTCTCAGAGATACCACTGAGGATGCCACATCACAGTATGGGCGAAACGCCTGGTTACTTTGTAAATAATGTACATAGCACCTTGACATGGTTATCAACAGAAAATATATATTCTAGTTATTACACATTTAATGACAGAAATTTATTCCCACAGTGTCATTCTCTTTATGTAGTTAAATTAATAAACTAAGCTTAACAATATATCTTGATGAATATATACAGGGTTTTCAGTACAACTGTTTCAATATTTTGGGATGTTATTGTACACATAAAAATAAGCAAAAATCTTCATATGAAGGTATGTCCTAAAACCCTTAGTTTTCCGTATGTTTGTCTTTATGCGTTTTTTACATAAAAATTCATAACTTTTTATCCACTAAAAGTACAATTCTGAAACTTCTTGATTGTACTACTTTATAGTAGTTATATTTAAAAAAAAAAAACATAAAAAATAAATCTTCACTCGTTTCAAAATGGCGGACGTTTAATTTTTTATGACTAAAATATCTAAAAACTGACTAATTTTACAAACAAAATGGATGGTTTTTTTAGTAAATCTTACTATAGTATTTACAGTGTTTGTTTCAATAAAAACGGATAAAAAACAGCTGAGTTACGCTGCAAAACGTAAAATAATGTTTTACAGCATTAACCATAGACTAGTGCGGTTTTAAATATGTGTGTACTTTGAACAGCTGATTTCATGTCAATCTGCTATTTCATATGAACAGCTGTTAATATTTAAAACCGCATTAGCCTTTGGTTAATGCTGTAAAACATTATTTTACGTTTTGCAACAAAACTCAGATTTTTTCTGTTTTTGTTGAAACAAACACTGTAAATACTGTAGTAAGATTTACTAAAAAACCTTCATCCATTTTGTTTGTAAAATTAGTCAGTTTTTAGATATTTCAGTTATAAAAAATTAAACGTCCGCCATTTTGAAACGTGTGAAGATTTATTTTTTATATATTTAAAAAAAAATTGAACTATTATAGGGTAGTACAATCATGAAGTTTCAGAATTGTACTTTCAGTGGATGAAAAGTTATGGATTTTTATGTAAAAAACGCATAAAAACAGACAGACGGAAAACTAAAGGCTTTAGAACATACCTTCATATGAAGTTTTTTGCTCATTTTTATGTGTACAATAACATCCCAAAATATTGAAACAGTTTTACTAAATACCCTGTTGTTGTTTCGCGAGAGGTTGCCACAACTTCAGAATATGATAGTAGACATAAAAATAAGCAAAAAAGTTCCTATAAACATGTGGCCTATTTTGCCTTGTTAAGTGTCTGTCTGTCTGTGTATGTTTTTTCCTAAAAAAATTAAATCTCAAACGTGGTTTAACCTAATAGTTTTAAACTTGTGATATTTGCTAACCTAGTTAGGGGTAGTTTAAAATTAAAAAAATATCTATTAGTTTCAGAATGGCAGCCATAAGAAATGTTTAGAGTTAAATAAATTTAAAACTATTATTTTTATTGAAAATATATTAGTACTAGCTGAACACGGCGGACGTTGTCTCGCCTTTAATTTTTCATTGACATACCAAAATAAAGCAATAAAAAGAATTATAGAAAAAAACCATTATTTATTAAATGAGTGCAAGAGGGTAAACAATATTTTTGGTCTTCTTATTTGGTTTATAAAGTAAAGGTTTTTTTGGTGAACCTACTCTCGAGCAAGCGACGTAGAGCTGTCCATGTGAAAAACATGGATTACTTAAATTTATTGCGGCAACGCGCAATGACTGTCCTTGAGATTTATTAATAGTTATTGCGAAAGCAAGTCACACAGGAAACTACAATAAATCAAAACATATACAGTACTGTTGTTGTGAGAACTTCAATCTGCTTATGGCATGTGAAACTATATTAAACCACACAGTCATATGTTTTTTATGAACAATTCAGATTCTCCATTTGAAAAACATGGGATCTTTAGGAGCCCGTGGGGCGGGACCCTGTGGACGGATCTGCATCAAACTTCACAGAAACCATCTCGGGAGTATACAGGACAACATCTTAAAGTTTCATGGCGATCGGTTGGATGGTTTGGCAGCGCATAAACTTCAAACATATATATACAAACATCCTCTTTTATGAATATAGATACTTCATTTGTATTATTCAATTATTTTAAACTATCAGCTGTTTTATTATATTAAATTATCAGCTATTTTCACAAATTGTTGTATGAATGTTTGTTTATGTCTTATAATTGATGTTTATTCATTGTTTTGTGTTCACTTGTTATACATACTATTATAATGTTGAAAACACTGAAACTAATTTATGAGATGGCTTCATACAGCAACATTGAGTATTCTGATATGCATTTGGCATATGGTGCTGCTGGGGTAAACGGTGCAGAAGTCAGAAGAATTTAACTGGAACGGTTACCTGACAGGCGAGCCCCTGACCGCAAGACATTTGTAGCTGTTGATCTGCACCTAAGAGACACAGGTTCATTTAGTAATCCCAACAAAAATAGGCCAGCAGGATTAAGATATGATATCGAAGAAAAAACTTTCAATATTGTTGAGGAGGATCCAAGGACAATTATATGTAAAATTTCTAATATATTAAATGTGAACCAAAACGCAGTGTGGTGTAAGCTTTACAATAATGGTTTTTATCCGTTTGACCAAACTAAAGTTCAAAAGCTTTAGCCTGAGAACTACCTTCCCAGGCTTGAATATTGCCAATGGTTACTGACAAATATTGTCCAAAATCCTTTTTTCTCAGTAAAATTTTGTTCTCAGATGAAGCTAGATTTTCAAGAGATTGTATAGTCAACTCTCATAACATGCATGACTGGGCACAAGAGAATCCCAGTGCACTTATTGTAAAATCTCATCAGCATCGATTTGGATTGAATGTTTGGTGTGGTATACTTGGGTATTACCTGTTGGGGCCATGTATCCTTCCGGATTGTCTCAACGGAAACATGTTCTCACGTTTCTAGAAAATACTCTGCCAGACTTGTTAGATGACATTCCACTTGTACATGGTACGTGGTTTATGTACGATGGGGCACCAGTTCATTTTCGCAACAATGTGAGAGACTACCTCAATGCTGAATATCCTTTGCAATGGATTGGACGTGGAGAAATTTTTCACTTGCCAGCCAGGTCGCTGGATTTGAATCCTCTAGATTATTTTTTGTGGGGCCACCTCAAGTATATCAAACAGAGGTTCCTGATGTGTAAGAACTTCAGCAATGTGTGGAAGTGGGGTGCAATAGCATAAGGGGAACTCCAGGAACCTTTGAAAGAGTACGAAATTCTCCATTGCGCCGTAAGGCTGAAGTATGCATTGATGAAGGAGGGCGTCACATTGAAGAGCATTTATAATACAATTTGTTTTAATGTAAATAAATTTATTTATTAACAAAGGGCTATTTTTTCTGTAAACCCAAAGAAAGATACATGAAAAAGTGCTACACATAAAAACAGCTGATAGTTTAAAATAATTGATAACAGCGGTTTATAATGACCATGAAGTAATACATTTGGTTAGTAAACTTTATACAAGAGAAAACCCCTAAACAAGCATACAAGAAAAACTTTAAACATTTCGTATGGCTGCTATTTTGAAACTAATAAAGATAATGTTTTTATTTTAAACTACCCCTAACTAGGTTAGCAAATATGCCCAGTTTAAAACTATTTGGTCAAACCACGTTTGAGATTTAATTTTTTTAGTAAAAAACACACAGACAGACAGGCACTTAACAAGGCAAAATAGGCCACATGTTTGTAGGAACTTTTTTACTTATTTTTATGCCTACTATCATATCATGAAGTTGTGCCAACCTCTCGTGAAACACCCTGTATATAAACAACTTTGAGAAGTTGTAGAGTTCACTCCCAGAAAGGTTTCTGGCATGGTTTCATTCACTTCCACCTCATGGGTTCCACCCCAGTGGCCTATAAAGTTTCAATGATAATGTAAAGGAGATACTTTATTTATTTGACATCATCAGCTGTTACCTATATAAAAACAAAATGAATGCTTTTGAAATAGACTAAGTGATGCTTATTGAAATTGAAAACATTTAAAATGAACTAAAACATCACTGTTCATGTGTTAGTTCCGTAGCAAGGTAAGGGTAAAAAGTTAGTTTTACTTTAAAGTCTAGTCACGTCTCATTGTCAAAATGGTATGAAGATTCAAATCATGGTTTTAGAATAGATCCAAGCTAGAACAGGAAACTATTTTGTGATTGTTCCCCTATATATAAAAGGTAACCATGGGAATATCATTTACAGAATTGTTTGTTTTGTTGTATGAATTTAGTTTAAAATTGAAAATCTAAAATACCGATTTTTTTGCGACAATTTGTTTACGTGATATTATAATGAACACACTTACCAGTATTAAGCTTTTGAATGATGTCATGTTAATTTGGGATAGTCTACAGGTTAGTACTTGTTTTAGATTCATATTAGAAATGATAATAGAATATATTTATTTGTTAAATCTGGCTATACAGAACTTTATTTTGTTAACTGAGTCTATACCAAATAAAATAGAAATGTATGCTTTTTTTGGAGATGTTATTTCCATTTAACGTTATTTATCTAAGGATACAATCTGTTGCTAGCAGTAAGTAGTAAAATGTACCGTAATTTTAGGTTGTATTGATACACTGTATGTATGGAGATGATAGACTGTTGAGAAGGAGACGACAGTTTATTGCTCCATGTGGCCACCTCCATACACATTAGTGCAACCTAAAATTGCCAGTGACAGACTGTAACCTGTGTGGCCGCAGCCTAAGGCTCTGGTGTCAAAAGAGGTGACAATTTTATTTTTTAGGTCTATAATACACCTGTTATTTTATCTATAATATGAACTTAAAAATTCCTTTTATTTTTATTCAGTGTACTCAAAGAAGGCAATATATATCTTTTCGGACCAAGTTAAAAATTTATATCAATCGTCACTTACCATAATATATTCACTAAGGCTTTTGTTTTCAATTAATTATAAAGGCCATCTTGCTGTTCATCATATCTTTTATTTTTGTTCTTTAACGCCTTAACTGAAACAGCGTGAAACATACTATCCGAAACATCCCGTCTCACAGACTGCATTGTGTGTTTTGTAGTATATTTAAATGGTAGGTTAAATAATTAAAGGCTTATTACAAATAATGAACAGCAAAGTTATTTTAAATGAAAAATTTATTGATTATACATACTTTTACACAGACCTATATAGTAAAAAAAGTATTTTATGTTATGAATAGTTTGTTTCATATAAAAGAATGAGAAAAAGATAATGATTACATGATTGTCATTTACTTTATCTAAACACAGTCAGCAGCACAGTCTGTGCAGAGCTTTCTGCTGCATTCCAAACAGATGAGATTCTTGCACTTTATGCAGCAGTAAGCTGTCATCCTTTTTTTTTTTTTGCTGATGGACATTTCCTGCAGGTTTTCCTCTTCTTCTTCTTCTCCCCTGTCTTCGGCAATCCCCTCCTCATTACGACGTTGTGGTGCGTCATACCAAGAGCCTTTCTAATTTCGTCCTTTGTGTCCCTAATTAGATTAGGTATCTCTAGTCGTTGACGCATGTGTGGTTCAATTAGCATTTGTGCAAGCTTCTTCAGAAACGTGAACCTGAAATATAAAACTTATTGTACTCCCAGCTGTGAATACTTTGTAGAATATTGGCTAGAGTAATTGGATAAAGGGAATACAAATTTTTAAGATACTTATTTTGTTGTCCATACAAAGAAAAATGTAGTATAAAATGTAAAATGAAATAGCAGTAATAGGTAAATACACAATTAGGCCTACCTTGATACAATTGGAGCATCCTTATAGCAGAGGTAGAGAATGTAGGCATTCACACCACATACGTTGAGGATTCTGCAAAACAAGGCGTGTGGCCATCGTCGAGTTTTACGATTAGAAGTGTATATGGCACACTTCATGTCCATTAGGTCCACACCACACTTTGTTTTATTGTAGTAACATATTATCTCCGGTTTGTGTGTGGTTTCGTCAATTTCACTAGTATAATGCATACTAGACATGTGGATAACAGCCTTATTTTTCTTCGGAACATATGATACCATTGTTATTCCATTATTGAAACAGTGCAAAGTCTACAGGTCGACCACTTTGAGGCAGATGTTCTTGAGGTATCACCAACCTATTTTTATTTAGTGTTCCAACTATGGTTAGACCTTTTGATCTCAAAACATCTACGGTCTCAAGAGATGTGAAGTAGTTGTCACAGGTGATGTTTCTGTTAGTATGATGAAGTGGTTTAGATAAGTGCACAACGGTTTGAGTTGGTTTTTGCAGCATTAATTCTTCTTCTGATGAGTAAGTCCAACTCCGTCAGAATCTTTCCCTGTGTATATGTACCCATTGTACAAGTAAGATGTGGCAGCATCACACAGACATTGAACCTTTATGCCGTATTTGTGAGGCTTTTTCGGCATATAAACTCTGAATGAACATCAATCCCTGAAGGGTACTAGCATCTCATCAACTGTGACGCATGATGGAACGCTATAGTTTTCTTGTGAATTAGAGATGAACTGTGAAAATAACTCTGATATAGATGCCGCTTTATTTTCTTTCTTACGATGAACTCTAGTTTCTTTGTCATCAAACCTTATACAGGATGTCAGTATTTCAAATCGCTTGACTGACATAGTGGCATTGAAGTATGGCTATTTGTCACATCTTTTGAGAATAGAGATGCCATATCCTCGCGGCTGGACTTAAGAATGCTTGCTAATAATTGAAGACCAATGTAGGCATTTATTTCTAACTCATCTGTATCTCTATAGTTTGATTTATGGGTACGTGCATCCAACCCACTGCGCACAGATTCAAGTTTTTTATTTGTGTAAGTTACAATATTTTGAACCATTCCATCATCAAATAAGAGGGACCAGACATCTTTGGTGCTGGGAGAATTCCCCAAAGCTTTAGCTGGTTGCAATAACCCTGGCAGTCTTCCTCTAATTATATTCCTTGCTGGTGTTCTTACATTTCTGGGTGGTTCTTTAGTTGTCCAGCAGTAAGGAGGTCCGAATTCGCCTTTTTTTTAGGCGGCTAAATAAGTATTCTGGTCGATTCGGCTCATCTACATTTATTTCCTCATTTTCATTCAATTCCTGCAAATCTTCGTCTACTACTTCGTCATCATCGTCACTGCTTTCACTATCATTCTCTTGACTATTGTTCACTGGAACATAGTGAGGATCTTCATCAGAATCATCCACAGGACTTTCTATGTCACTGTCTGACTCCACATCATTAAGCATTCGCCTTATGCGATCTTGAAAGTTTGATTCCCTGACACTAACTTTGCCACTGGAAGTAGACGGACGATCCATGTTTGCACACAAAGAGAGAAAAACAAAACCACTACGAAAATATAACACTAGGAAAAAACTACAGATAAACAAAAATATATACACTTTGTACACGTTGCACTAAATATTTGTACAATACGCAATACTTCAACGTTTGACTAAATATTCAAAAACACAATTTGAAACATCCCGCCTCTAAGACGGCTGAGTGCCAAACGTAATACGAAACGTCCCGTCTGCGAGACGGGTAGAGTTCACGAAAACAATATGTCAGTCACGAACAATGGCCGAAAACCAACTGAAAACTGGTTAGCGTTTGAGGGGAGGGGGTGGCCGAAAGGTACTGCGAAGCCCAGCCTCTGGAAAGAAGTAGTGTTGCCAACATTCAATAACGAAATTTCCCCATCCGTCTCAGAGACGGGTGTTTCGGTTAAAGTGTTAATTGCCTCGATAAATCTGTAAAAACAGATCTTTTTCACATACAATTGGGGCCATTTATTTTATCTCTTCAACTTTTACAATAGTATCAAAGTTCATTACACACAGTAGCGAAGCTTATTCGTGACTGAAATGTCAACTGGTGCGAGGGTAGCACCACAGACAAAGAAATAGAAATCTCTTTTTATTATGTGGTAGTGCTCTAGTGGTCGTAAAGCAGGGTTGCAGAATCTCCACAGCACAGTGATTCATACACGTTATAATATTTAAGTTAATTTAGTTTCAAAATAGCTCTGTTGACATAAACCATAAGTGTGCTACAACAGCTGTTTAGCGCGCTAGCTGGCTGCTTTACCACCACTTGAAGCGCTAGCATCACACAATTGGCAAGTAAACTTCACGACTGTATATCGTTATTTTAGACTGTAGTAATAGTATGGTACAATAATTCAGTTCTTAAATTTTCTCATAGAAATGTATCTACCAAGGTAAAGAAATTTAAGCGTATTACATTACAGTCCAATATGCTTTTGGAAGTTTTTATCGAAGTTTGTTTATGAAAGAAGTATTATCATAATTGTTTAATCATTCCTGCCTGTATTGTAATGAGTGTCGATATGTTAAGGTTTCGCGTGTTCTTCTTAAAATTGATACTCAAGGTCTTGGTGGACATCACCCACCCTTTGACATCTTCATCGTGTGCAGATTAGTCTAGAAATGTTAAGTTCCTGATGTGATAAGCCACAAATGTAAATGCATACATTTTCGCTGGAATTACGGCCTGTCTCAGAGTCCCAAACCAAGAATCTTTTAACTTTGAGTTTTATTAGCTTCCAATATTATTTCATTTTCTACATTCAGTTTAACTAACTACACAGAAGTGATTGCTTCAAAATTTACCATCCCCGCTCTTGAAACAATTAACTCGGTCAAGTTGGCCTACAACTGTGTGATCAAATAACAGAACTAAAATGGTTGACATATTTAAGATCTGTTTGTATACATAAGTGTGCCCATTGTTTTGATACTGTCAGGTTTTTTGTTTTTGATATTTGTCAACTAAGTTTTTATAAGATTAGTTGAATCCACAATAAATGTTCTTAGGGTGTAAATTTTCTTTTTATTCAATTAAGAAATTGTCGCACACTACTGTTTCCCAAGGATGTCAGGGACTTGACGTATCATCCGTGTAAAACAAAATGTACAAATTCTGGCATCAATGAAATGAAGTACAGTAAACTCTCGATTTAACGGACTAAATGGGCTAGGCTCTAGTCTGTGAAAGCCGATTGTCCGTTAAATCAGGGCAAATTCACTACAAGCTATTATGAGATTGCTAAATAATTAACCATTAAGAATAAAGGGTTTTATGACCTACTAAATAATAATAATAACTATGTATAAAATATTTAAAGTTCCCTTAAAATAACTACACATTTTATAAATTTTTGTGTAAAACTCCCTTCAGTGGGGGTTACATTGTACATCAATTTAGATATTGCAATACTGTCCGTTAAATCCAAAGTCTGTTCAATCGGGGTCTGTTAAATCGAGAGTTTACTATACAACTAAAATGTTGACAGTACAAGATGTAATAAGCAAGCAGATAGATTGTGATGGGTGAGGTTTACAAGTGACATGATAGGCCAACAGCGTATGCGTTCTTCTTGTCTTTAATTAATTTTCTCTTTTACTGACCTTGAATCCTTCCTTTATAAACCAGGATGTTTATTGGTTTATCAATATGTCAATTCTAGTTTATCTGATATTAAAACTAAGTGTCAACTGAGGCTTGTCCTCAACAAACGCAGAAAGAAAACGTCCTCTGGAATTGATAGTTTACCACCACTGTCACTATTACTCTTATAGACAGTGCTTGTGACAAACTTGAGTGTTGATTTCATCTTTATCTCTGCCTGCTCGTTAGTAATCTGCTCACTTAAAAGAAAGCCCATTGTTATTTTAGTATCAATGGTAAATTTGGTAAGATTATTAAAAATATGAAAATTTAAAAATTTTGCCATAATGTATATAATGCCATGTCATTTTGTCATAACATCAATCAATGTATTTGAAGAAATGACTAGCATAAATCAATTAAAAATAAACATACACATGACTTCAACATGTCACATTTAACCGATTTTATTGTAATGAAATCCTACAAAATTCTAAAATTTTACATTTTCCCTAAATCAATTAATGCAATAATGTAGAAGTGAGATTTCTCCTTATTACAATCAACATTTAAGATATACTTGCTAGATAAGGCATGGGATTTTTAGAAATGACTAATCTGATATTTACTATTAATTGTTATTATAATTCATGAACTATAATATATTTTTTTAATTTATCCTTCAGACCCTGATAAGTATATCCCATAATTGTAAAGATATGAGCAAATATATATTTCGAATGAGCATAGATGAGTGAATGTAGTCATTAATACAAACTAAGGCCGACCATTCCTTAGAAAGTATCATTAATATATAGTCAAATGAAAAATGAACAGTTGGTGAATCAGCTGATCTCTTTTAAAATATGTTGACTCTGAGATCGAACTGAGAACTTTTAACTTGCGAAACTGGGCTTTAACCAACTATGCTACAGACTGTTAAACGCACCTTTATTTTAAGTTTTAGCCATAGAATTAAAATATTACCCCAACTCTATGCATTTTGTATTACAGTGTTTACATTATTATTCAATAGAGTTAATTTAATAAGTAAATGACGTTTAACTATTAAAACTGTGATTTAGTGTAATATTTTTTCTTTATATTGAATGATGTCATTAATGTAAATTTAAATTTTCCTCAGAGTAGATAACTGAATATTTAATATTTAACCTGCAAAATATGGCTGAAATATTTATTTATATTGTGGGGTAAAATTTCAATTCTATTGCTAAAACTGAAAATAAAGGTGCGTTTAATGGTCAGGAGCATTGTTGGTTAAAGCCCAGTTTCATAAGCTAAGGGTTCTCAGTTCCATTCCAGAGTCATATCATATTTTGAAAGAGATCAGCTGATAACTACCAGCTGTTTGTCATTTTGCTATATATTAATTATACTTTCTATGGAATAGTCGTCCTTAGTTTGTAACAATGACTACATTCACTCTTCTTCACTCATTCGAAATCCATATTCGCCCATGTCTTGACAATCGGCGTTTTATATAAATTATAGTGTATGAATTGTAATACAAATAAATACTAAATATCCGCTTATGCTTTCTAAAAATTCATCTAGAATATCTTATATTTTGATCGTAGTAAAGAGAAATCTCACTTCTACACCATTGTATTAATTTATACCTGAATTGAATGTCAATAATCATTTTTCTTATTTACTATTGTTCTTTTCTGTATAGGTATGTGATTAAATACCATGGCGCTATAAACTAAATGAATGCTTGTAGAAAGCAGATTTTGATCCCATTAATTTCCCCGTATGTGGATTTCTTAACTTAACCTACAATAGAATAGAAGTTAAAAATAAATACTGTACTGAACGGAGTGGTACAACTTTTTTCTCTCCTTTCTTAGAGCCATTTTACAAGCAACTAACACTTTTCCTTTTTAATCAGCAATTCAAAGTAATCTCTAGATATTTGACACTCTTGCTTTCTCTAATAATTGAACGTAAGTTAAAAAAGCTGCTTTTCTCTTAACAAGAAGAACACTTAAAAGTCATATTGTTGTACAATATGTATTATTTTCCCGAAGACTAAAATTGATATAGGTTTTTTCGTGTTAAGAACTAATCTGTTAACAGAAAACCACTATTTTATTTATTCAAGGTCTGAATTAATTTGATCTTGCGTAGCCCTCCAGTCAGCATATAGAGTCAGCCTACCCTGTGATGTAACTTTATACAAATCATTTATGTATTATAATCAGTAATGCTCTACTAAGAACGGATCCTTATGTTACCTCATCTACTATCTTCCCTGTTTTACTAAATATCCCATTTATTTTAACATATAAAATCTCTAAACTAAAAACTAAATCATTGTTATTGTGCTCTTAGCTATAAAACCACAAATACATTTTAAGAGTATCTCATGATTTACCATGTCAAAAAGTTTCACTAATATCCAACAAACATCCTACATCATGTTTTATTATTATTTAGTTACATTATTCATTAAATTTCTATTGCATTTTCTTTACTAAGTGCTTCCCTAAATTCATACTGATTTACACCAAAAAGTATGTTTCTTCTAAATTGTTCAACATTATTTCTGTCCTATTTTTTCAAATATATCTATCTAATAGCGTTTATCTGAGGAATGTTTTTAAAATCAGCACTGTTTAAGAATTCCACCGTTACAGCATTGTGGTCGGTATTCGACACATGCACGCTGTATACCCCTATCTGTTGGCAAGCCACAACTGTCGTAAAGGATCCGTTCAACAGTATTTAAGGTTTATGATTGTTTAAAATACATCCCTTGATTGAAAATGCCGCCGACTGTGAAGTACAGGCTGTGTTAGGTTTCCTTAATGCTAAAGGCGTAAAAGCAGCTGACATTCACAATGAAATCTGTGAGTTTATGGAGAAAACACAATGAGTAATGGGATGGTAAGGAAATCCATAGTTTCTTAAATTCTGTATGTTGAGGTACTGTTAACAAAATTAACATGCATGCGTCAAACATGCATGGTGTTAGTTGCTTTCTAAAATGTCATATACAACAGATGCATTAGTCTGTGTTTTAACCAGTGACTAATCAAAATTATGTAGTTTAACACATTAGCTGCCATCCTTAATATGAGTATTTTTGCTCTAAACTGCCAAAAATTGTTTTGCAAATTTTTAAAACAATGATGCATCATTTTTACTATACTACCATATCTAAGTGTATAAATATTACATACATAGGCATTACATGTATATAAATATGTCGGGAGTATTGGCCTGACACAGTTTTTTTAGTAGCGTATACAGCATATAAAAAACTCTGTCGGGCATATAGACTTGACACATTTTGAGGTAAATTTGTTTTCCTGGTTTGTCTACACTGACTGCATGGTCAAAGAAATCCAGTATTCAATTTGTATTATGTTATTTGAATAACAAAATTCACTAAATAAGTCTGTCGGGCCTATACTCCCGACAACTTACCCGTAGAACTTGCCAAAATTTTAAGTTTTATAAACATTTTTGTAACTGACCAAAATCTGAAATTCGCTCTGTAAATACTCGTAGTTAGGTTAAAAGGCACTAGGCCAGGAATTAGTAGTATATTGGAGAGATAGGACATCAGTAATCTTACCTTAGAAGACAAGTCCACTAACACCAGAGTAGTAGTAACATACACAAAAGAATCATATGAATTCTCAGCCTCTCTCTCCCTCCCTCTCCCTCTCCTCACCTGAAGTAAGTGCCGGTGGCACTGAACATTTGTGTGATTATGTGATTCTTTTGTGTATGTAACTACTACTCTGGTGTTAGTGAACTTGTCTTCTAAGGTAAGTTTGCTGATGTCCTATTTCTCTAATTTACTAAGCTCTGTAAAAGCTTGTAATGCAATAAAGTGTTATCGGTTTCTTAAAGAAAGCAGGACCAGTCAAGTAACAATAAAAAAAAACCAATAGGCTGTTGAGCAATAATGTCAGGCATAGCGGCATCTAGCTGAGACAAAGAGCCATCGGGCGTACTGTACTGACACAACAGCTAAAGTGTTAAATGACTAACAGCTTCAAGTTCCAAATCTGGAGGACTGGGGTCAGCTTGACTCCTTATCTCTACAACAGAAACTTTCTTCTCTTTTCAGCAAGAAATTTAGAACCACAGGTACCTTTAGGTGTAAACCCTTTGTCCTGCCTGAGCCGTCTTTGATAAGTTGACAGCGAATCCTTTAGGTAGACTGGAGTGTTGCATGGAAGATCCATGTGCCTCGTAGAGAAGTCTCTTTTCGCATCTCCTATTCATCAGAAAATTTTTATCCGATCTCTAAACAATTATGACTATGATTCCATGCTCCCTTTTCAAATGTTAAAGATTGTGTTTTCTGACTTTATTTGAGACAGTACTAGGCTCTTGGTGACATGCTAAGAGTCCCATTCTGTACAAGATATTCTTTGCATTGTTTTACCTTGGGTTAATTGAAAATAAAGTACAGATTATTGTATAAATTAGAACAATATTTACAAAATCACAAATACTCAACATTACATGATAATTTAAACAATTTAAAATGGTTGTAGTCCTGTTTACATTCTTTCTTGTTATCCCATTTAATACAGTTCTGAATAGGCTCAGAGAATTGTTTTTGGACTAAGAATACTTTGTAGTAATACAATATTGTGCTTTTAATACAGTTTCAGTATACTGTATGTATTTGAGAATGATTGCCAACAACCCAAATAGAAAATGTATAATTTTTAACTGAGAAACGCTTTCAGTTAAGTTAAGCGATAAGACTACATTAAACTAAAGAGTTTAGCAAGTTGATTTTGAATGGGACCAGTAAATAGCCCTGGCTATCCAATTGTTATGGGGCATTTTAAAGTAATACAAGTCTAGTTTTATAAAGGCTACATTTTTTTATTTACAATCTATTTTTGTGTTTATCAGATTAAAAATAGCTTAGTAATGAATTGAAAAACAAAATTAAAATTATAATATTACAATGAACTATTTTCGATCGTGTAATACAGTATTTTAATTCATATTTAGCAAAACAAAATAGACTAACAACTGCAAAATATTTTTTATCAAAGAGAGCAAGAATTATTTAGAAATTTCTAGATTGATGTCAGATTTGTTAAAGTACATTTCTCATTTCCTGGTTTTTACTTTATTTGAAATTATATCTAAACTGACTATGTACTCTATTTCTCACCCATGTATTTTATTTTTGCAGTATAACAATAGATTAGCTACGGAACCATCAAATAAATTTACTGTAATTATAAACAATACTGATTTTACATTTTGAGGATATTATAGATCAATATTTTTTCTTCAAAGAATGAGGATTAGACATCTATAAGTGAATGTTTCATTCGTAATATGATAACATGCAGAATATAGTGTTATACTAACGCTTGTATATTTACATTATCACTGATAAAAGAACCAAATCAGGAAGTACTTCATATGTTAATCCTACTTACCAGTTAAGTTTGAGATAAACACAATTAATTGCAAAATACCAGCTAGCTAATTTTTAGACTGTCTATTTTTGTCCGTTTTTATGTTTAAATAAAGCAGAGGATATCACATTGAACTTCTTCAACTGTTGATAACCTTACTACAATATCAAACGTGTTTTTGTTGAGATGACGTTGTTATGTACAAGTGCTGCTGTTGTAACCAACTGCTTTTTCTCTGATGAGTTACATTAATTTAGATTCTTTGATAACTTGATCAAAAATATTATTCAAATTAAATTTAATTCTCTTTAGTCTCAGGGTAAAATGTGAGTAATTTGGTGGGGCTGTAAGATTACAATAAATAAAAACTCTTGTTTGAAAAAGCTATTTTAATAAAACATTATTTTTTAGTTTTTTACTTTACTATTATTTCAATATACAAAAATGAATTTTATTATGATTTTACAAATTTCAATATGATTAAAATTATTTTATTACTAAAACTTATCTTATTGTCCTTGCATTTTCTTGGTGGAAAACCGCATGTTCCTCAATCACGCGCTACTATCTCGCCAAATTCAATCTTATTAACTGCACAAAAGTTCCATATCTATCTAAATTTTTCTTTGAAAACAAAACTATGATATTACTTTTAAAGGATTTACTTATATTTTAAACACAATCACACGCGGTTTAATATATATTACCGATAGGAACATCATGTGTTCCTTCTTGAAAGGAGGATTGCAAAATGGGGCGAGTGATGCCTTCAGGACGCTCAGCTTGGGTTCCCCCACTTACGTTATTTTCCGTTAGATATTCAATTTTCGCCTCTTCCATACAGTTCGTCCCCGACAGGTGCTGCACTCGCCGGTCATCCTTTTTACTAAACACGTTTGGACTCGACTTCTGCTTGGTCACATGGTGACTCCCCTTTGGGTTGCCATGTAGACTCGTCCAACTAAGCGACGACACATGTTTTCTGCAAGATTTTCCTGGAATAGGCTAGCCCATGTCTGAGTTGATAATAATGAAAAGGAATGTTGTTTATTCAATTCTCAGAAAACATCTGTCACGATGTCTCTACCCACTTCCCTAGCTGACTGTTTCTTTACTTACAACGATTTCAGAATATTATCTGAATGTTTGTTATTTATTTTAATTAAATATATTTATTTCTTCAACAAAATAATTTATCATTTATTTTATTTAATTAATTTATTCGTCAATTTGGTGGACCTGTTACACTGTCCATAATTTATTAAATTTCTTAGAAGACTTTATTGTCTTCTATTGTCATTGTCATTTTTATTAGAATTTTAATAAAAATGACAATCATATTTTCTAGAATTTACTATTGTAAGAACTATTGAGAAAGTCTCATCAATTAGTGATAGTATATTGATTGTCTAATCAAGTATTTAGTCCATTTTAAGATAACTTAACATTTGGACAAATTCTTTATTACATTTGAAAATAACAGAGTTATATACTGTTAAGATCAATACATTTGTGAATTTGTACGAAATTGCCTGCTTATTCTTGAGGTAATGTCAAATGTTTATGAATAAAAGAAGCTGAAATGACTTCTTCTGTTTGTATTAGAACAAAAAACCAATAATTTGTGTTCTATTATTATTGTGTTTTTTTCATATCGGTTCAACAAATCTTGTGTTTTTGATTCAGCTCCCTTATCTGTTCATTCGCCTTTTATAAGTAGTCTTTTTATAGTTATAAGAAGTAAATGGAAGTTGTAATTACTGTAAATGCTTTGAAAAATGACATCTCTAAAACCAAAAAGCTAGTTATTAAATGGAATAACTTAAATGATTTTAAATAAACTTGTTGCCATTTATTCTTGGTTGTATTTGGGAAAACTTTTACTTTATATAAAGAAATATTCTTTTATAATGTGGTAAATATAACAATTCAATTCCTACTGCTATAATTATGAAGATGATTGTGTACATTTAGAGAGAGAGAGAGAGAGAGGGGGGGGAGGGGGATTAATATCACTAAATACCTTGGGATAACGTACAACTGTAACTTCAAATGGAATTTACATAAGCAATAAAAGAGTGAAAAAAAATTGAAATACCAATTCTATATGTATTCTAAAAAAAAAAAAAAACTAAAACTTTTCAAATTATTGCTGTTTATAATATAATTGGCTGGAGGAGAACTATATGATACATTTCTCAAACTAAATCCAAAGTAAGTTACAAAAGAAGTAAAAGAGCAAATTCAAAATTTTGTATTTATTAAGTTATTGATCTTGATTATTACAGTTAAATAATTTTAATGCTATACGAGTATACAAATTATTTTGTGTAAGATAACTGTAGAATATTAACAATATGACTGTCCTCGAATATACATAGTTTATTTATAAATCAAACTATTCCCAAATAATTAGTTCCAATAAATTTTTAAAAGTTTCATTAATGTATCACTATCTAGAGTAGTCTGGTTTTTGAGTCTCTGAAAGTGTGATGTCATGTGTCTGTGGTTTACATGTGGACTGTGCCTGACTGTGGTCAAGTCATGCCCATGATTGAACATGCATTCAGTAGACATTTACATTAAATACATGTTTTACCAGGTATTAGGTGTTGTTAAAAATTTTCAAATGTTTAAATAAAATTCTGTCATTAAAATATGATAGAAACACTCTTGATGGCATCAATCAAAATTAACATTAATTTGTGTTATGTTTGCGGGTGTATAGTTTTAATCCTAAAGAAGTTCGCTAGCAGTTGAATTTCACAGAATTAATTTTAGTTGATTTCTAGCAAATGCAAGACAGTTGAATTGTTTTAGCACACATTTTATTCGATTTGCAAGCAAAAGCAAATACAAGACAATTGAATTATTGTATAGCATCGAATTTAGCTGATTCCCAGCAAATATAAGACGAGAATTGTATAGCATTGACTTAAATTGATTTACATCAAATGCAAGATATTTGAATTGTATAGCATCGATTTTAGTTGATTGCCAGTCAATGTAAGACAATTCAATTGTATAGCATCAATTTTAGTAAATTTAAATCAAATCTAAGACAGTTGAATCTTATAGCATCGATTTTTGTTGATTTCCATCATTATATTACTGTAATGTTAGATTTGATACCACATAGTATTACAGTATAACTGAATATTTTTAAGTTTTTAAACGACAGGAAAAAGCTGAGTATTCATGGTTACGAAATCTCCTTGAGGCGGCCTTGGCCTTGATTATTAATGAGTGACACTTTCTAGACTAGCATTAACTAGACAAATAATACGAAATTCATTTCGATCAAATGTTTCTTATTTAAAAATATATTTGCCGGCAATATTTTTTTTCGTAAAACATTCGAGAAGTATAAGCCTAATACAGTGAACCAGATGGTTCAAATAGCTTATAGCCTAATTTTGTTTTTGCCAATTGCGATATGGCATTCCATTCTGGCAGTGATAACGCTTGTTTGAGGATCACAGAGGTTCCGCGACTCTGTTGTTACGACTCGTACTCGTCTCGTGTCCAAAAGTGACTTGTTATCAGTACCCGCGTGACGCAATCGAAATTGATAAGGTCGTTCAGCTGAGAGGGCGCGTCGCAGTGTACCAGCGGCAGTTGGCGGTGAATATGGTTCTAGGGGCGACGACGCAAGGATGGTCCGGCGTGAACGTCGGCACCCAACCCGGCGGTGACTTTCAGAAGGTAAAGTCCATGAATCGACCGCGAGTATTAATCGCGCTCAGAACGTAGTAATACTTCGATTATGCAATAAAAAACATCGATTGTGTCTCGTTTACTTTAACTCATTTCGTTGCTGATGATAGGTTATAGGCCTAACAATAGTTTTTAAAATATTGCATTGTATACGCTGGCAATTGGATTGTAGGACATAATAAAATAAACCAAATTCAGAATGTTAATTCTCTTTTTCAATATTATAAGTATAGTATCTATATTATGTAAGATGACAGTGGAGTAATATTTAAAATCATTCTGTACAACATACTTCTGTTTAATTAAGCATTTACTTGCTTGCAAATTTCTCAATTTAGGAACATCAATGTTCAGAAAATACATTCCATAAAAATAGGCGTAAAACTGAGCACTGGTTGCAATCTTCTCATCAGCAGTATCTTAAATATTTAAATTGCACATTCCCCAAGATACTATTATGTTATTTACAATATTGTAATTCCTCACAAATTATCTAATCATTTTTGTAAATTTACATAGCCATTAGTGTCACAATAACCTACTAACTGTGAAATAAATTATTACATCTTAAAACTTGATTGTAAGTGTCACAAAATTCTTTTTCAGAATAAAATACATTGTGTTTTATTATGTTTAGTATTATTATTATTGATTAGCACAAGGATTAGGATATGATGTAAGTACCTCATCTATCAATCCTTTTTATGTTGATTTTCATCAAACGTTTTTGGCATCAAGTTTCATCATCAGGATGAATACACTAAAAATAATTATTCTTTTTTTCGAATTGTTAACATTTATCTGGTTGTTTATAAGTAAATAAATAAACTATGATAACCAGTGTTATTTTTATTTAATTATAAACAACCAAAAATTGTTTTATCTTTTTTTTAAAAAAATAAACATTTTTTCACATTCATCACTTAGTGCTGAAAATGTTAGATGGAAAAATCATATGAAAAGGATTGATTGACGAGGTAATTACTAATTTAACAAATATCTTTTCAGCTCTAGTTTAAATTCTGTCTCATCTTTAATATTTTCAATATATTGAGGAGTGTGTTTGAGGAAAGTGTTTGTTGTGAAAATATTGTGTTATTTGATGCTGAGAATGTATAATATATTTTTCTTTCTTGTATTACATGAATTGGTTTGACCATATGCTTTAAAACTTTCCTCAGTGTTTAAAAGATGCTTTATACATTCTAAAATATATATTCATTGTTAAAGCTTCCTGAGCTGATATATATATACGAGCTCGTATATAAAACAAATAATAAGGTTAACGCACCTCTGTAGTCTTCAGCTACAAAATATTTTTATTGGACTACCGGTTTCAGAGCAAGAACTCCATGGTCACATCCAACGTACAGTGGATGTAACCATCAAGTTCTTGCTCTGGAACCGTAGCTGAAGACGACAGAGGTACGTTAACCTTATTATTTGCTAAAATATATAAACTATGTAGGCCCTACTGTCAAGATACGGAGTTCTAATATGTTTGTTTTATTATTGCTCTTAATGCTGGTTAGTAACTTTAATACATTAATCAGTTTTGTCTACACATAGAATAGAATAATGTAAATGTTACATATCTTTTGGTTTCAAACTTAAAAGAAACACAATTTTCCTTATTAAAATTTTGTTCTGTCCAAAAATATTTTCTTTTGTTATATTTCAAGTTTACTATTTTTAATGATTTTTTTTCTTTTATTCCATGAATATGTGAAGATTGTAAGCGATTTCAATGTGTGAAATTGCTGACTATGGAGTGAAGGACTAGTCACTCCATAGTCAGCAAGTTACAATGTCCACTTACATGCAGTTTACAAAATTGTTTCAACTATGTCATTTCGTTACTTGTTGTACTTTCACTGTTAGCTGTTCCGGCAATTATCTAGTTTAAATTTTCATAGACACAGAATTATTAAATTGTTTGGGCTATAGCATAGTATGAAAAGTTCGTTTTGCATTTTGATCAACTAACCAAACTTATTATTTGGTAAACAGTTAGTTGGTAATATTACAAATATACAATTTATGATTATTATTAAATTATTGAAAATATTAATCAGAAAATCAAGTGTTTGTAAAAATTATTTAAAATAAAGCACCAAGTATTACAAATTATTATCAGATGAAGGTTAATGTTGGATCTTTCAAAGGTGCGGTAACCACAGTTAACCCATTGTTTTAGGAACATAAATCTTGTTAAAAATCCTTGGTGGATCAATTTAGTATTTTTACTATTTCGAAAAGAAATTACCTGTCCTCTCTACAGTTGTTTTAAATTCACTTTATCATTGGAGATATTATTCTTAAATTTAGTTGGACTTTTTCAAAAGTCAGTGTTTTTTAAACTCAATATGTTTTGTTTGATAGGTGAGAAACTACTGTCATTTTCAAGTGCCCTAAGTTAGTTTACATTTATTATAAAAATGAAGAGATGAAAGGCCTGAAGAACAAACCTTATAAAAATACCTGTCTACAGACAATATACAACCTATTATATTATTCTAACTTAAAAATACACATAGCAAAATGCCAATAACAAATCCTGAAATCCAGAAACAATATAAAAATAAACAAGACAAATTACAAAACACTTACATTTACGCAGCGTACAGTTTTTGTTGACTATAAGACCATATAACTGGATTGACTATATAGGAGTAATATTTTCTCTGTGGTTGGTATTCAAGAAGTCATCTAGTCATGGTACTCTATAGTTTGTGATGTGTAGCTATTGAAAACCAGCCTCGGGTTGATCAGTAGCCTACTGAACGTGTATAGGTGGGTGGCAGGGCCATCAGCACTGTCTAAGTACGGCGTGTTGAAACCAGTTATCAAAATTATCTGCAATGGTACAAAAATAGTAGTTCTGGGAGAAAACCGAGATATACAGGATAATTATAAGTGTAGTGTTATAAGTATAACAATGGTTTGTTATAGGCTTAGTCATAAAATGCATATTACACTAACGATAATAGACAGAAGTAGATCCATTTAAATATGCAATATGTTACTTCTTTAAAAAATCCAAGTAAATGAACTCGTGTTATTCTTCTTTTTGTTAATAGTCACATATTTCCGAGTAAAGGTATTAAAGACTGGGAAAATGGAACTATTAATTTTTGCCTATCAGCTAATAATCAGGAATATATAAGAAACAGTTTGAAGAAAGTTTTGGATATATCCATATTGCTACACTATTATCGGCTCTCTTAGATGGTGTATTATCAGCTATCATATCCTAAACAATCAATTTCTTTTGTTATAAGTTTAGTACGGTAATCAAGTTCGGTGGTTAAGGCTTAGGAATGTGATGTCCAAGGCTAAAATTCTAGCTAAACTGACAATTATTTTTTCATCCGTTTAATACATTTCATACTCAGGTCTACAGCTCATGGGAATTGCCAGTGAGGTGTTTTACAAAAACACTAATATAAAGTTGGTTGCGCACCTACAACAACATCCGTAAATTATCATGAAGTTTTTAATCTCTTGAAGATTAAATTCATTTAGACTAATGAACAAGTTTAAAGGTGTTTTACATGCACTATGATCCAGTGATAGATAATTTTAATTTACTCGGGTCAGCTCAATGATAACAGTAATGACCTGCAGTGTAAACTGGCATGCAAGGCTGTTAGTAATGTTAAATTACTCTACGTTACATGTCTTTGGTGTATTTTAAATTTATTTTAAATTAGCTAAACTTGGCCACGCTTTGCTGTGTCTTCGTCTAAATGCTGATAGAAAGTTTATAAAAATACTTTGGTTGTCAGAAAAATAGAGGTTTACTGTTTACTTGGTTTTATTTTAAATAAAGTAACGTACAGTTGTTTTCATAAATATCATCTGGCCACAGTAATAATAAACTTACAGGATGTATATATTAATCAGCTGGTCACAGTTGCACTTTTTCAGCACTGATATGTATTTTAATGTATGAAATGTAGGTAGGTTGGTAAATGCTTGAAATGCCATTTCCTTATTCGAACAATTTTAGGAACTAAATATATATATAAAAAAATCTAATTTATAATTGCAATATCTTGTAAAGATTTCAAATGAATCTATTTACTGATTTTCTAGTTCTGTGTACATAAACATTCGGAAGTTTCATTATTAAATAAATATAGATAAAAATGAAATTAGAAAATTTAACAAGTTAGGTTTATAGATCAGGGATACATAATCTGTTCCAACCTTGACTCCCAGAACTTTATCTAATATTTAGTGATTTCCATAACATAAATCTAATGTCTATAAGTAATAGACATAATCCGAGCAGTCCAGTATAACTAGTTAACTATTAGATTTTAACTAGGGAAGCCTCTACATGCTTCGCATCCTGACTTTGTCATTCCCTGCGCCTTAACCCTTGGCATGTGACTTTCATTTTTGGCATGTATTAGTAATAATAATTTGTACATTTTTTCTAGTAGCTCACTCTTTGCACTACTGTTGAACCTATTGATAGTTTTAATACTAACACTCAATGGAGTATTAGTATTAAAACTTAATATTACTAATATTAAGGAAGATCTATAACCGCCTCAATATTGTAAACATCATTATACAATATCATTAATAATGTACAGCTGTTACTTTTTCATTAATTTAAACTTCTCTCTTTGTAGTTCTTATGGCCAAAAAATATACTTTGAGCGCTTCCTGTTTCCTTCAGGGTAAAAATATTGGAAGCACCTTGAGTGACCTTATTGCACAACTACAAATAGAAGCAAATTTGTTGACACCTCAATCGTTAAAATTAATAAAGCAATTAGGAAGGAGTTATGTTAAAAAAACGGCTTCTGATATTTAATATAAGAATTAGTATTATACATTGGTTGGAAAATAAAACAAGTGAATGTTATGTAACTCGATTAGTACAAATATTATGGTGATAAATTCCATTGCGAATCCCTCAGGTCTGAGGATAGTACTGTATATGTGATTAATTGGATTTAATTTTTTGGATTTTTTTTAATTTTTGGAATTAATTATCACTATAGTATTTATACATTTTATTCATTAACTGTAATACATTTTGTGTGGCATGTAATTGTTTTGTATTTAATTACTATACTGGTTTTTCCTCTCGATAAACAAGTGTAAGTATGGTATTCCTGCCAATGCTCTTGTAATTTTACTAACTTTCTTAAAATGTGTTTAAAAAACCAAACATTTCATTTTTCTATCATTATTTATTAATTTATGCAAGCTCATTATTTATTCATTTATTTTTCAAGCCTTATTTAATAATAAAAACACAATTGAACTGAGTGATATAATCAAATTGCTATATTTGGTGATGACTAGAAATCAATTTGTGTGATTAACTAAATAAACCTCTAACATAAATAAAACATGAAAAAGTATGTTTTGTAGTATCAAGTGGAGGATGACTTGTTACTTTACTTCTGATTGTCAACTAGAAGTTCCTGTAGATGTTGTTATTTTTAAAGTTGGATTGACCACTTGTCATCTTGTTCAAGGGAGGGTTCTACCCACCCTACTTGCACAATGATTGGTAACCAGCAAGGGAAGCTAAGGACTACATTGGATTGATTGATAATCCCAAGATAATGTCCGTTATTAGCATATCTAAGACTGCTAGGCCTAGATGTAGAATGATAGATACTATTTTGTACAAACTTCATATTTTTATTTTATTCTGAATAAGACAATAGTGTGGAAATAAAATTTAAAAATAATTTTAATTTAATTTGATGAATACAATTATGATGCTCTAATGCTTCCAGAGGGTTAATATGGTGCATCCATTATTGATAGTGTGATATACAGAGTGAGTTTTATGTCCTGGCACACCTGGATATAATTTAAACGGCCCGAGATATTTATGTGAAACCTTGACCCTACCTATTATAACATATTTTCTTAATTTTTCAAGTTGTTGAAAATTTTGCCCCCCTTTTCTAAAGGGGGGTAAAGGGGGGCAACTAAACATTTTCAAATACAAACCGCTATCATGTGACCCCTCATTTTAAAGGGAATAAAAAAAAATCCAATAATGCAAACTAGAGGTCTATACGTTTATTTTAACAGATTTTATGACAAATTTATAATAATAAAATCAGTAACTGTCATGTCCTGTTTATCGTAACATGAGTCAACACTAACGCAAATTCTAAAAACAGTTACCTGTTTTAATGTAGCAGGTGTTCAAACTGTTCACCTTCGGCTGTTTGACATTGTGCTAGACGTGTGTAAAAACTTGTGACAGCATTCAAGAAATTATCTCTAGGAATTGTTTGAGATAAGTTCAAAATTCTTTGCGTTAAGTCATGGACGTCAATTGGCCTTGTTTTGTACACCAGATATTTCATGTAGCCCCAAACAAGTAATCAAGTGGGTTAAGGTCAGGAGACCTTGCTGGCCATTCCACAGCGCCCCTTCGGCCTATCCACCTTCTTGGGAAGACATTATTTAGATATTGTCGTACTTCAAGACCATAGTGTGGTGGTGCTCCATCTTGTTGTAACCAAATGTTATCAGCTTCTTGTCCAAATATATTTTAGAGTGCAGGCACAATCTGGTTTTGAAGCATATCTAAATACTTCACAGAATTTAAATTTCCATCAATTATAAATGGACCGACTAAGCGGTGATCAACTATTCCTGCCCAAACATTAACTTTTGAAGGGCGTTGTGTATGGGCCTCTACATACCAGTGTGGATTGTTATCTGCCCAGTAACGACAATTATGCCGATTGACGGCACCGTTGGTCATGAAAGTTGCTTCGTCACTAAAAAGGATTCTGTTCAGTAACTCAGGTTCAGCGTCTAGTTTGCCCATCATTATATCACAAAATTCAACCCTCATAGAGATGACTATGACTCATACAGTCATAGTCATCTTCACTAAGCTCTTGCACTAGTTTGACTTTAAAAGGTTTGAATTTATTACATTTAACAATTTTTCTTACCAAAGATTGGCTAATGTCGTGCTCCAAAGCAGCTCTTCTCGTAGATATGTGGGGATCTTCAACAAAGGACTGCATAACATCTAATGATTTCTCCTCGTCAATTACAGGAGCCCTTCCTGGCTTGGGTCTATTCTTTACAGAATGAGTATCATTAAACCGTTGAACAATTCTTGCCACCGTAAATCTAGTTATGGGATTGTTCCCGTTAGGAAATATTCCTCATTGAATAATTCTGCTACTTCAGCGTATGATCTCATACGTTCTCCATAACCTCTCATCATTAACACAGTAATTCTTTCAAACTCAGAATTCTCCATGTAGAAATAAAATAAGTAACACTATTTGTCAGAAAAATAACCTTAAACTGATGTTGTTTATAGCAACTTAACCAACCAGCTGATGAAATGCAAGTGAGTAGTAAAGAGAAAGTCAACAGTAGATTGTTGCAACCGGTAAGATAAGAACAAGGGAAATTCCAAAGCATGTTGACTCATGTTACGATAAAAAGGACAAGACAGTTACTGATTTTATTATTATAAATTTGTCATAAAATCTGTTAAAATAAACGTAGAGACCTCTAGTTTGCATTATTGGATTTCATTTTTTATTCCCTTTAAAATGAGGGGTCACATGATAGGGGTTTGTATTTGAAAATGTTTAGTTGTCCCCCTTTACCCCCCTTTAGAAAAGGGGGGCAAAATTTTCAACAACTTGAAAAATTAAGAATAAATGTTATAATAGGTAGCGTCAAGGTTTCACATAGATATCTCGGGCCGTTTAAATTATATCCAGGTGTGCCAGGACATAAAACTCACTCTGTATATATATATATATATCACACTATTAATAATGTCAATATATATCACACTATCAATATATATATATATATATATATATATATATATATATATATATATATATATATCGTATGGTTTTTTTTGTCAGCTACCATAGAGTATTTTTTTTTTTTCCTTTAATCTGATATATATATTTGGATTAAGATCCAAAAGTCATGCTTGTGTGTAATACAAAATAAAAGTGATCTCTTGTCACAAAGCTAAATCCAATCCATCGAACCGTTTACAACCTGCCTCACTTATTCTGTTTATACTAGCCAATCCCTCCATGAAAGAATACAGTGGATACTTTGTAATTATGTGATCCATTGTTTGAATAGACTCACCGTAATCACATGACTGATCTAGTGTCAGCCCCTATTTATACTTCCAGTAGTTACACAGTGTGATTATAAATGTTTGAATTTGGTTGTTATACTTCTTATTAAGATTAACATTATATTATCCACTCCATTTTTTATCAATATTCTAACTGCAATGAAATATCTTGTGTTTTTAAAAAACATTCTCAAAAACCATGATGTGATTATAAGTTTTTTTTTATTAATTGTAATTTTAAAATATTGTCTACAAACTGGTTAAAAAATTAATCTCTTAACTTTGGATGTACGGTAGAACCACGAAAGTTCAACACGATATTTTGACATTTCTTATACTTCGACACTGACCATAGTGAAATGACTTTGCAAAATTATTGTCTATGGCAAACAACTGTTGATGGTTTAGGACGGTACAGATCAACAAAATAATAATGTATAAGTGAATAATATTTACAAATTACCTATTTTTTATATTAAGTTACTGTAATTGTTAAGTACTGCACTGCCCATACTTTGAAAAATACATTACCAATTAAATATGACAAAACTGTTGGAGTAATACATAGTTTGTTTTTAGTTTTGTTAAATATTGAACTAGTCATGAGGAAAATTTAGATCTATTTACCCATAAACATCAGTTTTTTCTTTCATGTTTGCCATACACATCTTATAGTTTTTGTCTTCGACAACCCGTTAGTCCCGAAAGTGTGGAACCATCAAGGTTTTACTATATTAAAATGTATGATTTAATAATTATTTGAGTTTATATTACAAACTAACGTTAAATTTCTAAAGGCAGGACAGTATAATGTGTTCAATGATATTTACTTTCCTTTACAGATCAGAGGTCATCAACGAGTGCCTTCTGGCTCACAAGAATTTATTGAAGTAACGAAACGAGATGCAGAAACTCGTTTGCAAAATGAGTTGGAGAGATTGCTGGGGAAGGCGTCAGATTTTGAAAGACCAAAATTCCAAAAAGAATTTGATGGATTTAGAAAATTGTTTGATAGGTTCTTGAGAGAAACTGGACCTTCAGTAAACTGGAACAATATTGAGAAACTGCCACCGGGAGCGGTAAGTAAAATAACTATATTTAAAGTTTTGTTGTTAGAAATAATTTTTTATTACTTATTAAAATTTAATCAGATACAGTTTTGTAGGTTAGTTGCTTTGTATTGTATCCCTAATCATCATGTAGGTTAACGAGAAACCATTAAAAACTTTTTTGCAAGTATTATGAAACTATTGAAAATGTTTCATAGTTTTAACTTTTAAGTGAATAATGATAACTTTCATAAATTTTGGACGCTGGAATGTGAGATTGTCTCTAGAAGAAAGAAAATCTAAAAAAACGAAAAGGACTTAACTGCTTGTTATATTAAATTACTTTTTTTATAAAACATGGCTTTTTTTAGAAAATGGATTCAGTTTTTGGGAGGAAAAAATAGCCTTATTCATATCTTGATATAACATTTTAGTTATTTTTAATGTAATGTAAAGGTTTTTAAAGTAAATAATTTAATTTCCTGCTTGAGAGATTGCTAAATGTCAGTGAATACACATCTATAAGAATCAAAAAGCCAACACTAAAAAGTCGGACACATTTTTTTCAATCTGTGCTGCTGCCACTTGTTGTGCTGCTGCTTAGACAGAAACAGAGAATAACAGAGAGCAGACTGGAATTTATGTAGCAGACTGGAGAGAGAGAGGGAAGATTATAAATGCCATGAGAATGAGAGAGAAAGAAAAAAGCAGAGACTGATATTGGGTTTGGAGAGAGGTATGGCAGAAATTCCCAACCCGCGCTGCGTATCGGCAGTCACGCTACAAGATTGTTTTGTGTGCCACAGGAAGTCTATTTCACTATCCCTTTTCTCTTCTGTGGTCTATTTGTTATAAATATTATCTTCTCTTAGGCTCTGTGGAGCTTTTTTATATGATAGTTTCTCTTGAATTCTGTCCAGTTTATTTAAAATTAATATATATATCATCTTTTTTTTACTATAAAAAATATACTGATAGTGGGAGAAACTTCTGTTCAGGATTAAACAGGTCGGGTTACTGAGGCTACTTAAAAAATTTATAAATAATAATGAATGGGAATTGTAAAGTAATCTTACCATGGAAGTAAAATTCATTAATAAAGAAAATACGAGGTATAGTCAAAAAGTTCCCGGAATTGGTCGAAATATGTTTATTGGACAAAGCTAAAAACTTACAAACCTATTTTCCTTCAAAATACTCTTCTCCTACAATAATACACTTGGCCCTACAATCGTACAGATGGTCATAACACGTTTGACACTTATTTTTTGTAATGTATTTCAATACTTTTATCGTATTTTTTTCTGACAGCTTTGGCAAATCGATTTCCTTTTATTAATGTTTTCATCGTGTGAACAGTAAAAAATCGGCTGGCATGAGGTCAAGCAAAGTATGAAGGATGTTCTAACGTGTTAATGTGGTGCTTGACTAGGTAATTATGTACTAACAAGAATCAATGTGCAGAAGTATCGTCATGCAGCAAAAACCAATTGTTTTCTGCTCATTTTTCAGGCATTTACATTTGCATCAGTCGTCAATGAATTTGCTGTCATCGTTATAATCTTTATTGTTTTTTGTTTTTGTTTTTTTTTTTTTTTTACTTTATTAATTTTTATTCTTCCCATTGAATCAAGTTGCTTTTATTATTAATTAAAATATAAATATTAGTATTCATTAAATATAATTTATTTTAAATAAAAATAGCAAAAATACTAATAATAATGGAGTATTTATTTTGGGAAACATTGATGAATATGAAACATTTTTGTTGAACTCAGATTTTAATAATCAGCAAGTATTAGTAAGTAAGTATTTTATTTTTAAAATAAATAATTACTGAAAGCCTCTTGAGTTTGTACTTCATCCTTATAATTATGTTTAAAATTAGGTACCCTTTTATAAAAAGTTTTAAAAATATCACTTTATTAAATTCATTTCATATCGACAAAAAGTGAAAAATAATATCAATATTTTCCTACCTTTATCTTATCAAGTCTCCAAATATTTGTCATGTTATCAAGCAATAAATGAGTTGACAAAAAGTTACGTTTACAACAGTCAATGTGAATGTTGCAATATTATTACTTTTCTGATTTGAAGAGAACAACCCAAGATGTTTAAATATTTGGTAAAACCCCAACTAATGGGCTTGTCTAGCGTGTTGAAAGATTATTGAAGTTATGTTCTATCCAATTATTTTATTTTTAATCTATTTTATTATTCATTATTCAGACGCCGATAGTAGCGATACGGGCAAATATGAGAGGCCCAAGAGCGTAATGAGAGTAGATAAATAAGTAGTGTAGTTATTTTTACTAAGGTTGACTGTTACTTAGAAAGAGCTATTTATTAATAGCCCAACAACCAGGGCAACCAAGGGCATATAGCTTTACGTGGAATCCAAACCATATAGTACTGGTCCGATTTTCATATATCTGATAAAACTGGTTCTCAGTTATCTTACATATACATCACCTGAACTGTGACTATCTCAAGTGTGGACATTCCAGACTTCTCTAGTTGTGACATATCGATGGAAACTATTGAGCGAACGCCGTTTTAGCTAAGAATACTAACCTAAAGTAGTCCTGTACATCTTAGAAGTGGTTTCATATGCAAGTCAACAACATCTCACAAGACGAAATGACGTTCACACCCTCAACACAAGAGCTGCACACGACTACATACTTCCCGCCCATCGTCTGACTCTTTACGAAAAACAACCCACTTATGCTGGTGCAAAATTTCTAAACATCCTGTCACAAGAGATCAAAAACATGACAGGACAGTAACAACTCTGACGAAAACTGATCAACTGGCTTCTTGACCGGCCTTTTTATACAATAGAGGAATTTCTGAACTGGAGGACTAACTACCCGACCACATCTCTTGAACCATTGTGATTTATCAAAATTGTATTTTGTTTAATGACACTATTCTTGTCTCAATGATAATGAATAAAGTATATTGTCTATTGTCTATTAGTATTAAGATAACTGAATATAGAACCTTACGCCTACAATATCCACAAAACTTTGTCCTCAAGTAGCTGGATTAACCACTGTGCCACTAATTCCAATAGTGTTGTAATTAATATTTTATTACATAAATAAAAACAAAGGTTAATTGAACATAATTGAAATCTAGTTAACTCTGAGTTTTTTTTTTCTGTATTTAGGTTTTAATATATGTTTGTACTCGGTATAATGCTCCACAAAACCTGATTTTATCATTATAGCAGCTAAATTTATTAGATTTCTAGCATTGCAGAGTTCTTTTCCGCTGATAAAAAGTTGTATAATATTTTAAAATTGGAAATAGAAACTAAAAATTAAGTAAATTAGTTGTGATTCCAATCATCCATCTAAATTAAAGCCAGACTGAGTCCAGATAATCAAATATATTTGTAATTAATGTATACTACAGTCAAACCTCAATATAACAAATTTCAAGGGACCAAACCAAAAATTTTTTATATCAAGTTTTTGTTACAGCGAGGTTCGTTATATTTAGGTAGGTTAACTTACATTCGCTATATAGAGGTTCTCATCTCAATGTTTTGTATGGAGTACATACTGTATCACTAAACATTTTGAAATGTTATACAGTATATGTATTTACAGTATGTACATATACTGTACTACTGTACATACAGTACTGTGTAGTAGTACAGTATTGTGCACATACATAAAATTTATATTTTGAGGATAGCATAATTTAGCAAAATGATCCTCACTAATAGGTTAATTAGGTATTGTATACAGTGAATTAAACACATTTATGTTGTAAATATAGTAGTTAAAACAAAGAAACTTTATTTGACAAATTAATAATAATATGTTCTTAAATTAAACAAAAATTACTATGCCTACAAGATAAAAAAAGTGTAGCCTAGTTTCTTAATACAGTACTACTGTACAGTAAAATAGACAGTATGTGTGGATGTACAGTAACAAACAATTAAAACAAGAAAACAATGAATACTTACACATTTAAGTGATTTGCATTTTGCACTTCGTTTATATCATTAATGACACTACTTTCGCCATTTTGTTCAGAAAAAAATCAGTGATATTGGTTTGCATACGTGCTGTTATCTTGATTAAGTCCATAGAGCAATCTAATTCCGTGATAGATTTCACCACACCGTCAGTCAAACCACCCTTCTTAAGAAAATAACACTTCAGCATTTGTAAAGCTTGTCGAGCCTCTTTTAAAGTCGGGTCAGGTGTTTCACAAACTGGTTCATCCTCGTCATCTTCTATGACATCCACATTTTCGTCTGGATTAGAGGTAACAGAAGAAATTATGTCAGAGTCGGTTAACTCTTCAGACACAGCCACATCGTCATCAAAGGAAACAAAGTCTTTGAACTAAGCATCATTCTGTAGTTCAAGCACTTCTTTGACTTTATCCCAGCCCTCCACGGTATCGATTTCTTGTGTAGGAGGTTGTTCTAAATTGTCCTCTTCAGTTGTGACAGTAAATCCACTCTTCTTGAAACAATTAGAAATCGTAGTTTCTGTAACTTTATTCCACGCTTTTCTTATCATCTACATGGCATCCAAAACATTGATATTTGTAGGCAAACGGCTTTCCATGTCTCTAAGGAACTACTTTTAAGACTTCGCATAATGCCCTGGTCAAGTGGTTGCAGTTTAGAGGTTGTATTTTGAGGCAGATATTCAACCTTAATGTTGCTCAGTCTAGGGATGTCTCCATGTGCCATACAGTTATCAATGAAGATGAGAATTTTTCTTTTTCATCTCCTTGTTAAGACTTAGAAGCCATGAACTGAAAGTGTTACAGTTCATCCAAGGCTTTGCATTCACCATGTTGTCTGTAGGAAGTTCATTCACATTTTTAAAACAACGTGGATTTTTGGATTTTCCAATCACTAACGGTCTTAGCTTGTGAGTCCCTGTGCAGTTTGTCCCTAGCATAACTGTTAAACGATGTTTACTATTTTTCCCACCATGACATTTATCACCCTTAAAAGACAATGTTTTGTCAGGTAGGCATTTAAAAAAACAATCCAGTTTCATTGGCATTGTAGATATTTTCTGGTTCATATCCCTCAGTTACCGAAGCAAGTTTTTCTTTCCATTCAGTACAAACATAATCATCAACTTTTGCACTTTCACCGCACACTTTTCGAAAAATAAGCTCATGTCGTTTTTTGAAGTTTGCTAACCATCCATTGCTAGCTTGAAATTCCTCGTGTCTTAAGTTCAGAAGCAAACTGTTTGGCTTTTTCTTGAAGAATGGGCCCGCTTATTGCAATGTTTTTGTCGCGTCACTGCTTTAGCCACTTAATCACTCACTCATCTACATCTTTCAGCTCACATGACTAACTTTTTACATCTTTCAGCTCACATGACTAACTTTTTTATTTTAGAATTAAGAACATTTCCCTCATCAAACTTCTCTTTCTTCTTCAAAATTGTAGCTAAAGTGCTGGGTGGTATGCCAAACTCTTTAGCTATGTCCAATTTTTTTCTTGTTGGATTGTCCTCAACGCACTTTATAATTTTATGTTTACACTCAACGCTAAAAGCGCACCATTTCTTTTTGTTTTGATTGCCGTCCATCGTAACTAAATAAACTCCTACAACTTTGTTTTTGAAATTTGTTAATGATGGAGTATCATTAAACTCCCACACTCGCACGATTGTACGGTGATAAGATAATGGAACAACTACAGTAGGCCTATATTGTTCCCACACTCCACACAGTCCAAACAGATAATCAATACTGAATAATCACAACAAACATACATAGACGATAGCTGGGACAGAAAGCTTTCCTGTTCAGACACGATTCTGTTTCAAAGAATTTATTCCTCCTTTGTCAACATTCGTTAATGAGGTACAGTCGTAAAAACTTCGTTATATAGAGGTAAAATTCGTTATGTAGGCTGGATTATTTTTCTTGGTATTAAACAAATTCGTTATGTTGAGGTTGTGGGTATGTTTTGTTCGTTATGTAGATATGAAATTTACATTGTCCCTTATGGGAGGGTTGTAGGAGATTTGTAAAAATTCGTTATATCAAGGAATTCGTTATATTGAGGTTCGTTATATCAAGGTTTGACTGTACATAGGTAAAAAAAGATTAAATTGTTACAAAAAATATTTGCTTTTAAAATGTTCACTCACATTTGACATATTTATCTGGATATTTGTTATATATCACATTACTTACTCTGCAGCAAGCACAATGTCATTTCCAATAGCTTAAGTCTTTTTTGCAATTAAAAGTAAGGATAAAAGAATGTATTTGCTTTCTAGTAAAGTCTCGGTTGAAGTTACAGTTTGACTTGTTCTTTTTTTACCTATTACTGATAGTAAACTTACTTTACTAAAGTAAATACGATTCAGCAAATGTCTTATCTCTCATACTATTCTTGTTGTAACAAATATGTTTACATAAACTAGTTTGAACACAAAAAACTATGATGTGAAACGCACTGCTTTAATATTACTTAGTGTGATCTATCGTCTAGTTTGCTTGAAACTAAAACTCATGTTATTGATGTGAGAAAAGGTTAATAGTTGTGTCCAGACTGTCACTCCATCCAATTCAGTGCTGTGTAAAAATTGTTGTATAACTGATGTAATTTATTACTTAGCAGAAATGCCTCCTCTGCTAAAATTTTTATATTGTGGTTGAATACACTAAACCTTATACTTTCTCACACCTATAAGAACAGATTTTGTTTTATATTTTTATTTTTTGTCGATAGCCAATTTTTTCCATCAAAAGTTATCTTGACAATTAATTGCCTTCTGTGATGTTTCATTAACTTGTTATTAGCTCCAACAAACAATAATGTGCTTTTAACAAACAATAAAACCAACAGGTGACAAAGGTGCTTTTAAACAGTATTTTTCTCTTTAAAAAAAGTATTTTTTTGGAGTGGATGCATAACCAAACTATTAAAAATATGTTGGTTGTCATCTTTTTTATTCAACAGTTCAATCTGTTTTGATGATATTTAGTATCTCCATTTTCTTCTCTGTACAGGTTTCATACAGTTGATTCTGAATGATAAATTCATATTGTACCAATCCGAATTCTGTTGAATTTCTGGAATAGATCGGTCGAGAAAACATTATGTAACAGAGTTATGAGTTCAAAAGATTCTGGAAATGTAACAATTTGTCAAACACAATTTGAATCCCATTACCATTACGTAAAGCATGATTGCTTAAAATAATGTGAAACACTGATTTGTTTATCTCAAGTAAACAAGGCGTGTATTAGAAGTTTACTTCCACCTGAGGTCTCGTGTACAAGAATATATGTGGTAGGCCGCAAACGTTTTGGCCCATCTCCTTTTCAACACGTAAATTACTTTCTACCAGGACAATCACCGCCATTAGTCAGTGCAAACATTTCTGACTAGCACAGTATTATTCAGTTTAAATTAGCACAGTGTTATTGTTAACATAATTTATTGCTAAAACTACGTTTTATTTTTATTTTATTTTTAAAGATCTTAGACCTTATTGTAAAAATCCAAACCATTCTCAATCTGGATTTTTTTTTTACCATTTCCTAGTTTTACCTTTATATTTTAAATTATTTTTCTTCATATTGTAATGTGTATATTCACTGTACAATTTTGATTAATTATAATTTTGTGTGTAAGATTGTTTTCTTATGAACTGTTAAAAACTGTGATGAAACCCCGAATTGACAATTTCAACACTACACTGGGACATAGCTGAAATAACTACACTTTTGTTTATAAGAAACTATAATTTTTTATTTAGTGAAAGACATCTCAACTAATTTGTAGAATTGAATATAGGCCATGATGCAAAACACATCCTAACCATCTAAATTGGTCTTTTATCTATTATACAGATAGAGCTGTACGGAACTGATGCACTAAATAAAATGAATTCTGAAAGGTTGTACAGATATTATTAGTATATTCATACTTAGGCGATATGTTCTATTCTCAGTCCTAACACTGTACGGCATCCACTCATCGGCGTGGATACTACTAGGAAGGTCTGGGTGTCCATTTTGGGTGTGGTGAGCAGGGTTTGGAAAGTGACTTGCAGAGGAAACTGAGAATCGGATTTGTCAGTTAACTGAAAATCAGACTAATATTATAAGTTTGGATTCCACGATAAGTTGTAAGTCCCTAAGTTGACATGGCTATTAGGCTCTTAACCCTAACCCTGGCATCTCCCAAAAATCAGATGGTAAGTAGTGATCTCCAGGTTGTCACCTGAATTTTAATTGACAATACCTGAAAATCTGTTGATGTTGCGCTCAGCCAATATATCATATATTATAAATGTGCGTTGCCATTTTCGACGAGATTGTTTTACCATTGGATCTAGGATAGATGTGTTTATAAGAAAGCATGTACATTCATACAAAAACATATATTTATAATACATTTTTGAAAAATTACCATTGTGTTATGATGGAAACAAAATTTGGAAACATAAATATCAGTCAAGTGGACCCTGTCACCAAGAGGTTACAGATTGCCTACCTGCTAATGAATAAGGTGTAAGCCATAGAACATTTAACAAAATCATGTCTATTTAAATGTAAATTGCCATTAAGTAAAAAGACACACAGAGTATTGCTGCTGTCTGATTGTTATGGCCGTGAATGTGGTGAACTATTACAATAATACTTTGGAGATGAATTTAGTGTATCCTCACTAATAAAGCCAAATGCAACATTTAAAAATGTTACTTCAAATGTAGATACTCTTACAAAGGAATACAGTAAAAATGACTATTTGGTAATTATGGGGGGCACAAATTATATTGACAGTAAAACATACCATCAAATCTAAACCTGTCCTATAGTGGAACACATGCAGCACACAAATATTCTGTACCCAGGAGTTTTTAGAAGATACGATAAACCATCGCTTAACAAAATGATAACTGATGCTAACAAATACTTAAATGATAGCATGTCTGAGCTGATTACATTAAATAACAATATATTCCAATCAAACCATTTTCAATTCATAGACAAGATCACACAGCTTGGAAGATCAGGAAAAGTTAAATTGTGTTATGCAATATCAAAAGCCATTATTAATAATATCACTGAAATGAAACAAGGAGAGTAGCAAACAAATATTACAGGTGAAAATAGCCTGACAGACATCAATCATCCTATTACAACTACAGCTGTGACCATCCAACACCAGTCTGGGGACAAAACAGGCTCATCAATATGGACTTTAAAAAACTGCCACTTCCTGCTGTTTGAGATACAGTCATGATTGCTGCCCTGATCAATTGATGATAAGTTTATCACCACAGTGCAATGTGTCCAGTGAAAGTGCAGTGAAATATGGGCAATGTAGTGAAGGTGCTAGTTTTAACAACAACATATTACAGATTGTCAACTCTAACAATGACAATTCGATAGATTATCTCTCTGAGAGGGAACCTATAATAAATAAAAATAACTGAACCATAACAAATAAAAACAATTTTTTAGCATGAGGGCTAACAAATCATATCTAAATTTAGAGAAAATTTACTATGAACGTACAACCTGCTTTAATCTATTTATTTTGAATTTAAATATACAAAGCGTAATAAAAAAGTTGATAAGTTACAACTAAGTCTAGATTCTCAAAAATTAAATCCAGTTATTATTAGTTTGTGTGAACACGGGCTTTCACCCTGGAATTGTGTTATGGCAAATATATTAAGATATTACAATCTTGGTACCATTTATGTTAGGAAGACAACTACTCATGGGGGTGTTTGTCTGTTTGTTAGGAAAGATAAACCTTTTACTGTAAGAGCTGATCTAAAAGATGAATCAGAAGACAGTATTTTTTAATGTGTAGCTGTAGAACTTGAATTAATGGTGGGAAAAAGTAATTTAAAGTGTGTTGTAGTATCTGTTTATATAGAACACCTAGTAGTAATTTTAAACAATTCATTTGTAAATTGACTAAGTTTTGGAAAAAGTAAGGAGGGAAATTAAAACTAAATATTTATTTTTGTGTGGCGATCTAAACATAAATATGTTAAAGGATGATAGGGAAAGACAAACATTTAAAAATGTTATAATGTCATTCAACTGCCAGGTTATTTTCACAGAACCAACCAGAATCACAGTAAAAACCAAATCTTGCATTGATAATGTTATTACCAATGTCAACCTAAAATCAATTGTGGGTAAAGTTATAGACATGGGTCTTTCAGATCACAGCTCTCAAGCAATCTACTTAAATGAAAATAATTATTATTATGAATAAGAGAAAAATTATTTACACTAGAATGATAAAATATTAAGGTAGAATTGCAAGGTTTTGTTATACTTTACAAAAAGAAAATTGGACAGATTGTCTTTTCAAAAAAAAAAAAAACAAGTGATCAAGCATATGATAATTTTTTGTCTAAATTTCAGGAATTGTTTTTTTTCTGTTTTTTTCAACTAGCACGTTTACAGTTAATCCATCAAACAGTAATAAGAAAAAAACATGGATCACAGATGAACTTAAAGAAGCTAGCAAAATAAAGAGAAAGTTATATAACCTTTAAAAAACTAATGAATCAGAAACATTTAAACAATATTTTAACAAATTAAAATCAGAATACATCATAAATATTAAACAATGCAAAAAACAATTTAACAGTAGATTTATTCAAAATTCAAAAAATGTAAGTAAAGCTACTTGGTTGGTGGTGAAAGAAGAACTGGGTAGTTGGAGGGTTGATACTTGCCAAGAAATCAATTTAAAAGGCAAAATTATTAATAATCAAAAGAAGATATCAAATTGTTTTAATCATGAAGGAAAAACCTTTTTTCAAAATGGATACCAGTGACGGTGGGTGTTCCTCAAGGTTCAATTCTGGGCCAAATTTTGTTCCTAATCTTTATTAATGACTTTCCTCAAAATATTAGATCAAAATTAATAATTTTTGTCGATGATACAACTTCATTAACAACTGAAAAAACCCCAGAGGCCTTTAAAAAAACATATGTAGAACAAACATTAACAGAAATGTATAATTGGTTTAACAAAAATGACCTAAAATTCAACAGCTAAAAAACACAGATAATTTCCACACTTCACATAGCAAAATTGCAGATCTAGTACAATCTTTCACACTACCTTCTGGAGAAACCTGTATTTTTTCAGTTTTAACTAAGTTCTTGGGAATAGAAGTGGACGCATCTCTGAATTGGCAAGCTTATGTAAATGAACTTCAAAACAAACTAAGTAAATCAATATTTGCTATCAAAACTGTATCAGAAGTAACAGTCAAACAGACAGCTCTGATGGTATACCACAGTTACTTTGTGTCCTTATTAAGATATAGTATAGTTTGTTGGGGCAGTTATTCAAAATTAAATTCAATATTTGCTCTGCAAAAAAGAGTCATTAGGTATATTTTTAATCTAAAATATAGAGAATCTTGTAAAGAAACATTTAGAAAAAGCAGTATTTTGACAATTCCTGCACATTATATTTTAGAAATTTTAAAATTTGTAAAGAAGAATCCTTTATTGTTTGCAAAATTAGTAACCTCACACGGACACAACACAAGAAATGAATTACAATACAAATTCCCTTTTCATAATATATCAATGTTGTAAAAAGGCCCTTATTATTGTGACATTTCAATTATTATTTTTGCTGTACATAAAGTTATATTACAGTCAAGACTTTAAGGTAAACAGTTATCATGTGTGAACGATCGATTTGTAAACAGATGATCAGCTGTTATTTATTTTAATTTATTCATATGTATGTTTCTAACATTTGTTTTCTGTTCAACAATAAGTTATGTTTTGGGAATAAAACAGTTCAGTTTTTCTGTTCACACTAAAATGTTGTGTTTTTAAATTTGGTGACGAGGATAAGTATTATTTTGTTTTGTTTTTAGGTAGTTGTGTTTAGTTTAACAGTTTTCTTTTGTTTTAAACTCCTGGCTAACCACAGGGAGAAATATTTATTTACATAGTTCATGATATAGTGCTAGAACGGAACTTTTACAATCATCAGTACATCTTACACCTGCAGGAAAGTTTCCTTGTTGGAGTCCTGCCATTCTTAGGTCAACAAGGTGGCGCCCTAATCCCTAGCTACTATTTATGAACTTGGAAACATTTATTTGGGTGATAACTACTAAAAACTTTTCCCTTATACTTGGCCTGTCTCTTAGAAGAACCCCACCCCTTCTCCCTGAGCTAGCAAAGTTTTATACGGACAGGCGTGACATTATGTGGGAATCAAGCTGTTCAGTGTCAAGCCACATGAAATTAAGAGATATAAGAACTTTTCAGGTTTTGTTTGCTAACAAAAATTCTGATAGCAGCATGCTCATATAAAGTTAAAAATTTTTATGTAGAATTATTTAAGTGGAAACAGTTTAAATTATAATTTATTATAACACTTATTTATTCCATTTTATATATTTTTTATTTTGTTTCACTGATGTGTCATACAAACTAGATAAAATTTAGAAACATACGGATATCCACAACATCTATTAGCACTACACTAAAGACATTTTGAATGGGTAGTCCTCCTTTTTTGTTTTTATAAAACAAGAACTTTTACTTATTTTATATAAAAAAAAGTGCTTCATAATATTTTGTTTTCTTGACATTTCTGAGTAAAATGATGTACAATACATGTCTAGAAATATAATAAATTAAGTTTTTATACTTTTTAAAGTATACTTGCATAGAGCATAAAAACAACCTGTCAGTAAAAAGGAATTCTTGCCTACCAGTGTTAGAGTTAATAAATGGCCCTTTTTAAGGATCAGTGATTGTAGTTAGTAAAAAAGATTACACTCATTCATCTATTCTAATCTTACTCATTTGCAACTAAAATTCCCCTATTTGTCTAAGATCGGCATCTTGAGGATAAAAAAATTGTAAAATTAAATTTTTAATAAATAGGTTTTTATAAAAACGGCATTTCAGCATTAGTCTTCTGTGCTGATATTGATCAGTTGTTTCACTCTGTTGGCAGACTCAGTTCGCTGAATGTTATCACTGTCATACTTAAGTACTAATAATTTGTTCCTGATATTGTTTCTAAGGCCATTAGAGTCACGTTTATTCTTTCTATGAAATACAGACACGAAGATGTTTTCACTGTGCCACACATTAATACACATTAATATTTTGTCTTTGAACAGCAGATAAGTCATATGACTGAGTGTTCAAGTGCCAGTGGAACAGTCACATGTTCTTTGTCATAGTGTGTTGGTGTTGTTTACAGACAAACCTTTACATTACCTGTTAAGTTTCTTTTGTTCTAATTTATTAATGTTTGTCCACTTGTTCAATAGAAAGTGTAAATATCTATATAAAAGTGGTTTTTAATAGGCTAGATATGCCTAACCCTTCTAATAAGGTGTCAATAGATGTTGATAAGTTATCAAATAATTCAATATGTACTATAAACCTAAAATAAATGTATGTTCTCTGTTAAGAATTAAATTAATTTTATATTTGTCAAATGAAATATTTTTAAAATTGGAACTTTATATATTTATTTCTCCAAAAGCAAAATAACTTAAATTATGAATGTTCTTCACATTACTCAGAACAATGTGATATATTACAATTAGCATCTGCTAACATACTGGGTCAGTTTAAAACAGATATTTGTAAAACACTAAGAATTTTTAAATGTACCTGGCAGTGCAGGCTAAAAAAAAATAAACTATGCCTGAAAGGTTAATGAATGGATCTTTTCTCAGTACAGTATTATCCAAAATATCACTTAAAAAATCAAATTACTCTCTGTTTGCGCTCTCTTTCAATATGTTTTAAATCTTGCTTCCATATTGAGTAATCAATAATTTGTCAAAGGGGCTACTCACTAGACAGTTCTATTTTATTTATAAGAATCTCAATTTCCATTGAGAGTTAAGATTGAAATTTCAAATTAAAATGGTCCAATTACAATCTATATACTATAAAGCTCGATGTAGTAACTCACTCACTGACTGACACTAAATGTTGAGGCACTTCCCGGCGTCCTACCCCCATCATTTGTATACTTGAATTGAAGCTCTCGGTCTGAAACCTTCAGGAAAATTCACAAAGTATACTTTTTTCACTCACAAACAAGATGGCGGCCTTTTTGTACCCCAAACCTGTCCCAATGTATTTCATATAGGAAAATCACAAGAAAGTAGTTTTAAGACCTAACTTGAGTAAAATCTTCAAACCTTCACATTTCTACACGTGTAACAAATGTGCACCTTACAAATTAACTATGGCTGGTAACTGTGACATTTCTGGCGATCCGTGTACAGTGAGTTTAGAAGCTGTCTAGGACCCAGTTTTGACATTATCCTGATCGCTCTTTTTTGAAGCAGCAGAATACAACTGAGATTGCTTGTTGTTGTCCCTCCCCAGACTATGAGGCATGCAGGTATCTATCTCATGCAGGACTTGGAACAGAGGGTGGTATGCAGCTTTATTTGTGGCTTCATCACTAATGTACATAATTCTTTTTAGAACGTTCAGGCATGAACTTAGTTTCTTGGAAAGACTCTCAATATGATAATTTCATTGTATGTTGCTGTCAATTATCATTCCAAGAAACTTGGTGTGAGTTTCTAATTTTACATCTGGAAGTGCGGGAATTTAAATATTTCTTCTTCCGAAAGCAAGCTGTTTGGTCTTATGAGTGTTAATTACTAAATCATTCTCATTAAAATATTGGTATGCCATGTGCAGTGAAATGTATGAATTGATGACTAAGTTGTTTGAGGATGATCAGAGGGGAGCAGTGTGTGCCTAGGTATTGTGGTCTGTCATTTGTGAGGAGGATAAACAGGACTGACCCCAATACAGAGCTCTGAGTTATTCCCCTGCTGATTGGAAGATTCTTTGATATTGTTACTTGAGTTATGCCGTTTTGTATCTCAACAATTTGTCTTCTTCCTTCCCGATAACTCCTGAACCATACTTTTGCCTGTCCTTTCACTCCAAGTTGTTTGAATTTACTAAGAATCAGTTCATGTGCCAGGCAATCAAAGGCTTTACTGAAATCCAACATGATACCAGCAACCATATTCCCTTCTTCCAAGAGGTTGATAATGAATTCTGCCAGTTTTATCATGGCTGATGTTGTTGACCTTCCTTTGACAAGGAGGTCCATCAAGTCTTTTCAATCACCTTGGAAAATGTTGAAATTAATGAGATTGCTCTAAAGCTGCCTGCCTTGGTATGGGATCCGCCTTTTAGATTGGGGTAGACCTTGCTTTGTTTTAGGTCTGAAGGAAAGCGTCCTTGGCTTAAGGATAGATTTGTTATGCTGACTAGAGGTGGTATGAGAGCTTTGCTACAATGTTTAAGTAGTTTTGCTGAAGAAATTTTGTTCAATCCGGCTGAGGTTTTGGGCTTAACGCTTTTTATTTTGGCCTTAATTTCTTGTTCATTAGTGTGAGGTAGTTGTGTTAATTCATGGTTTGAATCTGGTAGGTGAGGTGCAGTTTGTTATGAGGGTGTTGGTAGAGATTTTTAACTCTTCTGCTATGTTAGTAAAGTGATGGTTTAAGTGGTTAGCGACTTTATATGGGTCGTTGGTTATCTGTCCTTCTATGTTGAGCTGAAATTGACCTAGCTCTCGGATATGACTTTTCCTTTCGCTGTTAATATTATGCCACAGGGCTTTATACTTATTTTTGGCTTTTGTTACGTGATCTGCAGATAATTTATGCCTTAGATTTTTCAGTTTTATATGGTAGTCTTTTGTGATTTTGCTCATTTCAGCTTTATCTGCTTCTTCTCCAGTCAGTTTGTGCCTACTGAGGCATTGTAGATATTTGTCCTTCAAATGTTTTGTTTCTTCATTGCTGTAGATTGACTGGTTTTGTACTTCTGTCAAGTCTTCTTTTTCTAGATGAGCCTTAAGCAGATTTGGATTTTCTTGTCTGACTTTCTTAATTTTTTCATGTTTTTGTTTGGTCTACTTTGTATAAATTTAACTTTTCATGGTTGGGTGGTATTGTTCTGTACTTCTGTCAAGTCTTCTTTTTCAAGATGAGCCTTAAGCAGATTTGGGTTTTCTTGGCTGAACTTTCTGCATTTTTTCAATATATTGTTTGGTTTACTTTGTATAAATTTAACTTTTCAGAGTTGGGTGGTATGATCGGATATTCCAGCGTGAATATTGTAGTTGCTTAACAAGGTCTTGTTCTAGGTTTGTACAAATAAAGTCTATGGATGTTGAAGATGTGGTTGTGATTCGAGTCTGAGGCAGAGGAAGTCTTGTGATGTTGTGGCTGCTTTAAGGTTTTTTTTAACATTTGATATAACATGGTGCGAATCTGCATCATCAGCAGTAAATAAGTGAAATAAATCATATATTGTTTACAAATAAATTTAAGAATGGGTTAAAAGTAATATTTTTGTAAATTTCACTACTCTATATTAAGCATGTGCCGAGAATCTTCACTTCAAATAAGTGTATTTTAATTAATTTTAAATTAGTTATGTTGCTAAAATACTCCATCAATGTTCTACTTCTACCTTTTTGTCTATTAAGTACTGATTTTAAATAATTTAGCAAAAACAATTCTGTTCACTCACTCGAACTAAGTTATTCTAACTAAATTATTTACGACGTTACTTTGGAAATGTCAACATCTGGAATAGTACTTACTGTGTTTGTTGTAATATTTCTTACCTCTAGGTACGAGATTACACGACCCTTAATACTCCGTCGGCTGATGTCATTCATGAAATGCTCAGCAAACTCATCGTGGTCAAGCTGAACGGAGGGCTGGGTACATCTATGGGTTGTCACGGTCCCAAATCTGTGATTCCCGTCAGAAGTGACTTTACGTTCCTCGATTTGACTGTTCAGCAGATTGAGGTAAGCTTTTTAAACATTAAAAAATTACAAAAGATCTTATTTAACCAGGTGAAGTTTGAGCTAAAAAGCCTAACACTAACCTGATCAAATTAACAACTCTGTGAAGACTTAACTGGCAACAATTAAATGAAGACATAATTTAATGTTGATATTGCAAATAATTCATTTTTAAATATATTACAAATTTGAAGTCAAGCAGACAATGGTTTTATATAATATATGTACTAATGTATTGTCTCTAGTAATGTTTCATAAGCAATGCCATCATTTATATGTTCGATTTATTCATCTTTTTTGTGAGTGTAGTTTTATTTGTGTAATTTGCTGTTGTTTTTCAGTACTTTGTCATTTATTTAAGTAATTAACTAGATAAGCATATTTTTACCTGATTATCTTGGTGTCATTATAGAATTTGATAATTCACCCGCGTTAATTTGCCTTTTAATAATAGACTAATCAAAACAAAAAGCTTGAGAATGTTTTTCTTGCCAAATAGAATTGAAATCTCTATAAAAAAATTTCAGCAATACTAATACAGGTTGAGGTTATTTTATACAGGTTTTGAAAATTATAATTTTAATGACTAAAAACAGAATTTAAATGTTCTGTTTGATCATAAAACATTTAGTATTTTTTTGTTTCATATTTTAAATTTAAGACTGCCTTAATATGCACCAATTATATAAAGGTAGGTTTTTAAGTAACAAATATGACATTTGTTCAAAAACAATGATATTTATTGCATGTTAGAAAATAAATTCTATGCAAGACATGCAATGTTATACTATTATTTTTTTCTTATAGAATTGCTGTCTAAATAATTCTAGATAGATTTACTAATATGTTTGATTATTGATTAAATAATTTCTTGATAACAATTGATGTACTTGTAAGAACATGTAACACTTAATAAAACCTCTAGATCATACAAAAATATTGTATTAAAAACCCTTTTCATTGAATAAAAAACATTGCAAATAAATAACCTAATAAATGATACCAGGTAACTTGCACAAACTTTCTCCCTTTCTCTTTGTTATGTCAGATTGTGTAAAAAATGTGCAAAGCTTGTTAAAACGGAATAATAGAAATAGTTTAGTGTATTGATTTTTTAATTTTTGTATGGATATAACACTAGAGTGCTTTTATTGAACCACCCTCCCACCCATACACACACACATTTGTATTGACCCACCCTCCCACCCATACACGCACATTGGTATTGATCCACCCTCCCACCCCTATATGTACAATGGTACTGACCCACCCTCCCATCCATACACGCACATTGGTATTTGTTTTAAGATTAAAAATATTGTTTTATGGTGCTTCATTTATTTCAAAATCTACTAGACATGAAAAATGACACTGACTGAAAAACATTTTTTAATATAAAAATTAAAAAAAATTAATATATTTTTTAATTAAAAAAATATAATCTTTATTAGAAAAAAGATTAGTTGTCAGAACTTATTTTTTAATATCCAAGAACAATCTTCATTAACTGACAGTGTTGTTTAGTTGCAAATAAATACTAATAATTTTAATTATTTTTCAGCATCTCAACAAAAAATACAAAGCCAATGTCCCTTTGGTTTTGATGAACTCCTTCAACACAGATGATGATACTCAAAAAATAATCCGTAAATATCAGGGACTTCAAGTGGAGATCTATACGTTCCAACAGAGTGGGTATCCTCGTCTGCAAAAGGACACCTTACTTCCTGTTGCAAAAGACATCAAAATTTCCAATGATTTAGAAGCGTAAGTACCTTTTATCACAAGTACAGTATAACCACACTATAATATTAACACGTTGAGTGTGGGCCATTTGGATGCAAGGGGTGTGGCTCTGGCACACGGGGTGGACCCTTTGCCTACGGGCTACTCATAAGCAAGGGGTCCGCCCCGTGCGCCAGAGCCTCGCCCCTCGCATCTGAGTGGCGGTTACTCAACTTGTTAACATATAGTAGAGAATCTCATCCGTTTTACTTGCCAACCAAGTGATGCTAGCAACCATCTCACTTTCTTTTTTAACTATTTGTTTTGAAAATTTGGCAATGTTAAGTAACTCTGCTATATTCAAAAATGCTTTATTACAGCACAAGCACAAGAGAAAAAAAAGAAGGAAAAAAAGGTTAATATATGCCTACATGAGTCAAGGAGGGAGGCAGAGAGAACGCTGTGGCTGAAAAACTATAGTAGTAGTATAGAATCAATCCGTAGTTGCGTGGTAAAGGATGTTCAGGTTGTGGCATGTCTGTATTCGGCAGTGATAAGAGCCTCTGCCTCTTGTGTACTGATAAGAGACAACCACTGGTTAGCATTTGTCTTTAGAGAAGCTAATGATGGAGAAGAGAACAACAATACCAGGCCCACATTTTGACGATAGTTGGACAGATTTCTAAACAATGTATGACATGTATAGAATGGATTTGTTGATAGATAGGTTTTAGCTAAGGGAACAGCTGAAATTCCAACATTACGTGAATATCTTGTATTGTGCGAGTGGGAAATTCTAGAAAAGATTATGTTGTGGTGTTTAAATATATGAATTAAAAGGGCTTTTATGTATAGATGACGCACACTTAAAATACCAGTTTCAAAATTTCAAAATATAATTAACATTTAAAAATATGATATTAATAAAGTGATTTTTAAAGTACAGTAAAAAAAAAGATTAGAATTACTTTGTGTTTGGACTTAATTTAACTGAAATAGTATGTTTAACTATATACAATAAGGAAAAATGTAAAAGAACATTTGCCATTTTCAGTGGCACTTCTTAGCTCTAACAGTATTTTATTTTATCCTTTGACTTGTCAGGAGAAAGGGGTTTCTTTATGTTTTTAGCTGTTTTAAGGGCCATAAAATAATAGTGGCTTGTTTACACTATATGAAAAATCCCTATTTTACATACACAGAATATGTAAATTACAATCCTTTTATCCGTGAGATAGTAAAATGCTGATGGAGGATTCACACATTTAAAATCTTACCTTTGTTTTCATCTGAGATCTCCTCAATATAAGTTTATAAACAATAAAATCATGAAAAGTAGTTTTGTGATTTGTGCTCTTTTATTATCTTACAGTAACTGAAATAGCACTGTGCTAGGTGTAAAATGTTTAAAAGTTAGTGGCTTGTTACAGTTGGTACCCACCTGGTCACGGTGACTTTTATGAGAGTTTCAACAATTCTGGCTTGTTGGATAAATTCATTGAACAGGTATGTGCTGGTTTAAGTGTTGGAAATATCATTTAGTTAGTTTTCTAACACATTTTAACTATTCAGTGTTCATTAGTAAAACACCGATTGTAGTGACATGGTGAATAATGAGAGGTGAATGAGTGTGATGAACGAGTGTAGTCATTGTTACTAATAATGAGAGGTGAATGAGTGTGATGAACGAGTGTAGTCATTGTTACTAATAATGAGAGGTGAATGAGTGTGATGAACGAGTGTAGTCATTGTTACTAATAATGAGAGGTGAATGAGTGTGATGAACGAGTGTAGTCATTGTTACTAATAATGAGAGGTGAATGAGTGTGATGAACGAGTGTAGTCATTGTTACTAATAATGAGAGGTGAATGAGTGTGATGAACGAGTGTAGTCATTGTTACTAATAATGAGAGGTGAATGAGTGTGATGAACGAGTGTAGTCATTGTTACTAATAATGAGAGGTGAATGAGTGTGATGAACGAGTGTAGTCATTGTTACTAATAATGAGAGGTGAATGAGTGTGATGAACGAGTGTAGTCATTGTTACTAATAATGAGAGGTGAATGAGTGTGATGAACGAGTGTAGTCATTGTTACTAATAATGAGAGGTGAATGAGTGTGATGAACGAGTGTAGTCATTGTTACTAATAATGAGAGGTGAATGAGTGTGATGAACGAGTGTAGTCATTGTTACTAATAATGAGAGGTGAATGAGTGTGATGAACGAGTGTAGTCATTGTTACTAATAATGAGAGGTGAATGAGTGTGATGAACGAGTGTAGTCATTGTTACTAATAATGAGAGGTGAATGAGTGTGATGAACGAGTGTAGTCATTGTTAATATGAGAGGTGAATGAGTGTGATGAACGAGTGTAGTCATTGTTACTAATTAAAGGTTGACTGTTCCTCAGAAAGAGCTTTTTATTAATAGACCAATTGTCAGGGAAACCAAGGGACCTACAGCTTTATGTGGAATCCAAACCACGTTTCTAGCCTGATTTTCAGCTAACTGACAAGTCTCTCTTTTCAGCTAACTGACACTGAGTTCTCTTGCCTAGACAATATCTAAACCTTGATTACCACTCAACATGAACACCCCAAACTTCTCTAATAGTGTCCACGTCATTGGCAACCATTGTGCGGACCTCGTGTCGGTAATAAGAGAACTGAGCATCGAACCTATCACCCACAATCTCCACAGTTTGTCACCAAGTAGCTGGGTATCCAATAAACTAGATAGGTGGATAAGAAATCTATTTGTGTGCTTAGAAAATCAATGATGATATGTAGTGTTAATGTCTTGGTAGAGAGAGAGGGGTGGATCTTGATCTATGTGTCTTGCAAACTTGTTCTAAAATTACAATACATAGATAAATACTATATTAAATTTTATAATAAATTGAAATTGAAAAATAATACTTTTTATTTGTTTAAAATTAATTGTTTCTTACAACAACAATAAAATGCTAACTTTTCCAGTTGTTTCCTCATTTGATTATATGCACAGAGAAAATGAAATAGAGGTCGCTTATGGCTGTAGCAAACATCTCAATTACAACTATAAATACTGTAGATCCATTAATGTTCATCTTTATAAATTTGTAGATTTATAACCAAGATAAAAATTATTAGAAATCATGATAAAGTTTTGAAATTTATATGCCATAATGCACAATTAAACTAGGAAAACAATGGTATGATTAGAGTTTTCAGACCTTTTAATTTCTTAGAAAACAACCTTGAAATTTGGGTGCACATAATTTTTGCGCCGACAATACTCCTTTTGTCTTTAATGATTTGAGAGGAATAAATTGTCGGCACTGGTGGCGCAGTGCTGTAACCCAGCTACTTGGGGACAAAGTGTTTGGGAGATTGTAGGCGATAGGTTCCATGCTCGGTTCTCTTAATACCAACACGGCGTCCGCTCAATGGTTGCCTTCAACGTAGACACTACTAGAGAAGTCTGGAGTGTTCATGTTGAATGGTAGTCAAGGTTCAGATGTTGTGTAGGGGAGAGAACTGAGTGTCAGACTTGTCAGTTAGCTGAAAATCAGACCAACACTACGTGGTTCGGATTCCACGTAAAGCTGTAGGTCCCATAGTTTCCCTGCCTATTGGGCTATTAATAAATATTCCTTTCAGAGCTAAGTCGAACTCAAATAGTAACAATGACTACACTCGTTCATCACACTCATTCACTCCTCATATTCGCCCATATCTCTACAATCGGCGTCTTAGAGATGAATAATGAAATTAAGGTACTAACAAGGTGCTGGTCCTGCCATCCGCATAGCAAACTGAAAAAATAACTACCAGACACACTGTGCACACTATTGGATTTAACCTCTGTTTATTTCTTCCCTGTGTTGTATGCTATAATACATAGTTAATCTCTAAGCATATTGTAGTTAGTTAATATAATAACTCCCAACAGAGCAACTCACTACATAGTTGTTATAATTTTCATTAATTCCCTTTCTTTGCAAGCATTATTTGTTCAGGGTCGTGAGTACTGTTTTATCTCCAATATTGATAATCTGGGAGCTACTGTTGATGTCAGCATCCTTAACCTCCTTCTGAACTCTTCAACTGACAGCCGACCGGAGTTTCTAATGGAAATTACAGACAAAACAAAAGCTGATGTCAAGGTAATACAAATTCACATTATATACATTAGTTTTATAACATCTAACTTATTTTGTAGAAGAAAATTATATTTTTTCATATCTTTTTTGTTGTAAAAAAAAAAAAAGGTTTAAACAACAAGAATAAATTTTCCAGTATAGTCTTTTAACCCCGAGAGGGCTCTTTAAGAAATGTCCTCTGGGTTCGTATGGCCACTGTGGGTGACTACAGCCATTTCTGTGACAACTTGTAATTTTTGTTGTTGTAAATGTCCTCCCAGATCGCAAGGCCACTGTGAGTGGCCAGCATGAAAATCGGCGAACACTCGCACAGCCACTGTCAGTGGCCACGATTCAGTTCTGCGTTTAGTATATATTTTTCAATATTATTCCTCTGTAACGTTGTGTAACCTGTTGAGAAACTTTGAAACTCAGCATCTGTCAGTTTCCCACTAGTTTAGCCAGCTGTTATGTTCTATAGATCTAACCTCTCTGCCTCAGTGCTCACAAGCCGCTACTTAGTGTTTGAGTTGCTAAGTGGTCAGTCGTCAAAGTAATAAAATAGCCATTCATTTTCAAAAGTTATTATTATTTATATATTAGTGTTTTAGTTCCAGTTACGTTAGCATTGTAGTATTTAGGATTACGGAGGGAAATGATGACTTACGATCAGATAATATCCGAGACTTACTCGAAACAAACTTACAAATATTCTTTCATTTCTCTTACACTGTTATTGTGATACAACGTAGTTTTAAAGTTATTATTAAAACAAAGTTATGTACATTACATGGGGTTTTAAATGTCCATTTTGCCATATCAGCAGAGTTTCAATAAAACAATTTCGACCCAGTGACAACTGGCTGACGACATGGGACATAGAGCCAGACGGTGGCGCAACCACTCACAGTAGCCGTGTGACATGGGAGGACAGTTGGAATGGCAACTAATACGAGTTATCTAGGAGTAGGAACTGGCCACTGCCAGTGGCCTTTCGAGTGCAAAGGGTTAATGTATAAATAAATCTTAATATCGATAACGAAGCTTTCTACAATACTTGTAACTGTCTATTACCCACTGTAATTATATGAAGATTAGATAATTCCCTCTTTAAATGATCACATTAACACTGTGTGTGCATTCATTAACTAAAAGTTTGACTGTCATGTCTACCATTACCAAACAATTTGCCAATTCCCACTAATATTTCTAATAGATCCATCTTCCCATGTATGTGTGATTGTGACAACACAGTTCATTTCTATAAAGGAAGGCAACTAAGGGACCTACAACTTTATGTGGAATCCGAACCACATAGTACTGGTCTAATTTTCAACTAATTGACAAAGCTGATATTCGATTTTCTTCCCTACATAACATCCGGATCCTGACTACCATTTTTACTAACAAAGCTACAATCAAATTTATAATTCACCATTGGCAATGAGCCAACAAGTTTAGTTATATGAAGCATGTTTACAGTCAGAGTATACAGAGACAATGTATTTGAGAAACTATAATGCTTGAATTGATATTTTTCAGGGTGGTACATTGGTCCAGTATGAAAACAAGTTAAGACTTCTTGAGATTGCCCAAGTTCCTAAAGACCATGTTGATGAGTTCAAATCGATCAAAAAGTTCAAGTATTTCAACACCAACAACTTGTGGGTAAAGTTAGATGGTAAGTTCCAACATTTGTTATATTTGATCTGGACAGACATTTCTAGATTGATTTTTATTTGGATGAGTTCATCATCTGGACAGACGTTTCTAGATTGATATATATTTGGATGATACATTTTACTAACAGTAAAATATTTTAGGTTAAATCGCTGTGAAAAGTATATAAGCCTCAAGTCAATTTCTAATTCATATACCTATTACTGAAGCATTAGTAATACTGAAGTATTACTAAAGCATTCAAACCCACAGTCCTAGTGCTGCGTCTGGCCATGATCAGGAAACTCTGTTTAACCTTCTCATAGTGGGTTAAGGTCCAGTCTCCTGGCTGGCCTACTAGTCATATAAAAACATCGACTCGACCCTTACGAGGCTGACAGATTGTAAAGGGCGCATCTATGAAATAATGTTTGATAGAAAAAGAAAACTATAAGTAAAAAATTATGAAATGTTATTAGCTAGAAAGAAAAATAGAATCAGTAAGACACGTTGGAGGTAGACTGGGGCCTATTGGGTTTTGTCACTATAGCAAGAAACGCACCTGTGAACAGCAAGTCTGTAGCTCTCCTCTACATCCTCCTTTGTAATTAAAGTCAACCAATATAATCATCCACTAACCGCAAGAGACCAAGAACGTAACCATACACTGTAGCAATCTTTTCATTACTTAATAGTCTTGCTTAGTAGCAGTTATAAATATATGTATAGGACTAATGTATAGCAGTTATAAATAATTGAGGTATATTTGTATTTGAAACTAAGCGTGCTGTGATAATATTTCCATCTTGTGTGCAAAGATTTAAAATTCTTAACCCTTTCGCTTCCGATGTCCGTTATGTGGTATTTGCGAAGACTTCCAAGGTCCTTTTTGGTGAAAATGCATTGTTTTAAGAAATATGCTATATATTTTTTATTTATGAATGGAATTGAATGATTTTTGTTTTGTTTTTTTTTTTTTTGTCATTAAATTCTCTATAAATATAATTGATAAAGTTATATTTATTAGTTAAAAAATGTTTATTTATATGTATATACATGTATAAATAATTTTTAATTTTTTTTATTTTTGTAGTTTGAACTAACCTACAGTGCACAAAAAAAATCTTAGAACATTTTCAAGATATACATTTTAAAGATAATCTTGTTGCTAACATGCTTACAAATTTGTATGGTCTTACCTTTAAAAATGTCTGTTGTAGAATTTTTTTTGAACATGTTGTTTGGAATTTTCGCCCAATTTCAACGCTAATGGGCGATCGTTCTCGTTTTCGTCTACCGTTACTCATATTTACACTTCGATATAAACACTAAACAAACTATAAAGAAGCAAATACTAATTATGAAATAAATAAAACACTCTAAAAACAACTAAAAGTAATACGCAACACAGCTAACATCAAACGGACACATATGCTAAAGGTTAACAGTAAACTACTGATTCAGAACAACAACTCAAGTTGTAAGTCACAGACGTTCAAATTCAAAGATGCGTAAAATTAAAGTTATTATTCCAAAGACGATAAAACCTAATTTCTAGTGTAACCTGTATGTTTATGCATACGTTGCTATAGTTTCATGATAATCGGATGAATTTAAGTAACTGAAAAAAAATGTTCCGCGGACGTCCGATATATCGGACGTTGGAAGTTTTCGAAAAAACCATGACGTCCGATATAACGGACGTCGGAAGCGAAAGGGTTAATTCTATGAAGAAATAAAACTATTGTTCACACAGAACAGGCTTCCAGCTGCAAGCTCATATTTTACTTCACTTATGCACATTTATTTGTTATCTTAGAAGATATTTAATAGATGCTGCTTATTATTTTACTGATTTTGTTGTTGTTTTATAGCAATCAGCCGTGTTTTGAAAGAAGGTACTCTAAGTATGGAGATAATTGTGAATCCTAAAACATTGGACAACAATGTGGCCGTTATACAACTTGAGACAGCCGTTGGAGCAGCTATGAAGAATTTTGAGAGGGGCCTTGGTTTGTATTTTGTTTTGAATTTTATCTACAGATTAAAGAGCAACTTTTGTTTAGATATAAATATTATTATACTGCCTGTAAATTTAATTTATTCTAAGTCAATACACATATCCTAGGTCAGTTGTTAATATATAAATTTTTTAAAGAATTTAGGTTTGCAAAAAAGTTAATATTTTTCATACCTGTATAAACGTTGATACAGGTATGAAGTTGATACCGTTAATAGTTAATCAAAATAATTTTTTTAAATTAATTATATTTATTTGTTTTTTGTTGTTTATTTTGGACGTAATACAATTACATCAACCTCTTAAATGTAGTTATGGTAATTTCAATTAATTGTTGTGATTTGTTTTTGAATAAGTTTTATTACTAAACCAGACATAAAATGGCAGGTTATTTTTTAATTTTCTCTAGGCTTATAAGTTTTGTAATATCCTCAAGGTAAATTTTAATTACATACTAATTTGAGCATTATATTCCATTTAGCTAAATTGTGTACTTTTTTTAATTTAAAGTAAATATTTTCTTTGTGAAAAAATGTAAACAATCATTCCCTGAGAATAAATCAAATCTTACCAATGCTCTTGTTATTGGAAATATTGTATGTCATTTTATTGATTTTTAGGGTGTATTATATTGGAGAAATCGCCAAAATACAATGCACTGTTTTTACTGACTGATTCCACATAATTTGTTGATTCACTGGCGTAAAGGTATTAGAAAAATGTTCTGAAGTCTTTCTCAAAAAGTACTCAGAACCGAGAACCAATTTCAGAAAAAACCGAACCGAATAAAAATAGAAACGACCCATCACTAATATTATATATAATAATGGTATTATATGATAAGTAAATACATGTTATGTTCACATGTTTCCACAAGTCTTATCGTCTGACCCAACCCCATCACTGTTTACACACTATTATTACTTTCTTCTTCAATTAATACAAATTTGCCACAGTCCAGGTAAAGATAAATTTTGCTAGTTCCCACACCACAATAGTTCAAGTACATTAGGTAAGAAAGCAATCATTGTAATGCAGTAAATAATACTAACTCGAACAGCTGAATATTCGTGCCAACAACTGAATCTGTCTAGTTGATATTGAACCTTGAAAACAAATATACTGTTAAGAACAGTATTGATTTTGTCAATAAGGTCAATCATGTAAAACTGTGTAATAAAACTAGGTAGCCTCATTTGACATATGTAATCTGTTCAAGTTCAAGTTCAAAAATCTTTATTCAATAATTTACTAGAAATACATGAATAATAGATATTATGCAAATGGATAAGTATCAATAAGTACATGCTTCTAACACAACAATACCATGCACCTAATATGTGCGTGTGGGATTGCAGTTGGCTAATACTTATATATAAATAGTTTTAAACTTCTTTGGCAGTCTATTACAGTTCTATACATTTCATTCACAAGTTCATATTCAGTGTAGCGTAACACCCACCCACCCATACACGTACAGAGGTATTGACCCACCCATACACATACAAAGGTATTGACCCACCTGCCCACCCAGACACGTACAGAGGTATTGACCCACCCGTCCACCCATACACGTACAGAAGTATTGACCAACCCACCCACCTATACACGTACAGAGGTATTGATATCGTACAACACTATATCGTACAACAATTGACCACAATTTACTAGCAGTGCAAAATGCTAAAACTAACCTTACAATAAAGATACATGCAACCAGGAAAAAAAACATTTAACTATAAGCAGCAAAGGAAAAAAAGAAAAAATCCAATAAACAAACTAACCAGTAAATATCCAAGATACACAATAATATACAGTTTAAAATATTAACAATACTTCAAAATATTATTCAACAATCTAGTCAACTTTAACATGTACATTTATCAAATATAATATCCGAAACTCCAACAAAGATGGGAAAAATTTCATAAATATGTATCAAATTATACAATATATATATATATATATATATATATATATATTTATATATATAATTAAATAAGTAAATAAATAGATATAGAGTATAGATAGAGTACCAATATTTGAATTCTGTTCATGGGACACTTAATATAAATTCTAAACATTTCATTTTGAACTTTGGCTTCCTTTCAAAGTATACTATTTCCAAACTTTCTAATCAATTTATTGTAAAGAGTTGGACCAAGATAAGAAAACTGGTGCCTTGAAATTTCTTTAAAATATTAGGTACATCTAGAAGATTAAATTGAGCAGTCCTTGTTTCTCTATATGATATATGAAAGGGAAATCTCTGCAAATGTTTGTGTATATACATCAAAGTATTTAACTTATATAGCTGATAAAAAGTAAGAATACTATTAACATTGAATATTATTTTTTGAGTTATTTATTTTTAAAGAAAAATGTAAGGATCAAGATAAATTAATGAATGAACAGGTTAATTTTTATTCCGAAATAGTTTTTAATAACGTATTTTCAGTGATTAAAATAACAGAAGTAACAAACAATAGGAATTAGCCAATAATATCACAGCAGCCTCCATTTTGACATTTCCAGCCAATAGGGTCACATGGTTGTAGGCCATTAAATTAAGTTGATGAACACCATTTTCCATTAATTTATGAATCCCTCTGGTCTGAGGAAGGTGAGCGAAGTTCATCAAAATCGATCACCATAATATTTGTGCATTTTGTACTTGTATTGTAATACAGGGTGTCTTAAAAGTCCCACCCCCCCCCCCCCCTATTAACTTTCCTATGAATACAGATAAAGTGATTTACTTCTGGGAATGTTTATATGACCAACTAAGGAGTTTTTTTATGTATGCAAATTTTTTACACCCCCTCTCAAAAGGGGGTAGTTTGGGGGTAAGTCAAAATTTTTTAATAGAAACCCCTATCAAATGACACATTATTTTAAAGGTAATATTAAAAGAAAAAGAATAGCGGAAACTAGAGCTCTCTAGCATTAGTCTATCAAATTTGGTGGCAGTTTAAAGTTGGAATTATTTCATAAAACCCCCTAAGTAATTTTAGAACGGGAAAAATGGTCAAAATGCTGAACTCTCACCTCAATTTCACTCAGATGAGATGCTCGAAATGGCTGCCATGAACTTCTTCACAGTAAAAAAGCCTGGATTGAAAACCACGTCTCACATTTTGTAAGATTTCAGGCGTGATAAGGTGGCAGGCCTCTTCGATTCTTGTCCTTAATTCATCGAGGTTTGCGGGCTTTGTGTCGTAAACTTTACTTTTGAGGAAACCCCAAAAGAAAAAATCCAGAGGTGACAGGTCAGGTGAACGTGCCAGCCACTCTACCAAAGTGCCACGTCGACCTATCCATCTATCGGGAAACGTTTGGTCTAGGAATGTCCGGACAAGCATATTGTAATGTGGAGGAGCACCATCTTGAAATACAGGCTCATAAGTACCTTGTACTACCTCATTTATTGCTGGGACAATGCCGTTCCGTAACATGTCCAAGTATTTAACGCCAGTTAAATTACCATCAATAAAGAATGGCCCAATAACAGAGTTTTCCAAAATTCCAGCCCATACATTTAATTTTTGTGGCTGTTGCGTATGGGCTTCAACCATCCAGTGGGGGTTACTGTTTGCCCAATAACGGCAGTTGTGCCGATTGACTGTCCCATGCAAAGAGAATGATGCTTCATCACTAAAACATATCTGTGATATTAAATTATTATTCTCTTCAATCTTCTGCAACATTTGCTCACAAAACTGAAGTCTTCGATCAGGGTCGTCTTCATTTAATTCTTGATTTAACTGTACTTTGTACGGGTGGAAGTTGTGACTCTTTAACACTTTGTGAACAGTATCTTTTGAAATTCCAACATCAAGGGCAGTGGACCGCAGAGATTCATGTGTGTTTGCAGCATAATTTGCTAAAACTTGAATTTGGATCTCTTCTGTCGCAATGGCAGGGCGCCCTGATCGTGGTGCATCTTTGACACTAAAGTTTGTTGAGAATTTGTTTACTAAATGCCCTGTCTACTGGTCTATCCGGATAGGCAGCATTAAATAAACGAACTGCTTCATGAACATTTCTCCTAGCTTCCCCATAGAACAATATCATCTCTACTTTATCTTCATTTGACCGAGCCATTTTTATTAAATACGAATATAAAGAAATTTAACACAGTAACTGAACTGAAAGTGTTACACGTACTAACTAGTAACCTAATAAGAGATAAGGAAGGAGCCACTGGTATTCCCAGGTTGCCCTACTGGACTTTGGTCAGACAAACCAAAACCAAATAAATGCTATTTTATTTGTGGTTTTTGGTTTTTGTTGATTCTTGTAATAACTTGTTTTACGATTAGGTGTCATCAGTTTTCAAAACTAACTGGTGGGTGAATGTTTTGTCTGCCTTACAACAATTTTAAATGTAACATAAGCTGCGGGGGTTTTATAAAATAATTCCAACTTTAAACTGCCACCAAATTTGATAGACTAATGTTAGAGACCTCTAGTTTCCACCATTCTTTTTCTTTTAATATTACCTTTAAAATGATGTGTCATTTGATAGGGATTTCTATTTAAAAATTTTGACTTACCCCCCTACCCCCTTTTGAGAGGGGGTGTAAAAAATTTGCATACATAAAAAAACTCCTTAGTTGGTCATATAAACATTCCCAGAAGTAAATCACTTTATCTGTATTCATAAGAAAGTTAATAGGGGGGGGGGGGGACTTTTAAGACACCCTGTATATTTGTGCTTATATTGTAATACAGTTGTGTTATGTGACGTGGTCGTGGCATAGTTGTAGTATCATACTTGGTGGGGAAACACTCTTGTCAAGGCTTGTTAATTGGTTAATGTGAAAAATTAAATTTTTTATTTTTTAAAAGTTAACTTTTTCAATTTGTTTCCACTAAATTATAATTTAAAAAATGCTGTCACATTATTTTGCTAACTTTTATATAAACAGGCATAGGCATATAAGTACTGGCTACAACAAGAGAAATATGCTAATCCTCGTTTATGAGCATTTCTAAATGACTGTCAAAATCAAAATCATTTTTATTGTGTAGCCAAAAGACAGTACAATCGTCAGTATTATTTTAACATAAAACAAGATTTTAATAAAAAGAAAAGTTATTACAAATCAAGGAGTAGTTACATTTAATAAAAACTGCTTTGGAAGAATTCTTCAATAGAATAAAGTTCTTTTCCTATAAGAGTTTTCTTCAGTTGATATCCAAATTGTTTAGCCGGTAACTGCTTTAACCAAGGTGGTAGGTGGTTGAAGAGTCGAATACCAATCTGATCAGGATCAGAGGATTGTGTCTTCCTCAAGCGGCATTGAAAAATGTCTAATTCGAGCCTCCTGCGTGTGTCATGGTTGTGTATGTGGCTTCTGGTGGGCAGGGTGTCCAAACGGCTCTTCACATTGATCAGTAACGTAAATATATACAATGAATGGATGGTCAAGGTTCCAACGTTCTTGAAGTAACCTCTACAAGAGTCCCTGTGTCCCAGCCCACAGACAATGCGGATTGCAGACTTCTGAATCTTGAATATAATCTCTGTGTGAGGAGAAGAACCCCATGCCATTATACAATAGGCCATCCTGCTGTAGAAACATGCGAAGTAAACCATTCTCAAGATGTCATAGTCGGCAGAAGCAGACAATCTGCGAAGCAGGAAGTTGGTTTTTGAAAGTTGTTTTGTCAGTCATGAGATATGGCTCCTCCAAGTGATTCTATTGTCGATACAGATGCCAAGGAAATTAACTTTATTTTCTTCAGGTGCTTTTAGATCGATTAAGAGGGATTGTGTCTTGTCACTGTTTAGTCTGAGGCCATTATTTGTACACCAGTTCTCAATTATGTTGACTGCCAATTTCATATTGTTTTGTGTAGCAGTGTAGGTGTCCTTATCAATTCGTACTGTTATGTCATCTGCGAATAGGTAAGACGCAAATCCATATTCGCCCATATCGTGACGATCGGCGTCTTATGAATAAATAAAAAAATAAAAAATAAATAAACGCTATGTCATTTTGCTCCAGATAATGCGGAAGGTCATTAATAAACATAACAAACAAGACAGGTCCTAGGATTGAGCCTTGTTTTACTCCTCTTGTTATGCAAGCTGGTCTTGATATTTTACCTTCATATTCAACAACCTGTCTCCAGTTCTGGAGGTAGCCTTTGATGAACATCAGTGTTTTCTCTGAGAAGCCATAGTGTTCTAGTTTCTTGAGAAGCAGGTCATGAGGAACAAGGTCAAAAGCTTTAGATAAGTCAAATAAGCTTAATGATACTTTATTATGTTTTTCAATTCCCCTCAAAATGTCTTTTAATAGATCCACAGCTGCTACTGAAGTGCTTTTACCCTTGCGAAAACCATATTGTTGATTGTGGAGTAGACTATTGGTTTCTAAAAAATGGATTATTTGCTGGAGTAGGATTTTCTCTATAATTTTAGCTAGTATTGGAAGTATGCATACGGGGCGAAAGTCGTTGTAGCATGTCATCTTTCCTTTTTTTGGTATAGGAATTATCTTGACTGTTTTCAATGCTGATGGGAATACTCCATTTCTAAACCCCAAGTTAATTAAATATGTTAGGGGCACATCAATAAGGTCAGCTATTGATTTTACTACTGCAGTGTTCAGTCCAAAAATATCATCTGCTGTAGAATTAGTCATACTACTTATGGCTAAAAACACCTCCTCTACTTTTGTTTCTCTTAAATTTAATTCAGTTACTGGTGTAGGAGCCGAGGTCAGAAAATTTTGAAAGGTGTCATTTTGAAATTCAATGTCAAATGATTTAAAAATTTCAGAAAATGTATCATTAAAACCCTCAGAATCAGGTGTGAAATTCTTTTGTAAGCCTTGCTTGGGTTTGGAACGTGTGCCCAGTTCATCATGAACTACTTGCCAAGAAGCTTTGGAGATGTTGTTTGATGAAGCAATTTTATTTCTGTTGAAGGTCTTTTTAGCTTCATCAATAGCATTTCTGTAAGTTTGTCTTGCTGTATTGCACTGTGCCTTGATGAGGGTGTCGCCAGTCTCTCGAGCCCAGTCACGGAGCTGGTAGTACCGATCTCTTAGTTGGTATAGGTCTGCATGAAACCAATGCTGTTTTTTGGTTGTTGATTTCCTCTTCTTATGCCTGATGGGACAGCACTGATCGAGAGCTTTAGTAATAACGCTAACAAATTCAGATGCTGCAACATCAGTTTCTTTTATGGAGTAGATGTTTAACCAAGATTGCATTTTCAAATGATTCCTGAGAGCACAGATGTTCATTGGTCTGAAGTCCCGATGCATGGATATTGAAATTTCAGGCTCCACACTAATATTTCTAATGCCAAATTCTTGGCTGGTGTGGTCAGAAAACTCAAATGAACTTATTTCACTCCAAAACCAATCAGTATGGAAATTAGTTAAGAAATTGTCAATGCAGGAAGGTTTTCCATTTGTTGGTATTCGTGTGTGTTCATGAATAGTGTACTTAAAGCCATAAGACTCTAGAAGAGAGCCGAAAACTTCTTTTTGTTGTTTTTGTTTATTACTTAAGTCTTCTTCAAGATGAACATTAAAGTCACCAAATATCACAGTCATACCTTTAAAAGATACCAACTCCTGCAGGAGGTTGGTCAGGCTGTCAATAAATATGTCAAAGTTATCATCGTTCGCAGGGCCGCCCAGAGGGGGGGGCAAAAGGGGCAAATTGCCCCGGGGCCACACAGACTTAGTTCACAGGGGGGGCCACATTTCATGCAACAAAAAAGAAAATACTTAATAATCTACTAGATAAGAAACGATTCAGGCCTGTATCAAAATATCAAAAGTGATATTAGGCCAGATAAGTCTTCCAGTTTTAGTTTTAAAACATTTAAACTAAACCATTGGTTTTATAGCAACCGGGAGCCTTATGGAGCAAGTTGTACACTGGTCTTTGAAGTTTGTCAGCGGTCGACATAGTAGTGTGACAGCATACGCTCTGGTTGGTGTGTGACTGCAACTGTACCCCTTGCCAGTTGTCTTGTTTGCGAATAAGTGTAAAGGCATGCAGCTTGTGAACACACCAAAATATAAATTCCAGTTTGCGAACATATAAATATACTTGAGTGGTGTGTACAGTAGGCCACCTCTATGAGATGTCCTGTTTTCGTACACTATTTTTATAAAACATGTCAAAAGACCCACTAACTTTACATTTGTATTACTCAAAACTCCGTTTTAGGACTTGTTTAATACAAGGTGGACAAGAACGTTTCTGTATGTTTTATTTTTTAACTTTAATTTCAAAAGTATATACTAATTCAAACAAAATTGTTATACTTGTCCTAAATTCAACTCTATCTTGGCTTTTAGTGGTAGGAAATTCAATCGCTTGGTCACGTTATTATCCTTACAAAACCATTAGTTATGATATATTACTATTATAAACTTAAGATAATAAAGCAATTGCGAATTGATTTGTATTTGTAGTGGTTTGTTGATTAAGCTTTTATCCTTATTTTGTATTTTTTCACAAATTCTGTTTATGTAGATAAATAATCTTGATTTAGTGTTTCGAAAATCCCTTGACTCATCGTAGCAAAATATTAGATCTATATAATGAGAAAACGAGTGATCAGTAACCTGCAGCCTAAAGTATGCAAATTAATAAATTGTAATAAAAAAGTGGAAGCCTAAGAACAACACAATTAAATAAGCAAACAAAATTAAAGTAAAAACATTTTAAATCTGTCATTTTAAAAAGGTCGAAAAGTCTTTATGAGAAAATGTTCTTACAAACTTGGTTTCAAAGCTGGTAGTAGGCAGCGGCACTCCGTTCGAACGTGGTAACGTTGCACTCTTTCCCGGCACTGATCAGCTAATTTTTCAATATATGCACTAAATTTAAGAAATAGTAGTCGTATTTCAGTAGTAACTGTGTTTTGCACCCCAAAAACCCCGCAGGCAAAATATACGATGTTGTAAAACGTGACTGGAAGAGTTCAATTAATTGTCATGAAGGCTAGATCGGGGACATCGTCAATCATTAGTCTGTTTGATTACTGTCGTCCTGTAAAGAAATATTTTGTTATTGTCGTATTTTATAGAGTGATATTTCTGTAATTTAATGCGTTCTTTTGGATTTCCTAGTAAACTACTATAATTATCAATTAATTTAATTTGCTATGATTCATATTCCATTTAAAGATTTTGAAAGAACAAAAAGCTAAAGTTTAGGCCCAGTAATTTATGGTAACGTTTTATTGAAATCAATAAAAATAGACTATAAATGTTTCAATATAGTATTGTAATATACTGCAAAGTAAATTATATATTTTTACAGTATAAAAAGAATAAATTAACGATGAAACCACTAAATTACAGTAGATTTCTAGGTACTTAAATCTGGTAAATATGCATACAACAACATAACCGCTCGCTTACCGGATATGCAACAATATGTGTGTATGATGCATTACATTCTACTTTGCCCTACGCTATCGCGGGAGGAATTGCGTGGCATAATCTTGTCTAAAAATTATAATTTTGTTACGTTCTGTACTATCCGGATTCATCTTCCATCATATTTAACCGGTTAACCAGAGTTTACTGTACATGCAATTTTTTTTACTTTCTATCTACTGTAATGTTTCCTTTGACAGTTTAAATTTACTGGTTATTATGACATGGATGTTCATAAAGACATTTTACCAATATATTATGACATAGGTCTTAATGAAAAGAGGAGCTCTTAAGTACGCCGTTAATAGATAAAACAGCAGCTTCATCATTGTTCAGATATGTACAACTCCTTTTGAATAATATTTATTTTGTGACATTTAACTTGTTGTAACTCTTTTATTGTCTGGTTTAATTTACCCTGAAACTGTAACAGGAACAGGGGTGTATTCTCAACATATTCATTAAAGTAATTCTTGATTAAAAACCAATTATGCCCACGTACAGGTTGTTCGCAAACAAATAGCATAGGCCTAATTGATTAATGTTGTCATTCATTAACATAACAAATCTACGACCAATCAAAATAGTTTTCATAATTTTTTACTGTCACTGACGAACGAGGAAGCCATTTATATTGTTGACAATCATTAATACAGTATTAATTTATTGTTTGTAGCGTGATAAGTGAAATTAACTAAGATTGAACCTCTGTACGTATATTGTTGAGCGGGAGGGTCAATACCACTGTTCGTGAATGGGTGTGTCAATACCACTGTCACTGTACGGACGTGTACACTGTGATGTACATCAATGATATAGTATCCAATTTGACAGACATAAATTTTACTATGTTTTATGCTGAGAAAATTGAGTTGGTACAAAATGCCTTTTATGCCTGTGAAATAAAAATTGAATAGTTTTAAAGTTTAGCACAAAGACAAACTAAAATCACGAATATAAACTAGATGTTTTAATGTCCAACATCAATAAGCTACGTAGCCAGTGGTCTACAACCTGTTTTGAAAACAATAACATAACCTCAACTCTCAGTTGACTGTTTTTAAAGCACTAGATGTTCGCGCTCGCCAAATTATTTTACTTCGTGAACATTCGCCCACTTGCTCTTTAGCAAGCAAAGCCAAGTGGCCTATACAAATTTATTGGCCCCTCCCTCCCTCACCCACAGCTAATATCATTGGCGAGGATGGCTCCTCAACTGGCAATCGAAGAGCTGCTGCACCCATGCAACTGACTGTGGCATTGCTTGGTTCGTTATTATTTATTTAATATTAAAGAATAACAGTTTTGATATAATAGATTGATATTATTGTAGCGGTAATACTCAAGGAAATGTTTAAAAAGTATATGACAATTAGAGAAAACTTACCGGAGCTTCGCAGCTAGCCCTGAGAAAACGTCCATGAACAAGAATCTTAATTACAATAGTAATCTAACGAAAGAGATGGTAAGAATATCGTAGAGTGTGCTAAAAGTAAAATTGTAATTGATATTGATATTTCAATATCAATTATAGTATATTTGACAATCAGAGTAATTAAATTTATTTTGAAGTGAAGGAAGGGGCCACATGGTAAACTCTGCCCCGGGGCCACCAAAAGTCTCTGGGCGGCCCTGATCGTTCGGTGTTCGATATATACAACACAAATAAACGTTTAGTTCAGGGAGGACTGCAGCACAGATTTCAAAGGAAGATTCAGCTGATGGAGTTTTAAGAGTTAGTTGCTCTGCATGTATATGGTTTCGAGCAAATATAGCTGAACCTCCGCGTAATTTGGCATTTCTGAAGTAGAAAGTGATCAGCTTAAAACCATGTGGAGTATATAGGGGTATTTCGTCATCGTTGCACCAGTGTTCAGTCAATCCCAGTATCATAATATCGTCTCTTTCTTCAGATAACCCATTTAGTTCATTTATTTTTTGTTTCATGCCTTGTATGTTTGAATGGAATATTACAAAGTCAGGTTTGTTTTGACTGTCCTCAGATAGCAGAGGAGCCACGCTAAGGGTCTTGTGGTGAATAGGAGTTATTTCATTTTGCAATTTACGGAGTTGCTTTGGTTTAAAAAAGGTGTGTCACTCTCATGAACAATTGCTTGAACTAGGTTATTTGGAATGGTTTCCATCTGTTGGTGTTGAGAAGTAGATAGCAACAGACCATGCTGGTCACACTGCTTGACCATGAGATTCCTGTAAAACGATATATGTTTAGAGAAAAACTCTTCACAGGTCTCATCCTTGGAGAGCTTTGAGTTCAGAGGTGGGGTTTTGTCCAGTTTCAAAATATTATTTGAAAGTGGTATTGGAGTAGTCTGTTTTGGCTGTGTTCTGGAGGCTTTCTATTGATGTAATATGAGATAAATTTTTATTTTTATTGTGCTCTCTGTTTTTTTCCACCTGCAGGGATATGCTGAGGTGGTTCCTTGCATTTTTGGCTTTATTTTTATTAAAGTGTATGTGCTTCATTGGTTGGAAAGAGTCATCAGCATAGGTTTTCATCTGGGACTGTAGTACTTTTACAGAGTTCTCCATTTGATCTTGCCGGGCTTTCAGGTTTATTATTTCCTGTATGAGAATGTTATTCTCATAGCTTGTGTTGGCATTATGATTAGCCACTTCGCAATTAATTGCCAATGGTGCCTCTCTAGTTAATGGGCATGTTTGAGTACTGACATCTGACATAATTTGGGGGATTTTAGATTCTGGTTTGGTTTTAAATGTGTTTATTGTTTTTCCTAAGTTAGAAATCTTGATCTCATAACTTTCTATGAGTTTACGTTGGTTGTTGTCATACTCCTCATACAGTTGTTGTAGTTTTAATTAATTTTGTTTTTCATTGTCCAGTTGGTTTTGCAAGTTTACCAGTTCTTGATGCAGATTCTCAGCCCTACTTTGATATTTTTCTTCAGTTTGCTTCATTTTCTCCAACTCTTCTGTGGCCAGGTCTAGCTCTGCCTCAAGTCTTGTGTACTTTTCAAGAAGTTGGGCTTTTTCACCTTTAAGCATCAAGTTCTCCTGTAAAAAGGCATTTCCGGCCTCCGCTGCAAGAGTTAGGGACAAATTAAGGTCAGCTTCGCCAGTATTTTCTAAATTTTGAATTTTGTCCAAAATGGTTTGGGACGTGTCCTGTTTGTGATCAATGAGGCTGGCTTCTTCATTTGGACGGTGTTCACATTGCTCGGTGACTGGGAGCTTGGTGCACTGTTTGCATTTCCAGGTAGTGTAGCCAGCTTTCATGAGTTTCTTGAGGTCTGTACTTTTTATTCCAGCACATTTTGCATGGAACCAGTTTTTGCAGGGCCCTGTGCAAATAATGGAGGAGTACTTTACTCCTATACCACAAGAGCCACAGAGGTATTTTGACATATTGTTGATTGCTAACTATGTTTATTGCTTTAAAATGTACAGTTTTTTTATTTAGTGTTTGGCTGGTTCACTATGTCTATTGGTTTAAAAAAAGGTACAGTTTTTTATTCAGTGTTTGACTGGTTCACTATGTCTATTGTTTTGAAAAGGATACAGTTTTTTATTCAGTGTTTGGCTGGTTCACTATGTCTATTGTTTTGAAAAAAGGTACAGTTTTTTATTCAGTGTTTGGCTGATTCACTATGTCTATTACTTTTGAAAGGTAATGTTGTCAGTTTTAGTAACGACAAATTTTATTGATTTAAGGGTAATCAATTTCCTTGTCAAGTTGTTTGATCAAGATTCAGTCAATTTTTGATCAAGATTCAGTCAATACCATGATTTTCACACGAAGATTAAATTATGGAAGTAAATGATATATTTAGTTTACCAATAATTTATGCTAGTTGGATCGAATTGCTCGTTACGATTTTGTCGTTATCAGCATTTGTTGTACTTGTGTTAACTTTCATTATGTTCTTTTATGTGTTGGAGTCTCATCATCAACAAATGTTTAGTTTTGTCAATTGCCTACTAAACTGTGTTTTACGTAATTACCACGGTGGACTTGTACCTTGAGGTACTCTGGTAATGAATTCTAAACAAAAAGAGTGATAGGATGGATTTCAAGTGTAAAACTTGTGCCCTTCAATTATAATTATGCTAGTCATTTAAGGTGACTAGTCTTGATTATTCCATATTAAATTGCTTCCATTGTATATATAATACAGTAACTGTAAGTATTTGAAATCTTCCCTGCATCTGGTGATTGGATTAGGATCAATTCAGTTTATTTTTAACTGAATATGAAGAAACAAATTGGGGGGGGGGGTTTACACTACATAAGGACATACCATTCACTGTAAAATTCAGCAGTTTTATATATATATAAACTGTTATTGAATCGTTTCATTGAGGCTTGAGCTTGAAACAGCTGGTAATTTAAGTTCAACAAGCACAGCCAAGATTAATTCATTTTACCTCCTGGCTAGCGTAATCCTTCACACACCTTACATACGAATCATAAGTAGTTTAGTTGAACCAAAATTCCACGCTATATTGTATATTTTAGCTATAGGAATGAAAAGTGTGCTAAAATGACAGTTGTTTTGATGTTACAGGGATAAACGTGCCTAGAAGTCGTTTCCTACCAGTCAAAAAGACCTCCGACTTGATGCTCGTAATGAGCAACTTGTACAGTCTGGATCACGGCTCCTTAATAATGAGCCCTCAGCGAATGTTTCCAACTACACCTTTGGTCAAGTTGGGAGACAATCATTTTTCAAAGGTAACTGCTATTAACTTTATTCAGAACTTTTGAAAAAAGGCTTATGTAACTTTTTATTACATCACCAGTTGTTTTCGAAGTTTTGAAAAATTCAGTGTTCATACTTAAAAACCATTTATTCCTAAAACTCCTTAAGAACTATATCCTTAAAGAGGGAAATTCCTGAAATCATACATAGATTTGTGAAAAATCAATTTAATCTTAATGTATAAAATTCAAAAACGATGTACTCACTCATCACGAAATCTCCGGAACCACTGAACATATTTTTATGAAATTTAGAGGTAAGAGGATAGCTTTAAAAAAACTCTATGGTTTAATACAATCATCCTACTTACATAGGTTCCTAAAATACATAAAATCTTCCATTTTTTTCTCTCATCTCTGCAGACATTGAGTGATTTTAAATTGATCACCCACCAACCCATACACATACACTGGTGTTGACCCATCTGCCCGCCCATACACGTACAGTGGTGTTGATCCACCCGCCCGCCCATACTCATACAGTGGTGTTGACCCACCCGCCCGCCCATACTCATACAGTGGTGTTGACCCCCCCCCCACCTGCCCATACAAGTACAGTAATAGTGTTAATGTAATAGCAGTATTATATACTGTGGTAGTAATATACGTCTGGTGGCATTTGACCAACCGCCCACTCATACATGTACAGTGGCATTCACACGCCCACCCAAACACGTGCAGTGTATTAACCCACCCACCCACCCAAACACTTACGGTGGCATTAACCCACCCGCCTACTCATACACGGCATTCACCCACCCACCCCTTCACGTGCAATGTGTTAACCCACCCACCCATACACGCACGGTGGCATAACCCACCGGCCCACTCTTCACGTACAGTGGCATTCACCCGCCCACCCATACACATGCAGTGTATTATTCACCCACCCATACACATACGGCGGCATTAACCCACTTGCCCACTCATACACGTACAGTGGCATTCACCCGCCTACCTATACACACACGGTTGCATTAACCCACCAGCCCACTCATACACATACAATGGCATTCACCCGCCCACCCATACATGTGCAGTGATATGGTCCCACCCGTTCACCGATACACGTACAGTATTATGAATCCTAGTTTAAAGTAATACTCAGGCTTATATTCTTATACTTTTCAGTTAAAAATCCAAAACTAAAATAATAATAAACCAATACTGCCAATTATTAACAAATACCCGCCTGCCCTCCCATACATGTACAGTGGTGATGACCACACGCCCACCCATACACATACAGTGGTGATGATCCGCCCGCCCACCCTTATACGTGCAGTGGTGATGACCCGCCCGCCCACCCTTACACGTGCAGTGATATGGTCCCACCCGTCCGCCCAACCATACACGTGCAGTGATGATGACCCACCTATACACGTGCAGTGGTGATGACCAGTCTGCCTACCCATACACGTACAGTGGTGATGACCCACTCACCCACCCATTCATTTACAGTGGTGATGACCCGCCGGGCCACCCATATACGTGCAGTGGTGATGACTCGCACGCCCAACCATACACGTGCAGTGGTGATAACCAGTCCATCCACCTATACACGTGCAGTGGTGATGACCCGCCCACCCACCCATACACGTACAGTGGTGTTTATACCGTACGTAAAATACCACCATACGTTTATAGGGTTGGAGGGTGGGTTAATATTACTGTACGTGTGTAGAGTGGGAGGGTGTGTCAATACCACAGTGCATGTATGGGTGGGCGGGTGGGTCAATACCACAATGCAGTGATTTTCACTCACTCGTTATCATAACATTGTAAAACTCAAAAACTTTATTGAGTGTGAATCCTGGACTATCCTCAATCATTATCATAATGCAAATGCGATGTACAATGCATTCAATGATCATTTATTTTACTATCTGAACATCGCATCTCCCTTTAAATGTTTTAAAAAAGCTCAGAAAAGTTAATGTCGACAGAAAAGTTCCTTGGTCACCAAGGAGATTTTGATTTCAAGAGAGAAAATAAAATTTTATCACTCAATCTTCATTCAATTGAAATCTGTTTCTTGGAGCTCATTATTTAAAAACTCCCTTTTGAAGTATTTAATGTAATAGAACCAAGTTTTTTTAATTCTAGAAGATCAGTTGCAAAATAATTCGCTTCATGGTAGAATTCTTTCAATATCAAAAGAACTCGAAATAAAATCACGACCAGAACATAGTTTTTAAAATAATAAAGTTCATTTTACTTAATATGGTAGCCAGTATTATTTTTAACTGAAAGTCAGTTTGGTTATTTTAATTAGATTGAAAGTCTATACGAGTACTTTGAAGCTTCTGTATCATAGAGACACACTAAGAAAGGATTTCTCTAATTTCTATTTCTAATTAGTACAAACAACCCCTCACCGTTTCCTTTTTACGATAACAGTAAAATTGGCATTAATTTAATAATTTATTCCAAACAGCTGACAGAAAAGCTTGGCCAATTTGGTTTTCATTGGGGAATGGTTGAGGTAATTTCTAACACCTCTGACATGATTGCACTACTTTGCATCCCTCTAAGTAGACTTATAGGGGTTTCTAGACTATAAAACTTTGTAATATAGGAGAACAGGCTGAGCTTTTTATGTTGATATGATGGTTTAGAGAACCATCGGGGAAGGCTAAACAAGAACCACCCCGTAGCAAAGAAAGGGTTGTCCCCTCATTACAACTTTGAACCGTAAACTCACTATCTTCAGACTCACCAGAACTCACAATCCTCTTCAAAAAGAACCCCTCGTGAGGATCCAGCCATTTTATAAACATTAGAAATAACATACATATCTACAGAAAAGTAAAAGCTTCATATACACTGTATACACCTTGTACAATACAAAAACAAATATAAAAGTACCACGCCGATACTACCGGAATAAAATTTTGTTTACACTCGTCCGACTACGCTAACACAACATACACTCGATGCTAACCTCACACTGGCCAACAAAGAAACAGTTCGTAGTATGCAACTTTACTAACCCAACTGGATGGCTTGTGCCAATCACCTTGAATTCCACAGGGTATGTATCAATAGCATCTGTTTTTCTCAGTATTTCTATTTAGGTTTTGTTTTAGTTAATTTAATAAATTCATCTATATTGTTGAAATAAATAAATATTTTTATCTAAGTGTAGCATTTTATCTCTCCTACAGCATCAACCCATACAAAACTTAAGACATTGACCTATTTGGAATTAAAATTGTCTTAACAATTGTAAAAACTCTTATTATAATTTTTATCTTTAAACAGATTAAAACAGAGTATTTCGTTTTTCTTAATAATATAAAAATTAATATAGTTAATGATTCTTTCAGTATTTTAGTAAGGGTTATATCACAGATAAATAATTCTACTCAGATAGCTCATTCCCATGCTAAAGAGTGTTAACTATTTTTTTTCGTAGTGTGTCAACTATCCGCTTTAAAACGCATCGAGCAGCTGTCAACTGGGCGGTTGCCAGATTGAACTCATTCAACTAACCATATTAATAACAAATATTACAATAATAAATATCATCTGATAACAATAATTGAGATTTAATACTTGTTCAATGTAACAACGTCCTAAATTCACTGTCATATAGTGCGTGTTGCCTAGATACTCCTTAAACAGCGTGCAGGCTTTTCCCGTATACTGTGAGCCATCTGGTTAGAGTTAGTAATCTGTAGTTATATTATCCTATTTAACTTACATTTTTTGCTCAATAAAAATTTGTATTAGCCAGCATATTATGATAAGACCCCCAAAACACTGCATAAGCGATCGGACATAATTCTGCTTGACTTCTACACTCAGGACTTTATATAGTAGGTATCTTAACATAGTTTATTTTGCAAAGTTTCATGTAGGCACATAGATCATTCACTCAGTAGTCTTGGAATTGTCTAGATGCAATGCTTGATTACTTGGTTTTTCCTTTAAGCCTCAGCAAGCCATGGGTTTCCCAATTCAAGTCACTTATTTCAATGAATTTCCTTCCTTTGTTCATCTTCCCTTTTTCACAGTCCCACTCTTTTCTATACTGAATACCCAATCTCTATGACTCCACCAACAACATCAAGAACTCTAGTTCCAATACTGCTTTGCTGAATTTCTAGCACTATTTTAACCTATATATTTTAGGGCCCATATTGTCTTTTCCTAAAACAAAGTATTTAATTATGGAAGCAACAATAGTTCTTACAGATAACCATCCAGTAAGATTTGTTTATCCTTATCGTAACTAATAAAAAAAGAAAACAAACAAAATGTTACAAACTACTTTATGCACAGTAATAATTTTAAAAAAAAGGCAAGCGGTTATAATATATAGGAATCCTAATTACAGTGCACAACTTTAAATCGCTGTTTTGGTTAAATTTGAAGAGCTTTCTCTCTTTAAGAGAATTTAGATCTTAATTTCTCATTAAGTTAAAACATTGATTCATTCTCAGATTCTTTTATTCGTTTTGTCTGGCTTTCACGTCTTGGAAATCAAGAATTATGTAGAAGTTTGGGCTCATTTTTTTAAAGAATTTTACACAGAATTAAAATAAATTGTTAATGTTTACTTTTAATTATAAACAATAAAAGTTCTAATAGTGTGGAAAAGAGCTTAGTAGGTGATTTATTGTCACTGGCCGGTCCATCAGAAGGGTGAGTTCAGTTCTAAGAGTAGGATCTGTAATGTAAGACATGTGTACATTACATTACAGTATGTACCTTACATTACACATTTGAATATGAATCTAATTTGAATTGAATTAATTTTAAACGTTCTAAAGAGATTCCTGACTTATATATCACAGATCTAGGGATAACAATGTTTAGTCAGTTTCTATTGAATTAACATGAAGATGTCAGTGGCAGCAACAATTGTGCTGTTGAGATATGTTTAGCATTTATTAGATTATCATGACAGTTTTCAATGATTATTTTATATTCTAATTTAATAATTAGAATTAATGTAATGTAACCTTAATTAATGTAAGCATTAAGTTGCAAAGTACTAGACCAAAGGTTATTTTAAATACATGTGATGAGAGATCAACAACCTCTGATGAGTGATGAGAGATGCAAAAAGAAAATTTGCAAAATTTAATATTTTATAGTAGGGGTGTGCGAGTAGTGATTTTTGAGTTCGAGTCAAGTAGTTGGCATTTTTTTCGAGTATCGAGTATTTTCGTGCGAGTATTTACAGAAGAATTTCCTGTTCACCCAAGACAACTGTAAAAGGCAGACACCATCCTAAGCCTATGTTAAGTTTTGCCAGATTCGTAAATATAAACATCTAAACTGAACAAAATAATTTTGATTTGTTGTTTGTAACTGTAACATTTGATAAATAAAACTTTACTTCCTGCCTTCCTACATTTTTATGTGGCATTGTTTTGTTTAACCTTTTTCCTTTTTTCAGAACTAATATTATGTAAGAAATTAAGAAAGTATATTATTAATTGAAACAACGTGGATTATAAAGATTTAATCTGTTCACTCATATCACAGATCAGATTTTCTATGCAAGCCAATTATACTGTTTCACAGCCGGACGATATGTTTATCTGGTGGTTCAGTTCAAAGTGTACCGCGAAAACGTAGTGAAGCTTGTTGGCAAAAGTTGCATACAACCAAACTGATGCTAAAACTCAGGCATCATCGCCAAATGCGGTCATTTGCTTTGAGAATTGCCTCCTCTCAACAAAAAATTGATTGTGTACACGCCAAGAAGAGTGGATCTGTATTCTGTGGGTATTTAATTCAGTAATAACAAGGTTACAACTAACCGGAAATAAGCTCTGAATTATATAATCAAATTTTAAAATCTGGATGACAAAGACTGTAGTTCAATCAATTGATAATACCTAAGCAGGTTTACTAAATATAAATTTTAAAGTCGCTTAGGATGAATTAGTTTTTTAACTATGATCGGTAATGAAATATGTGCAACTTGAAACTACTTCGATACATGAGGCTACACTGAACAAGAGATAAATAATTATGTGATAACGAGAAATTCATTAAAACCTGGTGTAATCGAATGAAAACCATAGACGTAGTCGGCTAATATAATAGGTCTAGCCGATATTGGTGACGAGATGCAGTCTGAAATATCAGCTAAGTGCCAACTAATATAAAATACAGTGAAGTTTTTGGGCAGCTAAACTATAAACTTAAGAATAAAAACAAGACGTTTGATTAGGCTTCGGTTCAATAAAAATTATTTTCCGAAATCTCTAAATTCGTCGTATTTTGTTTAGAATGGTCTTCCAACATGTTACTCCCTCACTTGGGTCGATTCGTGATTGTTTTAAAGTTTACATCGACGTCAATGTGAACAGGGGACCGTTCAGTGAATTTACGAATCAAAATTATCGTACTTTACCACCTTTCACACTCCAACTGTGTTATTGTCTAACCTAGTTAGAAAGCAGTTCAACAATTTGGCAGGAAAAAATATCATGTGCGCCAATATTACACACAGTTTTGGCGATCTAATGCGTTTTCAGAATAATAATTAATAGAGGTTTGCCACGGATATATATATATATATTTTTATTTGACGGAATATAAATCAATAATGTTGTGTAACACGCTGCTAGAACGCCATTACCATATTTTATATGAGATGATACGGTATTTTCTTATGTCAAATCAATGGACGATTCCCTGCTCAGATTAAAAAACATAATACACCTCAATCGACTCGCAAGAAATATACGATAATTTCATTTCTGAAAAGAAGCTGAACGGTTCCTTGCACGTACGTATACTACAACCGAGATGAACTTTCACCTAGAAAAGATGGGAAGTTTGATTCTTGGGATGTAAAGTGACTCGTTCTCGGGACCCTTTTGATTGAACGGTATTATTGATATGAACAAAAATATGCATAATTTCCACGGTGCACAAACTATTAGATTTGTATTGGTAACAGGTATTTTTGAGCATCTTGAACCGAATCTCTCGTTCCCTTTCTTGGGTCATAAAGACACTAACCAGCACTTCTGTTTTATTCACGCTATTTTAGGTTAGGTTACAAGTTACTAATAGACTCGACAACCAACATGTGTGATTGCTACTATGGTAACTATTTACAGTGATCACTACCTTCCCAGCTCTGTTCATCACTTTGAACTGAACTAGTTCAAATCATAATGAACGAACTCGTTCACTACGTCGACTGTCCTACTTATTAGGCGTATTGTTTAGGTCAAATTACGCCAAACTGATAACGTATGATTAAGGGTAACATAAAACACAAACCTTTTTTATTGATAACTTATAAAACTGTTTACTCTTAAAACTAAATTAAGATGTAAATATGATATTTCGTGAAATACAACTACTCGATAGAACTTCGGGTAGTTTCGGGAGCTTCGAGCCGAGTTCAAGTAGTAAAATACTCGATCAAATACTCGAAGTTTCGAGTACTCGCACACCCCTGTTATATAGCCAGCTTTTATGTCAGTAAACATTATAAAGAATTTTTTGCGACATTTAAGTTTGAAAAGTGTTCTATTTTATAGCTTTGTTTTAGTGTTCATTCATGTCTTGTAAATTTATTACGTTTTAATGAGTTCATTAAATATGTATTAAATTAACGTTTTTACAATCTACAAGATATTTACAAACTCTTCCTATAAACAGAATCTTCTTATCTTCGATTAACAGAATCGTAAAACTTTACATAGTAACCATTGTCTGTCTAAGTTTATTATTCTTCCACATCTGTTTGAGTAAATTTTGTTTTTTTTCTAAACAGAATCATACGTTCTTCATAATTAACTGATACAAAATTAGTGAAATGAACAAGTTGTACTAAGTATATGTAAGTGCGTAACTCACAAAGATTTAATACTATTTTAGAAATTAGTGATTCTATTATTTGCTGTTGTCTACATGAGTATTTGTCCTTTTTCAGGTAAAAGAATTTCTCTCACGTTTTGCAACTATTCCAGACATGTTGGAACTAGACCATTTAACTGTGTCTGGTGATGTTACTTTTGGAAAGAATGTGTCTCTTAAGGTAATTTTTAAAAGTAACAGCATTGACTAATGAAACAAGAAGTCTGCCCACTCTTACGAGTTCCATAAAGCATGGTTTTCTGTTCGTTTAAGTTGGTTCTGTTAGGTGTTTTAAGGGAAGCGCTAGCGGTCCCTCTCTCCTGCACAAGCTTAAGTTACTTAAAGTATTAATAAGTTACTAAAGCTAAGCTAATATTCCGCAAAATAGTTGTTGGAGCGCTTAGTTGAAACTAATCACTGCTAGATAACAGCAAATACGAGCGTCTACAGCAAATAATGACCTTGGGCGTTGTATTTGTTTCTATAGTCAATGGTATAATAGATTATTTTTGGTAACTGTAATATATGTGTGTTCTAAGATTATCTTTTCAATAAACTATGGGTTTCTTATTTTGTGTTCCAAAATAAATTATGATATGAGAACTTCTAACATAACATCTATAAGGATAAAAGTGTAATTAGAATAATATAATCAAGTTGTGAGTACAAACAAATTAAGAATTTGTTGCAGTAAATAATTGTGCTAACTGAAAATTCTTAAGTTCATAATCAGACACTTCAGTCATGATTCTGCAATCATTTTCATATCTGGAATTCCATAGAAAAATGGAATTCCACATACATATGTGGGTCATAGAAAAATGTACTTGTATGGTGGGCGGGTGGGTTATCTATCACTGTACTTGTATAGGTGGGCGGGTGGGTCATAGAAAAATGTACTTGTATGATGGGCGGGTGGGTTATCTATCACTGTACTTGTATGGGTGGGCCATAGAAAAATGTACTTGTATGGTGGGCGGGTGGGTTATCTATCACTGTACTAGTATGGGTGGGCGGGTGGGTCATAGAAAAATGTACTTGTATGATGGGCGGGTGGGTTATCTATTACTGTACTTGTATGGGTGGACAGGTGTACATTGAAAAATGTACTTGTATGGTGGGCGGGCGGGTTATCTATCACTGTACTAGTATGGGTGGGTCATCTACCACAAGAATGGTTAGAATTAATCTTCTGCCACTGTGTCATTCCATTTAATAGTTGATTTGAAATTAGGTGGATGGTAGGCCGTGTGCTAGCAGTGCTGAGCCAAACCCCTCCCATTACGTCATCAGTAGCATCACCTCTATATACGCTAATATTGCACGCACGTCGCGATATGTATGGTGGTGTAACTGTATTGTAATTCTCAGTATAATCTGAAATGTGAGTCTGCACCTTTCTATGAACCATCATAGTCACTTGCTGTAGATTGTAATTCTTTAGGACGATTCATACTGTAAAATGTTTTATTTCACCATTGTAGCTCGATGATTTGTTGAGAAGTAAATTGCTTTTCTCAAATTAAAATTCTTTATTGCCTATAAACATTTGGTAACTGTTACAATGTAACACATGGTCAATCAACACAAAAATAATTAATTATTCTGTCAAACTGAAACACATAAATATTAATATCAAGTTAATTTACTACATAAATGTAGGCTCTTAAAACACCTTATTCTACATCATTTAAGATAGTAGTTTTTTTAAAATATTAAATTGTAAAGTTGTAAATAATTAATATTTTAGCCATGTTATCAATGTTATACATCAGTGATATGTACAGAGAGGGATTTCAAAATTGGTGGGAATATCACTCACTCCCTTGTAGATACAGTATAGTTAAAATTTGTTTTGCAGAGAAATCTGAAAATAAACTTGAAGAAAAATTTAACAGGAAAACATTAAAATTGTTTTACCAAGTAGGTTTTTCAAGTGCTCCTATTATTAAATGTATCCTGCCGAAATGTGCATTTTAACTTTTTTTTTTGAGAAAATGCAATTTCCTAAATATTTTGAACAAAATTTGTAACAATAGTGAATGTAAATTTTTACTCTTATGCCAGTTTTATATTCTTATCTGATTTGCTTGTAATCACATCTTAACTCATTACATGCTAGTTTTCAAGGAGTTCATAAAAAAAATAAATAAATAAAAAAGCTTGCAGGCATTCTTTTTTATTTTTCTAGATTTTAATGCTAGATAATTCTTTCTTGAGTGGTCGTGTTGTTTACCAATGAGAAATATGTTGTCATTATAGAGCCGTTAGTTAGGTGTTTGTAACCTTAGTTAGGTGTTTATAACCAATACGATGAACCCTAATTCTGTACCTTATCAATATTTTAATGAAATTGAAACATTTTTTCACATATGACCCCTTAATATTTATACATCATTTTAAAGATAAATAAATAAGAAAGTTTTTTTCAGTAATTACTGCTGAATACAAATAATTTAACTGCTTTAATTGAGCCTTGAATTTGAAAGGAGAAGTCTGTAACAACAATTTTCCACTTTAAAGTTATTCAAAAACGTTGGTATAAGAGGTTGTTATTTGAATACTATGTTTAATTTATAGAGAATTTAATGCTTTTTCAAATGGTATTCATTTCCATGTCATAAATCAAATTGGTTTGGTTTTACCGTCAAACTAACGGTAACAAGTCGTGTAATTTATAAAAATCACAAAATGTCCCATTACAGCCAAACGGTTCAGAATCGAACAATGGTTTGTTTATATGAACTTTGTTGTTCCTATTTGTCAGTGGAACCAGCCGGTGGAGTTAATGTAGTTAGTAGTGACTCACCCTGTATATATATATACATATATATATATATATATATATATATATACACATATTATTTGAAATACTTATAATGGGATTGAAATGTTCAGTGACCTACCTTCAAACTGAAATAATATTTATCACTACTTTCATTATTGTTTTATTTAACCAAAATGTATTTTTTCAGGGGACTGTTATCATAATAGCAAATCATGGAGACAGAATTGACATTCCAGCAGGAGCGAACCTTGAAAACAAAATTGTTTCTGGAAATTTACGGATATTGGACCATTAAACTTTCATATACAGGCACAAAATAAAAGCACTCTTCATCACAAAATCATAAAAACTAGTCTGAACACAACTAGTTTGTGAACTATTTAAATGTAAAAGAGTTAATTTTTGTAAATTTGTAGGTATATACAAATAGATTTTTTATTAATATAGTTAACAATTATAGTTATTTATCTAATATTGTGTTGTATATTTTAATTTTATCACTAGGAAATAAGTGTTATATACTGTTATCGAATCCAAGGCAATGTTTGTAGAATGTTATATTGTTATGTAGAGCATGTTAATATAATATATTTATGAATACTTGTGATATTTATTCCAAAAAACTCCTCTGCATAAAACTATGTGCATTTAACTTGACTATCTAAATGAAGGAAGCCGCCCAGGCTTCTTTTTAATGTTTATTATGGATGATTAAAGATGACGCTGCAACGTCTTTCAAACATTGCCGTAAATAATATGTTATTAATCTGCATTACTTAATCATATTGGTTTGAAACTTTTTATGCTTGAACCTGCACTTTTCACACTTTTGTTTTGTGCTACTAACAATCAAATCATACATTGAGGAAGAGTTTCATCTTCTGTACCCAAAATACAAAGCCGTATTTAAATAATCCTTTACTACTATGGCCGTGGTTTGTCCCATAACTACTATGGAGGGGTCTGTCAGACTGCTGTTTAAAAACATGTAAACAGTGTAAAAAGTGTTATAGATAGATTTTTGGTTTCAACATTTCTTTAAAAAAAAGCATGTTTTATGGTTGAAAGGAAAATGAAACAAATGATTTACTTCAACAAAGGAACTGTATTACATTAGTATTATGTCAAATACAATAATAAAAAGAAAAAATGCATTGAGAATAAAAACCAATAATATAAGTAAGTACATTACTTGCATGTTAGGTTCAGTCCAGTTACTGGCGGGTCAGGATGTTTGTCATACAGTTCACACAATCTTTCTTCGAACACTAGGCAGATAGGTCTGGCACAACATTTACATAAGTATCTGGTCTTCCTTTTGAGTCTTGGAGGACTCACACTGAATGTTTTCTTCACATCTAAGATGTCTGGAACATTGTTTTCTTCTTGAAAATTCTGCTCTTCTACTTGTAGTATTCGCTAGAGGCTCAGCTTCAAATCTTGGCTCAGATGACCCTTTTGAAGTCTCCTGTGCATTAGAGGTGAAACAAGCTTTATAGCCAGAAATGTCATAAAATCCAATCTTGTCATAGCAGGTTTATTTCTGTATGCATTGTAGAGGATGAAGAATTTACTCCTGAGGAGATATGTACCATAGCAAAAAAAAAAAAAAATTACCATTGGCCACTTTTGTGTGCGTCTGGATGTGGAATAGTTTGAACATATCAAATCGATGGTGTCCACTCCACCTTTCGTTCTGTTATAATCAGCGATGATTTCAGATTTTCCACTAACGTCATCTACAGCCTGGCCATGGTGCATAGAAGAAACCAAAATTACCCGCCTTGGATTTCTTGGGTACGTAAGAGAGCAAAGTGATGATCTCAGTGAATCCGTACTTTTTTCTTCCTTCTTAACCCTTTTAGTGCCAAGAGTCGCTGTCAGCGACGCCCCTTACTAGTGCGAGAAATGCCAACGTCGCTGTGAGAGACGCGCTGTATTTGTTATAGTGCATCGTTATGTTTTATTAAATGGCTACCAGAATAATACCAGACGCTTTGCCAATGACCGCTGCACGCAGTTTCGCTCTTGGACTGTGTCTAGATGACATAACTGTTCCGTGACAGACACGTAACTATTAGGTATAACTATTATGTCGCTTAGCAACCAATATGTAATGTTTTAGTTATAATTTTGTAAAGAGACAATTTTAGAAGTATAGTAAATGAAATTATATGTATTAGTTCAGTTTTAAATGCTCTATAAAATGCCGTTCAGGACAATATTCTAAAATAAAATTATAACAAACATACAGACCTTCAAACTTGAAAAAAAATATTAAAAAAAATTGTCTCAAGGTTTTTAGAAAAAAATAAAATTTATTACAAAGAAAGGTTAAATATATATACATAGTTCTATAGACCACTTATTGCTCTTTCATTTAAAAAAGAATTTATATAAATAAGACTAAAAACATGGATTCTATAAATTTTTACCTGGAACCTTACATTTTTGCCAAAATTGGCCTGGCACTTTTCGCATAGGAAATGCAAAAATGGCCCGGCACTAAAAGGGTTAATTGATAGCAGGAAACTTTCTGGGATTTCAATTTCGTTCTCTTTCATAGTCCCTAAGAATGTAATTCCTCTCTGCCGAAGTTCGTTTACAAGCTGGATAGAAGTGTACCAGTTATCTGTTGTTAGGATTTTACTGTTTTCAATCAGTTTTATCAGGCGGAGCACTACTTGTGTTTTCCTTACTATTTCTGCGATACAGTAGTGGGTCTCGAAGAGCTTCCAAGACGATGCAATCGTGTGGTCAGCCAGTGTCGATACTTGAATACTGTTGTGGATCGTTGTGTTCCGGACAAAGCAAGGTTGTCGGGACATGTAACTAAGGGACTTATTCTGAACAGACTGAAACTTCTTCCTATTTGTTCGGCTGCAGAGAGCCCATCAAGCCGTGCAGGAATACATCATGCAAGCCCTCATAGTCACCAGAAATTTTAACATTGAAACAAGTAAACTATATTACTGTGTATACCATCACCTATACATTTTCTGAATGAATGTATTTATGTATAGCTAAGATTAATTTTAATTGTATCTATAAAATACTTTCATATATTAAATGGAAATATTGGTTGGATTATTGCTTATTTTAGCACCATTGAGAAAGTACGTTTGGAATCTGGGTTTCTCCGGACGCAAGGAATTTCACTTCCCACAAGCCCTGCAATATATTTACATAAATATTTATAAGAAGGGATTCACTTGTTGGTCAGTCATACCTCTCCCATCACTGTTTTTTCCTGCATATATATATATATATATATATATGCGTTAAAGAAGTAGTGTGTCTGCGTCAGCCAAACATTGAATTTTAATCCTGTATTTGGCAGGTTTTTTGGGTATGTACATTTTGAAAGATGATCTACCCTTTAAAGGTACTAAAATTTCTTCAATACATACTTCTACAAACTTATAAAATATATTTGCTATTGCTGTCTCCTTTTTCCCCTCTTCCCTATCTTCCGGGTTATCAAATCTGAGAGCTTGTAGTATAAGAGAAATCTTTCCTTAGTCATTACAACACGGAAAATCTCTACCCATTCAATCGGTTGCAAACAAACTAGCGACGGATTCGTTTCCAGCTCTGAAGGCAGCGCTGTAGACTAGAAGACCAATAAAGCCCTTTAGTTCAATTTCATCAATGTCATGAATAAAAGCAGGAAAGTGCTTCCAGTTATAGTTTTGCCTCAAAGTATTTATCTTCATATTTGTCCAGCGCACAATTTCAGCTAAAATGTCATTACAGAACAATAGCTGCCATATTTCTTCAATATCAGGATTGCTCCAAATTTTTGGCTCGACCCTTCAATTCCAGTAATTGTGTAATGATATTTTCAGAACTGGTTCGAACAGCTTGATTTCGTGCATTTTTCTCCATCGGCAAGATGGTACTTTATTTTTTATCATGTGCTTAGTTCTTCTACCGTAATAAAATGAACCATCTCTTACGATATTTGGTGTTGGCGTTTCAGTACTGGTGACTGACGTCAAGTTTTCTGGCACAAGATGGTTTGTGGGTGACACCTCATTTGACACATAAGGAGCAATAATTGGCAAGTCTAAACCACTCATATCAGAATATTTTCGACTGGGCCATCCGTTGTGCAACAAGATTTCCATTTATGTTAGGAAAAAGCAATGGCTTGTTGGGTTCAGATTGTACTTGTAGAAGGTTCAGATATTATATCTGAGCTTTGTCCGTTCTTATCCATAACGAAGCATAAATAAAAATACACTATACAATTTTACAAAGTTCCGACAAAAGACACACAACCACTATGAAATGTCCACTGGACCACTGATAAATGGAATACAGCCAGTACGGAACGTCTCAGACCGCAACAGATCAATAACTCAAGAACCGGTTTGCACTGCACTTTTGAAACTCCACTGCTCAACTGACCACACAGGGTCAGAAAATACTATGGAGTGGCAGTTCCAGTGCTGCACCATGCAGGAGAAATCCCAGTTCAAATTTCCTACGTGGTCTGAGAGACAGTCCATAGTAGTAAAGAGTTACACAAAAGCCGGGTTTTTCCTTTTTCTCAGATTTTTTGCTGGCACTACATAGTTTTGGATTGGGGCTAATTTCTGTAATAACACTGACATTTATGGTATTACTTGCAGAAATACCAGTAGATTCTGAGGATCCATCACCGATTGATTGCACTCTCATATAGCATGAATCAGTCTTAAACCATGCATCCATAATAGAATGGAATACTCACAACAGGATTCCGCAACTGGCTTAAGACAAGACTGTTCTATTCCATGAAAGAATTCTTTTAGGCTATACATCAGTAAAGAGAAATCACTTAAACATTGTAATTTGTATTCACACATTTTTAGTTATTTATACTCATTGTATATTTTTGACGGAAATATGTTTCTTAATGTTACTTTAAATAAAGACTATCGATTGAATTAAAACAACAAATCTCACTGTATAAACTAAACACTACAATCCCTACTAAACTAAAAGCATATCTATTGACTTTCAAAACGTTCCACCTCAAGTAAATCTACCACTGTAGAGTAGGGGAAGCGTTTACTCGTTTCTGCCACTGTCGGAATTTTGTACTCACCATCTTCTGCGACCCACCAAAATTTGCCTCGCGATCCATAGTTAAGGAACAACTTGTGTAGGATATAAGTGGTGACAATTTTGGAAATGCAAATAAGGAGTATACTCTTTTGGTTTACAATAGAATATCATTGCGAAAAAAAGAACTTTTTACGTACATTATCTTATTGCACTGTCTTTTGTGATTAATTTGATATATGAAATGATGGATACTCTATAAGGCTCAATTTCTACTTTTTACAATTTTTTCCTAAATAGTTTTTTAATTAGCATAATACGTGTTGGTACATATACAGTACAAGTACCTTACATGTTTGCAATAAACTGAAAAAAAAACATTAAATTTCAATAGCAGATTGCTGTGTTATTTTAAGTATTAAATTTGTATACTTGAATGTATTTATTATAACCTGTATATTTTCTTGTACTATTCTAAATTATCTACAACTTGGTTATCTTGGAATTGTTATTTTGATATTAAATTGACAGTATTTTTGGAAAAAGTAAGGATTTTTATAGAATAATACTTTAACCCTCTGGATGATAAGTATTTTTACCATGAATGATAGAACTATCATTTAGAGAGTTAACATATTCTGTTCAATGTGATACACAAAATCACTCTATTTGATTGCTCAACACGAATAAAATTTTGTTATTTTAAAAAACAAATAATTTTTGTGGTGGTTTTTAACTCCATCATGAGACGACGTCATGGTTAACTAACGCAATAATACCTTGTTATCAATGGACAAGGGGACTAAGGCGTTGTACTGTGGCCAGATACAGCACAGAGGATCGTTAGTCGAAACTAACTCCGGTTAGTACTTTTTTTGTGCAACCGTGTAGAGGCACTGGTCTATGGCATAGTGTTGTAGAGCCCACTTTAAGTTAATGGTGTCCAGCACAGAGCTTGGAAGTTGACAGGACCAGTGTTTCTATTATAATTTCATGGAACAACACCTGTTTTGCAAATTTTTATTGATAAGAAGAAGAGAACACATTTTTTGTCTTTTTAATGGCTGTATATTGATGGTTAATATTTAGACTTTATTTAGTTGTACAGTACATCAAATGACCTATAAATAGACGAAAAAATTAACAAAAAATGATTGAACTTATATAAGAAATCCGTGAAATAAACTTGAACATTTCTATTAGACTGGAAAAATTAAGACATAAAAAACATAAAAAAAAAGTTAATCAGCATATATAGGCAACAGGGCATTTATTTTTCGAAAATTCTATTTAAAATGTATACATTGTAACAGCTGGCAATTATTCTTTTGTAGTTGATTCATATGATTCTAACGTCAACCAATAACTTTCAAACACCAGTGCATATCTAACGAATCTGCAACATGTATTATTGACCATGTTTTTGTTAGGTTTAAACATTCTCAAACTTTTAAGTCTGGCGTTTTCCATTTAAAGATTACTGACCATAGTATGATTGGTTTAATTATGAATTTTGAAAGGTCACCACATTGTTATCCTGTTTTGCAAGAAACTTTTGAAACATTCAATTATGAAAGATTAAAAAAGTACTTACGTGAAGTTAATTGGAATAACGTTCTTTTGTGTGATGACGTAAATGTAGCTTTAGAAATGTTATATAGTATTCTATCTGATGGCATTAAGGGTTGTAAACAGGTTATTAGAATAGGTGCTAAATTAAAGAAAGCTAAGTCCAGAAGTCCATGGATAAATGAGTTTTTACTTCGAAAGTTTCAGAAAAGGAATAAATTAGCAATAAAACTTAAAAAAGAAATCCCTATGATACAAATCTTAAAACTTTTATAATTTTAATACCCATTTAAACAGCCTTATTTCTGATACAAAACAATTATATTATATAAATCTGTTTATGAGGAATGCGGGAGATGTGAAAGAACAGTGGAAAATTGTAAATAGTTTGACAGACATAAAAGATAAGCAACCGATAAGTGCAGTAAAAGATAACCGTAACGTCCTTGTGGACGATCCCCTGATAGTTGCAAACCTTTTCAATGAGCATTTCATTCAAGCCCCTCAAGATCTGATATCAACCTTCCTAACTTTCACCTTGATACCTCGTGTTATACTCGCATTGTAAACTCTTTTTTTCTAAACCCTGTTACAACAGAAGAAATAAGTAAAATAATTAAAAAAATAAAAAGTCTACAGGTCCTGATTTATTGTCTGTCAAGCTCATTAAAGAAATTGATACTGAAATATCCCATGTATTAGTACATATTGTAAATTTAAGTTTTACGAGTGGTATATTTCCTAATAAACTAAAACAAAGTGTTATTGTTCCTATATTAATTAAGAAGGGTGACAGGGACCTGGTCCAGCACTATAGACCTATTGCCTTGTTGTCTGTACTGTCTAAGGTTATTGAGTCTGCAATGAAAACCAGACTATTACACTTTCTTAATAAACATTATTTTTTTAGCCACAGACAAATTGGATTTTCAAAGGGCAAAAATACTGAAACAGCAATTTATGACTTTATGGAGGGAGTTTACAATAGTATTAATAATAATAACAAGTCTTCAGGTATTTTCATAGATTTTTCAAAGGCTTTTGACCTTGTGCATCACGACATTTTATTTAATAAACTTGAATTGGCAGATATTAGAGGCATTGCGCTAAGTTCGGACTCGTTGACTTTGATTTGTGAAATAACTCACAAAGTCAACGAGTCCGAATAGGCAACACCTTGAGTGAATGTAAAGAAACTAACATTGGAGTCCCACAGGGGTCCGTATGTTCCGTCTATTTATTTTTGATCTACATCAATGACTTGCTTATTCATCAATTTAAGGGTGTAATTAGTGACTTTGCGGATGACGTGTCTCTCCGATATTCCGGAAGTAAATGGGACGCAATTTGGGACGATATGAAGATCGACTTAAAAACAATTTGAATGTGGTGCGACAACAAAATGATAATAAACGCAACAAAAACTAAATTTATTAATTTTGACCTTAAGGGTTTCTATTTCCAATCTGACCTACAGATACATTCAAATAACTGTTTAGAAATTCCAAATTTTAAGTGTGAAAAAATTGAACAAATTGATAAATTAAAATACCTTGGTGTAATTCTAGACGAAAAGCTCTCATGGAAGCATCATTGCTCAAAACTGCATACTGAACTTCAGAGAAACATATAAAAATTTTACCATTTAAGTGGATGAGTTTTGTATTTTGGGCTCATCCAATCTAGACTACTGTGCGCATTGGAATTTTGGGGTGGAACGGACTGTGTCACAATAAATCCAATAAAAGTAACACAAAAACATTATGTACGGCTAATCACCTTTAAAGCAAAGCGTGAACATGCGTTTCCTCTTTATTGTCAGCTGAATATTTTGCCAATTCGTCATCTTTTTGTGTTTAAGGTCTTGAAAGTATTTTATATTAGAAGTGGCAACACGGCAGTTAATAGGCTCTATAGTGGAACTAGAAGTGCTACTTTAGGTTAGTTTGTTAGGCCAAAGGTAAATAAATCATTTTTTTTTAAAGTTTCATATACTTAGGGCCTAAACTGTACAACCAATTACCACAACACCTTAAACAATGTGAAAGACTGACTATACTTATATCTAGAACTAAGAAATGGCTTTTTACCAAAAGCAAAATTGATTATATGTTTGATATCTTAGTGTAAAGTATTAAGACTTTCCTTGAGAAATAGTGTACTTGTTTTACCATTGAGGAGGTGATGCCTTTTTTTTTTTTTTTTGTACAGTTGTTAGATTAAATTAATAATTCAAGCTTCAATATTGTAATTGTGAAGCACCACTTAGCTTAGTTAAACCGTATTTAGCAGCTTACTATTAATTTAGTGAAGATAACGTATGGAAAAGCACATACTGCAGTGACCGTCCTTATCAAGTGGTAATCTATCGGACTGATAAGAACATTGTTCATGTATAACACACCTGCACTAGCCATCGCCTACTTGAAATTATGGCTTGAATTTCCTAGCTAATTAATACATTGTAAATATTGTACAAATGTTGGATGGAATAAAATATATTATTATTATATTCAGGTTCCTGCCTTAAGCCCAGAACTATTGTGAACACTAAATCTTTTTTTTTTTTTTTTTTTTTTAAGATGAGGTCCGATTTTTACGTTGAGAGTATTATGAATTTACACTAGTCATACTCATTAGTCCACACTTTGGAAATAAAATAGAAAGTTCAACAAGTTCCAGGAAATCATTGAAGTCATGCCCAAGCAATCTTATGTTGTAAAATATACTTATATTCTCTCATATTAAATAGTTTTGCTTTATATTATAGGTTCGTGGTAAACCACTGAAGTTTAGCTAACTATTACAAGTCAAGTAATTTTGTTAATTTAAAATACTGCAGGCATATTGCTCACCTACAGTTACTAAGATTCTTGGATATGAGATGATGACATAACCTAGTGTGCATTTTAAATCGAATATGAATTATTATGTGAGTGTGGATAACCTATGTAATCTGGTTACTAACCGAGTTGGACTGTTCCTCAGAAAAGGCCACTTATTAATAGCCCAACAGCCAGGGCAACTAAGGGACCTAGAGCTTTATGTGGAATCCGAACCATGTAATGTTGATCTGATTTACAGGCCTGATACTGAGTTCTCTCCCTACACACCTCTCATCCGAAACTGATTACCACCCAACATGGACACCCCAGACCACTCTAGTAGTGTCTTCGTTAATGGCAACCATTGAGCAGACGCCATCTCAGTATTAAGAGGAACTTATCGTGTAGAACCTATCGCCATTTATTTAATACACAGATTTCCCATCCAGTGTTATATTTTCAGACTCAAAATATTAGCTGTTTATGTGGTCCGTTGTGGAGCGCTAGTGTAGTTCCATGTAAATGTAATGCAGTTTAAACCAGCTGTGGTTGCGGGCCTCATTAACTAAGCAAATTACTGGCACAAATATTCCTATTAGATGGAATAAACATTGTAGGTGATATAATCAAAGCTATCGTTTACAATCTCCACAACTTCTCCAAGTACTGGATTACAGCATTAGATCACAGTATAAGATACCTTGTGTTTTTCAGAATTTGTACTGCAAAAAGTGCAGAATATTAAAGACTTAAAATATTAGATTTTATGGCTATTAATTTTACTTATATATACTAAATAATAGCAAGGGTTAGCTGAAATTCGTTGTACAAGTATGTAGACAAAATACGGGTCAGAAACAAAAACATATAGGAATTGAATTAAATAGTGTATTATTGTAAAGTTTCACAGCCAATGTGATTGCTTAAAAATCTACATATTCTTGGAATGTTTAAGTATTAAAGTAAAAAATGACTAGAAAATGTGTATATATCAATACAACATAGTACTATCACTTAAGAATTAGGGCTACTTACACTTTATTAGAACTTAATTAAATTCAAACTGAGTGCCCTCTAACAGTTTCATTTAAATTATTTAAAAGCATGAAGTCCTAATAATTAATACAACATAAATTGTAACAATTATATAATACAACAAGCTTTTTATCACATAGAATTTAACAAGTAAAATTTGCATTGAGTATTACATTAAGGTGGCCGTTTCCCTCTGCAAAAAAATGCCAAAAACGGGTTTCTACTTCAACGATTCAGTTCATAATAATAATCGCATCTTAACACTTGAAGAGTCATTTGAAAGGCAAAGACTATTCTAGTGGACCATAAGTTGGTTTTTGTAAAAACTTGAGTATTTTTATACTTTTTCACATTTAATATATGAAACTTTAAATGTTATTCTTGATGATTTTACATTTAAAAACTCATTTAATCAACTTTTGGTTCCATAGAATGAACATTTAATAATCATGATGTTCACTATAACTCATTATAATGACAAACACAAACCGTCAAGTTGAAATAGAAAAGCATGTTTTGGTACGCTGACGGTAAAATTGCATTTAGGGACGTTGCCTTTGCAGCGATGGCTTGGCAGTTTGGGAAACAGCCACATATAGGAACAAGCTGGCAACTTGAGGTTAGGCTGAGTAAGCTTTCCTTTAAGCTGGCACATAGCTCTACTAGTTGGCATAGCATACAGTCAACTCCCGACTATCCATAGACCTGTCTAGCACTACTTCAGCGGATAACAAATATCACAGATAATCCAAGGAACTAATTTACAAGGTTGCATTTTATGGACATAATTAACTGTTATCATTTATTAACAAAGCAAGTCGTCATGTTGTAAGTTAAAAGCTTACAAAATACAGTAAAGTGTAACTAATGTAGTAACAATTCTAAAATAAAAAAGATATACACTATAATATTTTACTTAACATAATTAGTCCTTATAAAATTTAACTTACAAAAAACAATAGTCCATTACTTTCATTGCTTTTATTAATTTTTTTTATTTTTGAACAGTTTTCTTTAACCCTTTGCAATCCAAAAAGTATTGTGCTAAATACTGAAAAAAACCCTCAGTAAAAAATATTAAAATCCTAAGGCTAACTTATTTTTTAACTTTAATAAGCACTTTAGAAGGAAATAAAACATATGGATAGAATGGTGTACGGCCTACAAAAAGTTGTGGTCTGTTGTTTGTGTAAATTCTACAAACACAATTATATAAATTTCATTATTTAAATGTAAAAAAATGTTCAATAAATTTAAAAAATGTAAAGTATAAAAATATACAAAACGTATGAATAAAAATTAAAAAAAAACATGAACTTACATTATTTACAAGTGCCAATATGTTTTAAACAGTTACCATGAATGAAATACATATATTAATATATAAAAATTACTACTTGAAATTCATTGTATAAACTAATCAACCGAGGAGTTTTAGTTTGATTTAAATAAAGCTATAGTTTGATTTAAGCAAACAGTCCCGGTAATCCGAAATAATTGGGACCAAACCCATTTCGGATTACCAAATCTTTTGGATTAAACAGATTTTCCTAAACACTCTTTTAATAAAAAAATAACATAAATGATATGTCTAATATTAATACAGTACTTCAATTTTTAGCGCAATAATAGCCTGTGATAATAAGAAGGAAATAATGAACCCTTTAATCGAAGACTACATTAATCTGAGATGTGCCATAAAACTCCATTCTTCAAGACAAAAAGTTAGAGTCACTAACGGAAATTGATCCCGGGCCCAGCGCTACTTGACGCCGTTACATTTGCCACTAGTCCACGTTATCAGCTAATGGAAGTTGTGTGCATATTTCTGGCGTTCTCACGCTACCTCAGACAGCAGTGTACCCAATTCCCATCTAAGCATATATAAACCTTTAGCCATTTTTTTTAAATACAATCAACATGAGAATTCCATGATAATCTAGAATCTAACAATAGCCCTAAAAACTTTAAATTACTGTTCTCTGGAGAGTCTGAAACATTTCTATTGTAGCTAAAAGATAAATCACAGATTTTTTCCGTGTTTAATGACAAGTTATTAGCAGCACACCAGTCCTGAAGTAATGTAAAACTAGAATTTAATTTATCACTAACTAAATATTTACTAATATTACTGACCTTCAAACCCACTGTCTGTCTCTTATCAAAAATTCAAACTCGTGTGTTTACAAATTTCAGTTTTGTTATAACACAAACAGACGATGCGGCTGCCTTGATCTCGCAATAGGATACGTAGAGCAATACCCCAACGCGACCCCAGTAAATACTAAGTTTTTGAGACGCTGGCATAATTTAGTTTCGAGGGAGAGGAATTCTTTCAAAGCAAAGTAACATTTTAAAAGCCTATTAACAATTAAGTACATTAAATAATATCGTGTTGTCATTTTTAGATTTATAAAGTAGTGGTTCTTACAGTAACTGCATTTTTATTTTTCCAGAATCTTTTGGCAATTTCTTTATCGGATTAAGCGGACTTTCGGATTACCGGGACTCTACTGTATTTTGTTAGTAAACACTAACAAAACAAATGAAAGGAAATTTTAAAACATCTGATTAAAATGTTTCTGCACCTTAATTGTTTATATAAACAAATGTATTTTATTCTTGGCCATAAAATGGTTGCTGAAATAGACTTTTGCATTCAGTCAAAAATTAATATGCTGTATGAAATGTTGGGACATAAACAATTTTTATATTAAGATATTAACCAACACTGCAAACAATATATTAATTTTTGACTGAATGCATGCAATGCAATTATGTCAATGTTATTTATATTATAATACCGCTCGTCGTATGGGTTAAAAGTTGTAGAGTTCACTCCCAGGAAGGTTTGTGGTGTGGTTTTATTAACATCTGACAAGCCTTTAAAGTAACAGTATTATTTGTATAGAGTTATTTTATTTATTTAATTAATCATCAGCTGTTTAAAAAAACACAAAAACGAATTGAACACACCCAAGAGGAGTATCAATTTATAGGTATTTTCTCTCGATTCCTAATATAACATCAGATTTTAGAAAAGACTGTGTTGGTGGGTTCCACCGTCCCAAAAACTAAAATGCATTATGTTACAGTTTTTGGGTGAGCCGGTGGCCGAGCGGTCTAAGGCGTCAGGACTTTCAGGTTGGGTAAGAGAAGAGGAAATATTCCAGCGAGGCCACAGGCTGAGTTTTCTCACGAGGCCGCAGGCTGAGTTGCACAAAGGGGCTAAAAACAGAGTTCCTAAGCAAGGCTGCAGGCCGGACTTCTCTCACAAGTGTGATGGGATTGGCATGCGAACCTACCATAAACTAAATCATTACTTTAAATATTAATCCTGTAACAAGGCACGAGTAAACAGCTATTTTTATACATTTCAATTAGTAAATGTAAAAAATATACAAACAGTATGGCATTGAAAAAATAAAATTTAACATAACAATAAAATGGAAGAAGGTATGAGCTGATGTAATTTACAATATCCAATTTTTCCTGAACTGTCAATGAGTAGGTGGCTTTGACTGGTGTTTCTGCTGGACTACTTTGTACACAATATGTATGAATTGACCACAGCAACTTTCAGTAGCCAAAAAACGTTTTTCGTTACCATTTTTAGTTTTACGCATGAATTGGTAAGAAGCTATAAAATGGTCACTTCTGTCTACTGCGTTCATATTTTTGATCTAATCCAAGACAGCATTTGGCTTATACAATACAGCAGTTTGTGGCTTATTAGGCAATCTGCTTGAAACTTTAGTAATTCAACTTTTAAGTTGTTACCTTTGTATTTATTACTTAGCATGTGTACAACACGCGTGACCCTCCAAGATAAAACAAGGGTATTTACGTTCCTTTGTGCTATAATTTCACCTTTATTTAGTTTTTTTAGGTCAGGTGGCATATCTGAATGATTTGTCATAACTGTGCCAGTTAAGTAACGATTCATCTTTGACAGTTCATTTGTTAACTCAGGGCTTGATAAGTTTCTGTAGTAGGATCTGATAGGTCTTTCATCGTGATAGGTTAAAGGGCACTAGGCCAGGAATTAGTATATTGGAGAGATAGGACATCAGCAAACTTACCTTAGAAGACAAGCTCACTAACACCAGAGTAGTAGTAACACTCTCTACTCATCTGAAGAAAGTGCCAGTGGCATTGAAAATTTGTGTGTGTTTATTTTGAGTTTGTTACTACTACTCTGGTGTTAGTGAACTTGTCTTCTAAGGTAAATTTGCTGATGTCCTACCTCTCCAATATAACAAAGTAAGGATGAAAATTGTATATGTAGACATTTTTGCAAATCAGACACTACATAAACTTTCATTCCAAATTTTTTCGGCTTATTAGGGGTTGTAAATGCGAAAACTGAATTTAAATAATAAATAAGGTCTTTATTTTGAGGTTTTCAACAAACCATGCTGATTTATAAAACAACAAAGAAGTTTTATTACAGTTATTAAAAAAATTAAAAGCTAGTTTTAATTATTCATAATTAAAACAAAGTTATATATATACAGTTTACATAACTTAAATGATATGGTACTTTTATCTACTGCTATCATATCACTTGTTGTATAAAATAATTTACACATATTTTGCATGTGTTTGACAATCGGAGCTATAAGAAAACCTTTTGGTTTACTTCCTGCAATTCCTTGACCATGATTGAGAAATGTAGGCTCAAAAAAATATTCAAAAAGTAATTTTTGTAAACTTATCTCCGAACAATGCTGTTCTGGCTTCCCATTTCCTGCTAAAGTACAAAGTGATATCAGGCAGAGGAATCAGACCCATATTTATTGATGCCTAAAAAAAGCTTTCATGTCAATATCTGTAATAGGTTTACACCTATTCCTTCTAGAATGAGGAGAAGTAAACAGTTTTCCTTTTTTTGAGCAAATAAATTTGTTTCTTCTTTTATGAGTGTCATGAGGTGGACTCTGATTTACATTGTAAATGGAATTGAAACTGAGGGTCCAGGGTGATTGTCACTACCATCAATCTAAACTGGCTTGCACTTAGTTTGTAGTTTTTTTCTTCCTAATGTTGGCAAAAGTTCATCTTTATCACTTTCATCTTGGTTGTCACTAATTGGGAGTGGTTTAGAAGAAAGTCCATGAATAACGTTATCGGCTCTTAAAGCATTTTATATGATGATGGGAGCTAACGCCGTTGGCTCTGCAAAGGTTAAAACAGGCATCTGGTAGGGCACGGTGGAGGTAGGGGTGAGAAGGGGTGGCTAATTGAAAAGACCTGCTCCCTCTCTCTCTCTGGCAAAGAGCGAGTGTTTCCCAGGCGTCATGGTGAAAAATGCATGCCTGATCACTGTACATCGTAACCTAATTTTAACCACTCATGAGAAATGGATAATTCACCATAGGCCCATTATACTACAGTATATAAACTGTTTATGCATATTCTATATTTAATAAAGGTTTTTATATGCTTAATTATATCAGTATTTTGTAAACTTACATATTCTCTGGGTTGCCATGGATAAGCTGCAATGTGGATTATGCACCTGCGGATAGTCGGGAGTTCACTGTACTTAACTAACCCTTACCACCATGCACTTTAAGATAAAACTGCTAATGTGCAAATAAATGATATTTCATTTACAAAAATTTATTTTTATACTGCTTATTTTCTGTGTATATGGTTACATGCAAGTATAGATTAAAACTACACTGTAATATAATCTTTAACTAGAATTTGTGTGCTTCCTATGTTTACATTCAAAGGAATCATAACAAAATAAGGAAGAATTAAAGTAGAAACAATGTAAAGAAAATAAGGTAAAGGTGGTGTTGACCCAAAAGGCCACAGCCAGATGCCCCTTCTTGATCCATCTCTAATGTGATGAGAAAAGATGGCGACCCAAGTGATCCACCCAAACCTCCAAACTTTCTGAGACTCCATAAACCAGCCAACAACAAGGCATATCACCAGGATCAGTACTGGAAGAGTTGTGCAGTGGAATGGTGGCCTCTTATTACCAAGTTGTATGGCATTCTGAAAAAAATTAAATGTATTAACTGTTACTAGTATCATAATATTTTCGCAATTATTAACTTTTCTTTCAAGGAATAAACATGGTTGAATATAACTAGAATCTATATTTTCCTGTGACAACCGCGTTAAGATACTATCTATATTATGTACACGCTGAGACTGCCCTTCCAGCTTTTATAATTGGTGGTGGGGTGGGGACTTGACATGAGCTGACGTCGTTAGCTCGGCAAAGATTAAAAAAACGCATCTGGTAAGGGCACGATGGAGGTAGTGGTTAGGAGAGTTGGCTAATTGAAAAGACCTGCTCCCTTCCTCTCTCTGACAAAGAGCGAATGTCTCCCAGGTGTCATGGTGAAAAATGCATACCTGATCACTGTACATCGTAACCTAATTTTAACCTGTACTGAAAAATGGATAATTCAACATTGGCCTATTACACTACAGTGTATAAACTGTTTATGCATATTCTATAGGTATTTAATAAAGGTTTTTGTATGCTTAATTATCAGAATTTTGTAAACTTACATATTCCCTGGGATGCCGCGGATAAGCCGCACTGTGGATTATGCACCTGCGTATAATAGGGAGTTCACTGTACTTAACTAAACTCTTCCAACATGTATTTTGAGACAAAACTGTTAATGTGCAAATAAATGATATTTCATTTACAAACATTTATTTTTATACTGCTTATTTTCTGTGTATCTTGTTACACGTAAGTATTCTCAGTCCCCATAGATTAAAACTACACTGTTAAATAATCTTTAACTAGAATTTATGAGCTTCCTGTTTGGCAGGTACACCGGGGCGGGGGCATGACCCACGTGACCTACGGTCATTAGACGAATACACATATATATATATATATATATATATATATATATATATATATATATTGTATCCAAAACCTAGTTTAATATTGCTGATTAAGGATACAAATGCAATTAACCCAACTACCGGTGACCGTCGGAAATCCAACAGTCAATCATTGCCGCAAATAAACTAGTTTCTATGGTAACAATAATGTTTTATCTGCAATATAGATTATATACAATTCATATCTATTGTATTTGATGACTTTGAACTGTATGTCTAGAAAATGTTATTGTGAACACAAATCATATTTTAAATCACAAAAATAATGAAAATTACATTTTTTATCAAGTTATAAACAGAATTTGTGTATTGAAAAAACTTTGTGAAAAAATACCTTGTTCAAACGCATGTATAAAGTATAAAAACATTTTTGGGATTTTTTTCTTACATAGGCCTACATTATTGTAGAATATCTTATTCTGAATACGTAGATATATAATTTGTTGGGGTTTATTTCAAAATAAATTTAGTAATTGCGAAAATATAAGCAAGAAAAAACGTTTATAAGCAAATGTTATTCATTATTTCTTAGTTTATAAATGACCAATAATGCTATTGTTTGCCACAATAATATAGGATGAACCACTGATCCTTTGTCTTTACAAGGAAGAATTTCTTTGTTCGATAAATTGATAACAATGGACCACCTGCTACGGGGAGAGAGGGATCAATGCTACTCTGATGGGATGAGGCAACTCCTTGGACCTACTTCAATGTTTTCACATGGCTACCACTACTAACCTAAGGGGCGAAATAACACTACACTTACACCATCGGATTCGTTTTTTTTTCTTTCAAGGTTTTTTTTTCATTTAAATTTATCAATAAATAAGCTTTAAAGACTAAATTGTTAATAAACACATTTTGTGCCACTTGCCCAGTAAAAAATAAGAAAAATGCATTTGTAACGGGTACGAGGGAATTTTGTTTTTTTTAATTTCCATTCGGCGGAAAGAGCTGCTAGTGAGACTAACGGAAAGAGAAGGAGATTAGTTTTTGAACGCCCAGTTTTCTGCAAGATGGCTTGTGTACAATATTTGTCACAGAACAATTTTAGCCCGTGAAGCTGTCTGTGGCAGGGCATTGAACTGTGCACTTGTGTTCTACATTCATTTTCCGCTTGGCATTTATTTATTATGGCAGTTATCAACATAAACCTTTATGATTTGTGAAGATAATTAAATTCTGCATCAAATAGTACTAATTTCAATATGCGACTTTCATAAACAAAATTGTGGCACGCTTTTAATCAATCAATGGCACATCAGTTGCCTGGATCTAAGTTTAATAAGGAGCCTTGAAATTATATTTCCTTCATTTTTATCCATCTTAACAAAATATATGTCTAGTAAGAATTTAATTGTCAAAGAAAGTTATGTAGACCAATATATAACAAAAACTAATAGCCTACAGTGAAAAAGGCAAATTGTCACAAATATATATACAAATACTTTCTCACGATCGGGCACAAGTGGAAGCTACCTCCACATTGGTCACTTCATCGGGTGTGTTTGGAAATTACCTCCAGTCCAGTCTGGAACTTACTGAGAAACTACAGATCGCAACATTCCTTATTTTATCACCGACATGGAGGTAACCTCCAGCAGTATGTGCCCAATGGAGGATTAATGAAATAGCAAAAATAATAAGAATAATAATAATACTAGTTTACAAGTTTTAAAATTGATAACTTGCATAAACTTACCTTCAACTTCAATGATTTTGCCATTAAAAAGTGATCTACATCAATTATTGATGCAATGAAACCACATAAAAACAATTCAATTACAGAATTTACTATCAAAGATGACCTTAAATGGCACTCTAATAAGACTATCAACCATGATATCACAGCAACTAAAAAATGTGTAACGTTATCAACTAGTGCGTTTATTATATCTTGATTTGTACCAGTAACTAGTAAGATGTTATCTCCAACAATACAAACAATAACCAAAAATAATGTCAGAAAGAAAAACATAATGATCTCAAGATTCCTGTTCTACAATAACAAATCTTGACTTGTACCAATAGGCCTAACTAGAAATGTATTTTCTCAATCATTACATACAATAACCAAAAAGTGTCAGAAAGAAAAACATTTAACGATCAGAAAATTCCTGTTCTATCATAACTTGAATTTGTATGTTTATCACAAGATGAAAAACTAACAAACAATTTTTAAATTGGCCTGGGACTTAAATCTCACTAATAATTTAGATCATCACTAACTTGAACCATGATTCATGTACAACCTACTAACCTATCCTAATTCAATTAATTTACAAGCGAAGCGTCTCCCTCCCAGATAAAATGGTCAGAAAAGTATCGGGACACTTTTGTTAAGTGGAGGGGGAAAGGAGAGGAGAAGCTTTTCTGCTTTATGGTGCTCGCATAGTGAGGAGGTAGAGGTGGAGGTGTAGGTGTAGGTGGTGGTGATAGTATCGCATGGGACAAAATGTTTACCACACTGCTTTTACGTCACCCCTCATACAGCCAGTCTGTCTTGCAATGCCTAATGAGCAACTACTTTTTTTATAGCTTAATTTAATTAATAATGATTGATGACAGTAGTGATGAAATGTCGTCAGGATGTAAGTGGTGGCTAGTTAGTACTTTAAGTAATCGTTCGTTCAGTGCTCATCCGATTAATCAATTGCGGCAGGACCTTGGCGAATATCATCACCTTTTTATGCAGCTTTGAAGACTCTTTACTGTCACTTGGTTAGGTCCCATCTTGAGTATTGTTCAACCGTCTGGTCACCGTATCAGGATTTCCTTATCGAAAGACTGCAATCCATTCAAACTCACTTTATCCGGCTGGTGGGTCTACGACTGGGTTATCGCTTCTCTGAAGTTCCTGTTGATGAATTGGCTGTAACACTGGGCCTGCAATCGCTAGAATTGCGAAGAAGGACATCTGATCTTATGTTTCTTTTCAAGATCATCAATGGTAAGATTCGCTGTCCGGAACTTCTATCACTGATTTATTTCCACGTTCCAGCTTCTACCAGATCCAGGGAGCTGTTTGCCAGAACACACCACACCACATCATATGCACAACACAGTACCATGGTTCGGTTGCAACGCACAGGAAACACCCTACCTTCAGACATTGATTTCTTTAACTGTAGTGCTGCTCGGTTCAAGAAGATGATCACCCGGGGAGAGAATGATGAATCTTGAGGCTTTCTCCAGCTATAGCTCACTCAATCACCACCACCACCCTTACCAATGTTGTAACTTATTATTTCATCACACTCATTCGCATATTTTTGCTATTCATTCACACCCATTGCAGTCTATAGTCATCTTGATTATCAAACCGTTCATCATGTTATGTGTATTTATTTATATTTTCGTGTTAGAATTTGCATATTTGTTAGATATTATTATGTTACATTTACTAAATATTTATGCTTGTTATCGCTAATATCACTTATACTATATCAACACAAATTGTTGAATTTATTGCATATATTTATATGTACATGTTAACTTGGTTGTTCTCAATTGTATATTGTTATCCAAATAATTCTTTAAGCACAGATAATTACCATATTTATTAGCCTCTGTTCTCAATTTTTCTGTTCTCTATTTTTAGCTTAAATTTTCTTGTATACTATTTTGTTAAAAAGGCATATGCCGTTAATAATAATAAATAAATAAATAAATAAATAAATAAAAAACTACCCAGACAAATTTAAAGAATACTTGAGAACGACTCCAGAAACTTTTGTGTATATGTGTGAAAGAATATCGCCAAAATTAGATAATCAAAAGAAGTACTGCAACCTTCAAGTTAACGCTATCAGCGCAGAAGAACAGCTTGTTATAACAATCAGGTAAGTTAAAAAATAAACTGTTAGTAACAAATGTTGTTATTGTTATGCAAGGTGTAGCTTTGTTAGAAATGAAACTATATAAACATGGAAAAAACTCAAAAGTTTATTGAATTACATACATTATATTAGTGTGATCAAAGGTGAAATGAAAAAAAAAGTTACATTGATTTATATATGGTAAGGAATGTGTCTTCATTTTCAAGATAGTTGTTTGGTGATATAACAGATGGACTGGAGGATGTATTTTCATAAGGGCTAATTGTCCACTGCCGGGTTGAAGTAGTGGTGTACTGCGGCGTAGGTCTATCCATTTCATGGTGTTGTGCTGAATAGTTTGAGTTGGGTGACGGTTCAGGAGTGTAAGCCATGTCAAAGAGAAGTTGTTGTACTTTCATGCGAAAGAGCATTTACTTCCTCGGATCCAAGGTTTTTACGTGAGGTAAAAGGGAGTTAAAGAACCCAACGTCTTCATCATTTTTGTTATCATTTCTGTTGTCATCTTTATTTTGTTTTAATTTTAATTTTTCCTTCTCAAGTTGTACCAATTCTTGTCCAATTGCTGCCTGAGTGGTTATTCTTTTTTTAAATCCTGTCCTAGTATAGGCTTGTGGCTGAGCAGTGGCATTTTTATGTGTAATACTGGCGTCTTGAATCCGTGTAGTGGTGGTGGAACGAAGACTGTTGTCTTGAATCTGTGTATTGTTGGTGGAACGAAGACTGTCGTCTTGAATCTGTGTAGTGGTGGTGGAACGAAGACTGTCGTCTTGAATCTGTGTAGTGGTGGTGGAACGAGGACTGTCGACTAGCTGTTCAGGTAACTGGGTTTCGTCCATGTCGTCATCGTCCAAGTCGATGTTGGAGTCAGCATCTTCATTTGCTGCATGTAAGTTACCCGTTGAAGGCCGGGCTGTAAACTGGTCCTTGAGGAACGTCAAGATCTCAAAATACTTCCAAGTGGGTGTTTCAGAAGCTCCAGAACCAGACTTCAATGTTCTATTGAATTGCTTCCGAAATTCTTCTCAAATTTTTCCAAACTTGTTTCACAATCTTTTCTGAAACAAAACAGGATTATTAGGCATACATATTTTCGAATGTTAATTACAGAAATAATTTTGCACGCATTATTACGATACAATGTTATATTGTTACATTATGTTTTATGTTGTAGGTATCTGGCAACTGGAAGCAGCTTTAAAACTCTTGGATTTTCATTTCGGATGGGAGACAATACAGTGGGAAAAATTGTGAAGAATGTTTGCCAAATGTTATGGGAGACATTCCAACCAGAGCATATGGTAGTCCCAACAACTGCAGATTATCAACACACTGCACAAAGGTTTGAAAAGATTTGGAAATTTCCAAACTGTATTGGAGCTATAGATGGTAAACATTGTAGAGTTAAATGCCCGTCCCATTCCGGTTCAATGTACTTTAACTATCGGAAATTTTTTTCAATCGTTCTACAGGGAGTTGCTGATGACCACTATAAGTTCTTATGTGTAGATGTTGGTGGTTTTGGAAAACAAAGCGATGGCGGTACCTTTCGGCCATCAGATTTTGAAAGGCTGTTGGAACAAAACAAATTGTGTATTCCTGGAGAAAAGTATTTGCCGAATAGCAATATAAAATTATTGCTGATAACGCTTATCCTTTGCTCGAAAACGTTATGAAGCCTTATAAGAAAGTGCTTGAAGAATCACAGGAAGTGTACAATGGCCGGTTAACAAGTGCCAGAAAGACTATAGAATGCGCTTTTGGCATACTCTTTGCTAAGTGGAGAGTTTTAAGTGGTTACATTGAAACAACCCCTGAGACTACAGATGATATAATAAAAGCTACGTGCATTTTACACAATTTGGTAATTGATAAGGATGGTTACTCCGGTACAAATGTGTCGGACTTACCACCGATTCCTACTGCATGCAACTTACGGCCAGTGGGTCGGTCCAGAAAAGCTCTTTCTAGGTGAGCCAAAGAAGTCAGGAACAGCTTCAAGGAATATTTTGTAAATTACTCTTAAACAAAGTAAAATATTCAGTTTCATTAGTGATTGTAATTAAATGTTACATATACTGTACTATAATAAAGTATTAATATGTATGCCTAAGTGTGTTATATATTCCCAGTTTTAAATTTATTATACTAATGTAATACATTTGGAAAGTAAAATCGAGAAATCCCTGATTATTTCCCTGAAAGGTATAAAAAATTATGCTGTTAAAATGAATAGTTACCAGTGGAATTCAGTTCTGCAGCTATGGCCTTCCATTCTTTGTCCAGAACGTGACGGTTGTGATGATGTGTATGTCTGTTATCCCACAGTGGAGGACGGCATTGCACAGCAATAATAACTTCTTCCTTCATTTCGCACAAAAATAAAGTACGCGTAAATCACACAGTACACAACATACAATAGCAAGTGGCTCTGACCTAGTGAGTGGTGTGCGGCGGCAGGCGGGGGCCGGTGAGGCGACGTCACGTGACCCTGAACGGACCAATCACAGAGAAGTGGCCAGCAATGCCGCGCGCTAAGCGGCGAGGTAAATCAAACAAGTTTGTTCTCTAAAGTCATCCAGCTAGACCTCTTTGCAAGCGGCGAGCTCCACATACACCGCCACCTCCTTACTATGCGCGCACCCGTATACGCAATGGATTTGTTTTACCTCGCGGTTACGGTGACCTACACCTCCAGCTACACCTCCACCTCTACCTCCTCACTATGCGAGCACCCTTACAGAGGCAGAGGCATCACTATCACTATCGAATGCACGCGAATATTGATGGAGATGCCCTAAGTGTTTACTATATCGGGGTTGTGTCTAGTTGTAATAGCATAGTCCTTATTAGTAGTATGTATAATAGAACGTCTGTATGGTAGTAGTGTTTGTTTATTATGAGCATAATCGGCCGTCAATAAATCTGTAACTCTTAACCACTATTTGTATTCATTTTACGTTTTATTAATTTACGTTCCACAAAATAGGTTGAAACCTACTGTAGGTGATATTTTTGTTAACATGCCTGTATTATTGTATTGGGAATTCCCAGGAGATTTGATGCTCCAAACTTATTTTTTTTATTTATTCATAAGACGCCGATCGTCAAGATATGGGCGAATATGGATTTCGAATGAGTGTGATGAGTGTAGATGAACGAATGTAGTCATTGTTACAATCTAAGGCCGACTATTCCTTAGAAAGTGTCATTAATTAATAGCCCAATGACAAATGAACAGCCGGTGGTTATCAGCTGATCCTTCTCAAAATGTATTGACTCTGATTGGGATCGAACTGAGAACCTTTAGCACATGAAGCTGGAATTGAACCAACTACGCTACCGACCAATCTTTAAATTATGTAATAGGAATCTCCCGTTAACCGGAATCTCCTTGCTACAGTTGAGGGCAAGGAACATGCATGTCGGCACTGGTGGCGCAGTGCTGTAACCCAGCTACATGGGGACAAAGTGTTTGGGAGATTGTAGGCGATAGGTTGGATTCTCGGTCCTCATAATACCGACATGGCGTCCGCTTGATGGCTGCTATCGGCGTGGACACTACTAGAGAAGTCTGGGGTGTCCATGTTGGGTGGTAATCATAGTGCGGATGTTGTGTGGGGGATATAACTGACTATCAGGCTTGTCAATTTAGCTGAAAATCAGACCAGCACTACGTGGTTTGGATTCCACGTAAAGCTGTAGGTCCCTTAGTTGCCATGGCTGTTGGGCTATTAATAAATTGCCCTTTCTTTAATTCTTCAAGAAGAACAGTTGAACTCAGTTAGTAACCAGACTACACTCATCCACACTCATCCTACACTCATATAACCATTCATATTCACCTTAAAATACCAACAACGTAGTGTCGGCGTCTCATATGTAAGAATAAGCTTTGTTTCCCTTGATCCTAAGGCGTTTCTACACGAGACATGGACTTCATTTTAACGAACTCGGGAAACAGGGGATTGCGGAACCTATAGGCCATGCTCTGCCACGCTTTTTGGGGAAAATTTATTCTTTATCTCTAGGGCGTGGGTTTCGAGGAATCTATCACAAAAGCACAAGGCTTAGACCTCTGGACGACAAAATGAAACGAGGCACTGGAGCAGAACGAATGTTCAGCACCCAAATAGTATACAACTCTAATTTTGAATCGAAAACATGGGTTAGTTCCGAAATGAAACAATTTTTTTTTAACGAAGCAGGTTACGGAATCGGAGATGTCATCACACACTAGCGATTACTATACAGTACAGTATATCACTAGGGACACGAAAATAACACACACGCAGTTTAAGTACACAAGCGTTTACTCACCTTGAAACACAATAACACTGAACTCACAACTCACAATGATTTGCACTACCGCAATATCCGAGTTGTTCCACACTAACTAATTGAACAATCACTCACAGACTGAGAACTCAAAACTACTGAAACTTAGCAACGGTGCAGCCGCCTTATATACATTTGTTACAATCTAGAATTTCAAGAACAAACTCGACCCGAAAGTTCCAGAAGCCATGGAACATATTACAACAAAAAGAACGTTATAGAACATTATGTCGTCAATATGTCAAAATACGACAGTATGACATCTTTTATCCTATAATTGTCAAAAGTTTAATATTAAATCATAAATAAAATAAGTTTATTGTTTTAAGTAGTCTATTTGGTAATATTTACACATAACTATTAATTGTAACATAAAAGTTGTATAGCTTCATGAAGCTTCTGGAAAGTTCTAATGTAACCTATTTGATTCTACTCATGCCTGGTAATTCAAATTATACTATTATGTAATATTTAATATATTTACAATTAATTGAGCCTATTACTACGTAGCCTAACATAAAATAACATAATATAGCAAATCTTAAACATGATTTGAAGGTTTTACCAAGTTAGGTTACATATAGGCCTAGTATTATGCTAACCTACATACGACAGAGAGGATGACAGCTGGAATTTCCTCAGATGCAGGTGTTAGTTGTTAGTAATAAGAAGGGAATTTCACTATTTTCCACCATAACATCTATGGGATTTGAACTAATAAAGACTTACTAGAAATATACATGGAGAGTAATTGGATGCCCTGATGTAATTTGCTTATCTGAGGATAATCTGTTTGAATTGCAGTTTGAGTCCTTCTCTCTTTTAAATTCCCGTGTCGGCTTTTTGTTGCCAATCTCGACAAAAGGGTGGAATATGCATCCTGGCAAAGAGTGGTGTTGTTTATGAACGCATTTACGTGTCTCAGTTTTGTTCAGAAAGTTTTTGTCAATTATCTGCTGTAAATATCCAGCTTTGTGATGGTGAGAGTGTTACGATAATCACTGTCTACAGAATTCCTGGACATAAATGTAAAGAATTCTTCCGCTTGATTAGAGAGTATCTTGATAGAGTAGTTCAACGAAGTTATACACTTATTATCATTGGATACTTCAATATAAATGTGTTGAGTGATCAAGTTCTCAGCAGACATTTCATTCATATCATGAAAACCTTTAGACCAAGACATATAATAACCTCTTACACCAGGGAGTTTAAGAGTTCAAAGCATGTAATTGATAACATCTTTACAAACATTGACCCTAATTTGCTAAGGAGAAACGTGGTTGTAACTGCATTGTCAGATCATCATGGTCAGGAACGTGTAATCCAACTCAACTAAGTCTAAACTATAGGTTTAGATTGACCCGAAGGATAACATCTTAAAATATTGAAACATTCAGGCGTTGTCTAAACAATGATACATGGAGTAGTGTGTTTAGCCTATAGGATTTCAATGATGAATTTACAAATCAACGTTCTTACTACTTTGGAGTTAATTTTCCTCTGGTAAAAATAAAAACACGCCCTTTTAATTCATATAGTAAAGTTGCTAGTTTGAGTCCCTAACTTCTAGAACTCAGAGACCAGCAATTTTCGCATTCACTTATGAAGGACTTAGAATCATCACATCCCTCTAGTTTGGCATACATAAAGTTAAAATGTTCTTATAAAAGTGCAATAAGGACGTTTAAGTCAGATAAGATGCTGAATAAGGTCTCTAAATCAACAAACAAATCGAAAACCATTTGGAGTATAATTAATGGCAGTAAGCTTTCTAGAGGTAAAATTCTGTTGACGTCACTTTGCTCAATTCTGAAGGTAATGAAGTCACGGATCCTGTTTGGCTTGCCAATATTTTTAATGACTTATATTTGACTATTGGCCAATACTGTGATACCGGTAGTGATATTGGCCTGAGCGAGTATGCTCAATCTTCAACACTACCATTTGTTACCAACTCGTTATTCTTGTCTCCAACCACAGAGGAAGAAGTATAGCATGTAATATTCTCTTTAAAATCTAAGTCATAATGTGGTAGTGATGGTTTCTTGTCTAAGCTTTTCAGACGGATCCATGATTTTATTTCTTTCCCGCTTTCTTATTTGATTAATTTGTAATTTTCTGAGGGCGCATTTCCTAATTCACTAAAACACGCCTTAGTCTACCCTCTGCACAAGAACGGAGAGAAGAATGTTTGTAGCGATTTGAGGGCGATCTCATTGGTTACCACCTTTTCCAAAATATTTGAGAGAATATAAGCTGTTGTCATTTCTGATGAGGAATGATGTACTTTCTCCAAGTCAATTTGGCTTCAAAAAAGGAAGATCAACCACGGACGCAGTCAACTCCGTTACTTATTTTCAAGCACAGGCTCTAGACTCAGGTGACTCAGCTTTGGGATTATTTTTCGATTGGACCAAGGCTTTCGATATGGTCGATCACAGTGTTTTGTTAAGAAACCTCATCTACTTGGCATTAGAGGTGTGTCGTACTCTTGGATATCTTCTTACCTATGTGGGAGCATACAATCAGTTCAGGTACCCTTTTTTGACAGCCTTGGATGTCAAAGATTAGCGTCATCAAAATCGACTGAGGTAATAAGAGGAGTCCCGCAGGGTTCGGTACTCGGACCAATCCTATTCTTATTGTTTGTAAATGGTCTCCCAAAGTGTATTACTAGTGCCAATGCCCAAATTTGTCTTTTTACAGACGATACTTCCCTTTCAGTCAAAGCCCCAAATCGGCTGGATCTCATGTCTCTGACTTTTAAAGAAGCGCATAAAATAGCTCAGTGGTTTCAGCAGAATCAGCTTGTAATAGTGAAAAAACTAGATTGATTAATTTTTCTATCAGGAGTTCACAGAATTTAGAACAGAATGCATCCCATTTAGGGGATGAAAAGATCTCTTCTAGTGACTATTTAAAGTTTCTTGGTATTTACATTGACATCAAACTGAATTGCCATGATCATATTGAGCTCGATTGCAAGAAATTAAGCTCAGGGGTTTTCGTTATAAGAAACTTATCAAAGTTTGCTTTGATGGTACCAGAGTAACCTTAGCTGCTTACTATGGACTGATTTAACCCTTACTTACATATTTGGTTGTTATTTGGAGATGTGAAAGTTCACGCACAAAAAGGTTTTCAAACTTCAGAAAAAACTTTATGAACGGTTTTTGAAAAACCTCGAAGAACTTCGTGTAAGTCACTTTTTAAGGAGGCTAAAGTTTTAACATTACCATTAACTTATATATATATAGAACTGCGTAATATTTGTGCATAACCATCTTCACCTTTCCAAACCAAATAATCCCCAACATCGTCACAATCTTCGTCACACCAATATAATTAAAATCCCTGCCAATAGAACTATGATAAATAAATGCTTTTTTAAAGCATTTATTTATCATTGGCATTAAACTTCTCAAGTTGCCAAACCATGTAAGGCTGCTTGGGTGTTGATCAATCTAAATAAGGTTAAAAATAATTCTTGTGATTCCAATGCTGCAACCGCAGATAATTTTAATTTCTATTTTGTAGAATCTGTAAACAAAATATTGAGCAATATCCCTGATCAGACAACAGGAAATCAAGGGTTCCGGGACATTGGCTGTATTCCCACTATTACGTCATAGTTTCAGTGGCATCATGTGAGTGAGTGTCAACGATGTGATTGCTATTGTCAACGATTTCAAAGCTTCCAACAGCAAAGATGTTTATGATATGACCATAAACTTTATAAAAAATGTTTTTGTAGTTATAGCTCTTATATTTACTCACTTGCTAAATTCCTGTATGTTTCAAGGTATGTTCCCTGACATGCTCAAAGTAGCAAGGGTTGTCCCTATTTATAAGATGGGATCCTACACTCATGTGTTTAGGTCTGTAGCTTTAATTCCTGTTTTTGGCAAGATATTTGAAGTTGTAATGTTTATGCAGTTGTACGATTACTTTGAGATACACCACCTCTTTGTCCCTGTCAAATACGGCTTCTGTAAAGGAAAATCTACCGTTACGGCAGTTGAGTCTCTTGTTGTTAAAATTCTTGAGTCTTTTGAGTCTAAAAGCCAACGTCTGTTATCCTGTGTGATTTATCATGTACCTTTGACTGTATTTCACATAATATATTAATAACAAAGCTAGAGAGGTATGGACTTCGAGACGGTGCTCTCATTTTGGTCAGATCCTACTTAATGAATAAGAATCAAGTTGTGTGTTGGAATGGTCAACGCTTATCTGCCATGTAGGTTAGCAATGGAGTTCCGTGTTAGGACCCCTGCTCTTCATTATTGCCATAAACGATCTTTATTACAATGTGCAAGGTAAAACTATTCTTTTTTTCTAACGATACCACCTCATATTCTCAGCATAGCAGCTTGCTTTCAAACTGTAAAGCATATTTAGCTGACCAAATTGTAAAGAGTCTTCTTGGAACTGTCTCTCGGTGGTTTATTGAGAACAAATTACCCCTGAATAAATCTAAGACACAGTTGTTGACATTTTCTCTCGCTCGTTATGTGGCAGTCAAAAACTCAATTGTTGCTTGGTTTTACGATTATTCGTGGCTGGTCTGAAACTCACATCTCGAGAGTCTTTGTATTAAGCACAGTCGTGTTCTTTTCCTATTGAGTAGATTGTCTAATGAAATTGATGTGCAGTTTTGAGACAAGCCTACCATTTGTATATATAGATATATAAATTGCTTTTTTTATGCCTATGTCAGCTATGTCATAAGACTGTGGGGACACTCTGGTCTTATCCATAAGGTTTTATTAATCCAGTAATGCTGGCTTTCAAGACCTCTGAAGACCTTTTTATTTAGAGAAAAATCTTTACTGTGTTTATATCCTATAGTGTATTCTTTCTATTAAGGAATCTCTTGATACTTTTGTGATTAATTCTGATGTGCATAGTCACAGAACTAGGAATAGCTGTAATCTCTTATCCTAAAACTATATTATGTGAAGGACTGAAATGCTATCTTTTTCAGGTATTAATGTGTTTAATGCCCTGCCAGTTAACATTAAAAGCTTGACTAGATATAAGCTTGTTAATCTATTGAGAAATTGGCTCTTGATACACCCACTGTAAGCATACAGTGTATCTAAGTTTTTTTGAATTGGACTTTACGACATTAACCAGACCTAAAGTGACACCCACCACACTTGATTAGAGGTATACTTGATCAAACAAGCATACATGTTTTGACTTGACTCACTTGCCTGCATGAGTATTATTATTTGTATTTATATATGTTTATAATCTCTCTTATCTCTTGAGTATTATGTGCTCAGTGTGTGTTAGTTTGCGCGTATTTTATATATATATATATATGCTAGCATGATTTTTTTTATTGATTGCTTTGTTAGTTTTAATAATTGAACATTTTGTTTATTTGACTTGTTCATGATCACAGCATCTATTTTAGTAACCATTTTAGCATGTAGCATGGCCTAGCCTATAACATGATTTGTTGAGTGGCTGAATAAAAATCATTGTATCATCGTAATTATAATGATAACGATATCACAATTATACCATAGACCTTCTATTATACCCTTTTATTATACGGTTTCAAGTCAACCGCTTAATGCTTTATAACCACCTGGTGAACGAAATGCAATAAACGCTCGATATTAAGACAACTAAATTGTAGCTACTAGTAAACACTTGATTCTTACTTCAAATTTAAATAAAAAATTAAATGCTTGATTTGTGAGTTCCCGAACAAAATTTTCAAAGGCCAGGCTGAACGATAACGTAAAAACACAAAATATCCTTGATTTAATAATTTATAATTAATTTAAACAACAGCTTAGGTATACAGTACATTAAATAGAAATTTGCGTACACTACATTAAGTTTATAAAGTCAGACTTTCAAAGCAATAATTTGGTCTAATTTATCGATTTGTATAAAATTATGGTCAACCAAATAAAACATCCAAAGACCCTACTCAAATAGTTATATCTTAATATTTATTCTTCACCAATTTCTGTGCGGGATTTGTCAGTGATTAGGCCATTTTGTCAAATAAATTGCAAAGCAATAAGTTCATGACAGGCACTGACCACATGACAAGTTACCATAGCAACGGCAAACGAGCTAACCTGCCTCCTTTCCCCCATATTGAAGGTAGGTTTCCGATACTTTTGTAACCATCGGCAGGAGATACCTGTATGACAAGAGCGTCAAACCAGTAAGATGAAAAATTACTGCCTGTTTCCATGGCAACGCCACAACATAGGCCATCTGTCGTTATCAGTCAATATAAATTCTGCTCCTACCACACTAATGCATCATTACATTGAATCACAAGTATTAAGAGGGTATGTTAAATATTTGTTTTTTTATTTGCAAGTAAGGCATAGCCTTATTATTTTTGTTTTTTATTACTACTTACTATTCTCATTACTTCAGTAAAAATTAGATAAACAAAACCTATAGAGCAAGCCATGTTTAGTGAATTCTCATCAGATTATTGAAAGCAATGGTAATTAAATTTGTTAAGTTGTTTAGTCAACTACGTAGGCACAATTTTTATCGATTAGACACTTATAAATGCAGACATTGTATTTGGTTCAGCCCTATAATTATGTAAAGGTGACTTATGTTTAACATATAAGGCCAGTTTTCTAATAGAATTGTATTTAATCATTAGTATTCTGAAAAAATATTGGAAAAATAAGGATTCAATCTACTTTTGTCTTTACGTTTTTTATGTTTGTGTGTCAATAAAACAGTGGTTGTTTGAAATTGTAGATTTGCACCACATTTACATCTGGAAATCCTCTACAAAGGTAGACTACACATTTCTACCTAGATTGTTCTAAGAACAACTTAAATAGTGCATGTACAATGTTACATGCTTCAAGTTGAAGGCTTCTTTTGATCTTTTTTCTCTTTGAGGGGACGTATAACATGTTTTAAAACATTATTTGAATTTTCTGTGACACTTGTAACAAAACATAATGTTTTATAAACTTGTCACATAATGTAATCCAGACTTAAGGCGTATGATAAGAGTAAAAACATATTTATTTATGATTCCAACGGTAGCCTACATCATCATTTACATACAAATCAAACAATGAATAATACATCCACATCAAAATGGCAAATAAAGAAAATACTATAAATCTTACAATAAGCATCAACATCTGCATGAGAAGCAACAGTAACCAATCTATATAACAGATAACACAACAAAACAGTAATGATAATATACAAAACATAAAAATATACGGTAATTTATGACATCAACAATAACATTCTTAATAGCTAGTTTTTAATAAATAATTAATTAATAAATAGAACAATCTGAAGGTAACATGCTTATAAGAATTAATAGTAACTGGACAGCACCACCCACACAAATTCAGCCAGAATAGGCCTATATCATTGAAGTAATCTTTACCTTTAAGGAGGCAATGTTTCAAAGAAAAAAAAAACAAATCAGTTCGCTGCAGTCTAAACAAACCACAGTTATAGGCATAATTGGTGGGTTGATATGTTCGACCAAACACCGTCCTGGATCTGTTCCTCTAGTTACGTGGATGTTGATATATTGAAGATCAGGGCAATCCATTGTACGTTTGAACAGATGAACCAGGTTGCAAAATTTACGCCTGAGGTGTAAAGGGTGTAGGCCCAAAGCACTGCTCCAACTCTTCGAATGGCACACCATGGTGATCACAGCCCATATGGACTCCCAGACCTCTCAAGAAACAAGCCAGCCAAGCCTAACTCCATTCAGCTGATCCAAGTGGCCAATCTGATATGGACACCAAATTACAGATCCAGATTCCAGAATGGGGCGAACCAAAGACTTTTACAGTTCAAGGAGACTCTGTGGAGACCTGAAGTGTCCAGTAGATCTAAATATGAAACCCAAGAGAGAGTATGCTCTGAATACAATGCTTAAGACCTGTTCCGATGGGTTCAGTGATGAGGTTAGTATAATACCAAGGTATTATATTCAAGGCAGTTAACCCTCTATCTGCCTATTAGATTTATCATTGTTACCAGGTGATTTTTTGTGCATTTACAGACTTTTTTAAATACATAAAAAATAGTAACATTTTTTAAAGCGACTTGTTTTGTATAATTTTACTTACTGGTAGTAAGTATATCTTATAGGAGTGGTGCCTCGTGATGAGTTTCACCTCCTTTCATGTGCTTCCATTAATTTGCCTTAACTAAATCCATATATTACTGATTGGTAGTCGTTCGGGTAACTTATTCTCATAGATTTCAAATAATCTCTATCTTAACAATTTTAAATTGTTCTCTTATCCTTAAAATATTATAACTATTTTGTCTGTCAAATCAAATCACCATATTTATTTATATTTCAAATGTAAATAAATTGTAACTATACTGTATCAAAAACTCAAAGAAGGTACAGGCAAACATCTCTTAACCTTAGAAGCAATACTGAACCAACAGCCAACAGAACACAAGATACAACAGGTATGGAACTCATGATTAGACAATTGCAATATACGGTAAGTTGAAATAGTTATTTGTTTATGGACTTACAAAGCTTATCATGTAATATGCCTCTTTATAATGTAAACAGACACAAAATTCAACAGTTTTCTTGTAAAATGGATTTTATGGTACTTTTACATTGTGTATTTGAAAGTACTTTAATTTTAGTTGGAAGAAAATTTACCATTAAAATGAAAGCTCTTGTGTGTTTTAGTATATGACCTAGAATTATTAATTAAAGCATGTCTACTACGAGTGAAATAATTATGTTAGGAAGTGTGATCACCATGTTCATTTAAATTGGTTTTAATAAACAATAGTCGCTGAAAGACTCTGAAGAAACAATTAAAACTTAAAAACTTTAAAGAGATACCTGCATTAGGGCCTTTTTTAACACCTACCATTGCTCTCAGGGCTATTTTTTGCAGTATGAAAATGCGTTTTATGGAAGATATAGTAAAATGTTATTGTGATTACTTGCAAAACCTTCCATAGAACGCTTCCAACCACAGAAAGTTCCCAAATATACCCAAAAATCTAATACCAGAACAATGAAAGCGGTTTGAAGTCACACTGTTAATCTACATCAGGGAACATGCAAATTCCTGCTAATTTTTGTTTTGCACGAACATTATTATTACACATGAAGCTATTCTGATCAATTTTAACAAATTGATCAGATGTTATAACAGTAAGTATTTAGTGTTATTTATAATGTGGTTTATGGTAATCCAAATAACTGATCTTGCTCATATTATGGAAGCCTTTTTGTACAAGATTTATACAATTTGAAAGAATGTCTATTTAATGTGATACCAATATTAAGTGAGTTTGAAAAAAAACAAAGTATGCAAGTAATGCCTGTAGGTGACATAAAAAGTTAAGGTGAGGTTACCCATTAATCCTTTACCTCCGACATACAACATAATTATGGTACTGTATGTCTTTCAACAGAATTACGCCGATCATTATGCATTCAGATTATGTATGTTATAGGACGGTGCTTAAATTACCAGGCTAATTCAAACTAATAGTACAAGATTAAATTTAATGTAAAACTCTTAGTGTATTCTGTCTTTTAATTAGATGATTAAAGTGCATTAGTTCAGTTTGTGCAAAGGCAGTTGATATGAAATCATTATAAATATAATTTTCATTTGCTTCTAGTGCTATTTTCATGAGAATAGATTAACAGAATAGATGAGAAAATAAATCACAATGGAGCTTAGTAAGGAATTAAATGATGAGGGAAAAAATGAAGACTGTTTTCATCTTCAGGAGAGATCTACTAAATCATGGGTAAGCATTAAAGTGCAGAAACCAACTCTTTTTGTTTTATACTATAATTGTTGAAATGATACAAGAATAACGAACAAATTGATTTTTAGTTTTATACATAATGGAAAATATATGAATTAGCAAAATTATTTGAAAAGACGTCTACTAACACAATACACAGGAAAATATAAAAACACAATGTACAAATGTTCAGTGCCAATGGTATCTTATATGGTCTTTCTCCTCATCCAAAGAAGGGGACCAGTAGCACTGAACATTCGTTTTATTTGTTGTGTTTTTGTGTTTTCCCGTGTATTGTGTTAGTAAACTTAACTTTTCTTCTGATAATCTATTACCTCCTGATTGATTTCATATCTATTATCTATTCTTAAGATGCTAATTGTATGATATGGGCGAATATATATTTTGAATGAGTGTGATGACTGTAAGGTTGACTATTCCTTACAAATTGTCATTAATTAATAGCCCAATGACAATGAAAATCCTGTAGCTATCAGATAATCCTTGGTGACTTTTGGATCTTGTTCAAAATATATATACTAAAGATTTTATTTTAATTGTTAATAACAAACCATATGATATATATAGCTGATCATCCTTTCCACAGCTGATCCTTTCCAAAATTTGTTATGACTTTAATTGGGATAAAACCTTTTTGAGAACCTTTTTCTTATAAATCTGGACTTAGTCAACTATGCTACGGACCAATTATATTTTGTATAATTTCCACCTACAACTTAACTTGTAATTTTCAGTTTTACAGTTATATCCACATTTTCCACATCAAGAATATCTTCATTAATGACACTAAACCAAATTTATATTACTAGATTACATAAAACAACTATTTTATTGACATTTGTAGAGCAGACTTATTTCCTTTAGTGACTTTGTTGATTCCTATCCCTCCCATTAAACTAAATCTCTTCCAATGTCATGTTTAATATCTTCTTTAATTTAATCTTTTTATTTTAGAAGCTTATGGTTGGAATCCATACATAAATTAGTCTATCGTCAGATAAACCCAATTGGAGATTAAATTTATTATAAGTTTAACAACCATAGCTATAAGCAACATATCACACACTGTACATTTATTGCACTACTTTCTTCTTTTGCAAAAAAAGTTTATATTTCTAAAAAGTCTTCCTCAATGAATTGGCTGTAAATAATCATTATTTATTCAGATACAGTTTAAATCTATGTTGTCCTAAACAAACTTATTTCTTTTTTTATGGCATGTTACACATTTTTAAATTTGTTTCATTACTAACACTTCAGAGCGGTTTGACGTAGTCATGTTTTATTAGCAGAAAAATAATGAGTTACCTTTCTGTGTTCAATGGGACGAGCGGTCTAAGGCGTTTTGTACTGTAGCCAGGTACAACACATAGGATCATCAGTTTGAATCCAGCTGTGGATAGTACTTTTTTCCAAACAATTTAATAGTGGCACTGGTCTGTGATGTAGAAGTGTAAGGCCCACCTTACATAAACAGTGTCCGGCATGACAGGTGGAAGTCGACAGGATCAGTTTTTCTATTATACAGTAGTTGCACGGAACAACATCTTTTTTGAAAATTTTTATTGAGAGTAAGAAGAGGAGAACATGTTTATCTTGTTTTTTAAACTATTTAAAAAAATGTATTTAGACTTTACATAAGGGACAGAACGTTTTAGGATAACAATAAAAATACAGTTTACTGAAGTTAAATATCCACACACAAAATTTAGTAAAGTTGACAAAACCCTTTAGCTGTCCAGCAAAAATACAACATTTCCCAAAAGAGTTCAGAGTTTCAACATGTGAAGTTCCCAAAAATGTTTAACTAAAACCGGTGCAAGCTGCAAGACTGCATATCAACACAATGTTTATCTCATCAGCACTAAATAAAACAGTAAAAAAATACTTGAGTTGATTTTTTTTTAGGAAAAGAACCCTAATTCACTAAAATTTCAAGCTTAATTTTGTCTTTTTATGAAAAAAAAGCAAAATTACTATGGAACAACAATATATTGTTGCAAAATGCTTTTCGGCAGAAACATGTAGCACAATGTATTGTAAAACGGTTATCAGTAAAAACATGTAAAAGGATATATCATCCAAAAAGAGCCTAAGAGTTAAAAATGTACTAGTTCAAAATTATTTTATTTCTTTTTTTTGGAATTTTAGTTTCTAACACCTTTTAAAGAAATTATGACAGTATGAGGAAGAGATACAATTAGAAGAATGTAAAGAAGATATGGTAACGGAGTCGATCCAAAAGGCCATAACCAAATGCCCCTTCTCAACCCATCTCTGACGTGATGGGAGAAGAATGAGATCCAAGCGATCCAGCCAAACCTCTGAGTTCTTGGAGACACCAGGACCCTACCCACAATAAGGCATGCCAAAAGGATAATTACTGGCAGTGTTGTACAATGAAGTAGTGGCCTCTTCTTGCCAAGATTAAGAGCATCCTGGATAATTGCAAATAAAATATAAAGTAAATGCATACTGTAATGATTCTATTAAATATTTAATACTAGAAAAATAATATATCCTCTGGTTTTTATTTCCACTTTCTTTGACCTGATCAGAGTTGTAAAGCTGTTGTCACTGTTTTTTATATGAAGTAAGTAGTGACAACCAGTGTGAAATACTCCTAATTTGATTTGATTTTGTTCAATCTTACCTTAATAATTACAGGCAGATGACCTGTAACATTTTAGAGACAAATAGTAAACTGGTTTGTTCCACAGGGTCATAGAAAACTATTTCTAATTTGAATGTAATCAGGATGTATTGTTGCAAATTAAATAATTTGCTCTAGACTTAATTATCAGTAAAATTAAACTCTACACTTTGACATATGTTCTATTTCAATACAGTAATGTTCAACACAATCGGCCTACTTCACCTAATTGTTGTATGATAACAGATTATTTATTACTGAACAAAGAAAAATCACTAAATATGTTATTTTAGCAAAACAAAATCCACTACTCTAGTGTGTTTCGCCTTTTCAGAAATCAAATTTGATAGGAAATCTCAGATTCTACTTAATTTAAATTTAAAATTGTATAAGAAATAATTTTGCAAACGCAGACTTACTTTAAAAGCTTTTTTTAAATTATAATCAAAATCACCTAAGCAACTTTTAAAGTTTGGGATCTTGTAAAACAACTGTGATATGATATACAGTTTGTTCAATAATTTTGTCATCTGTGTTTTTCCAGTTAATTTACTGTAAAGTTATTAATTATGAACTGCTATAATTGAAAAGTGGTAAAATAAGACCCTTAACAGTGAAAGTCTGATATATAAAATCAGTCTGACTGGCTTGATTACAGAAGTATCAGACCATGATGCACAATTATTAAAATTGACATCCTGGAGTTTACCAAAGAGGGGAATGAAAAGTAACAACAATTATATAACAATGATGAGCAGAAATTTCTCTAATAACAATATATAAACCTTTGTTAATATGATTTCTATGGAGGATTGGCTTAATGTTTATTATGCTAATGTAGAGTCTAAATTTGATGTGTTTTTTGATATCTTTATGTACTATTTTAACTTGTGTTTTCCTAAGGTCAAAAAAAGAGGTTATGAAAGTACTAATAAGTGGATTACCAATGATATTACTGAATATAAAAATGCATTAATGGAGTTAAGTAAAACAGCTAGACAGTATACTATTAATAGTAATGAGGTCTTATATGATATAAAAAACAAAAAAAGATTTTAAGAAATAAAGTCATTACTGCAAAAAAACATTATTATGACAATCAGATTATGCAGGCTTCAAATGTTTCCAAAACAACTTGGAATATAATAATAAGGAAGTGGGAAATAAAGTAAAGCAAACTCACAATGTCAATATCAACCTCAACAATGTTAAAAATAACAATCCTTTTCTCATTAGTGAAACTTTTAATAATTTTTTTACTAATGTAGTTGCAGAACAAGTGTTGCCTAAACTTTCACCAGTTAATATATTACCTAAACCTGTTTTTGATAAAACTGCACAGTTTGTTCCAAAGAGTGTAAGTGAAACTGACATTGAAAATATAATAATATCTTTTAAAAATAAGTTTTCGACAGGATATGATGACGTACCAATGCCTGTAATTAAGCATGCTAGGCAATTTTTAAATAAGCCTTTGGCACATGTGATTAATTCTTCTTTCATATCAGGAATGTTTCCAAACAAATTAAAAATTGCGAAAATAAAACCTCTGTTTAAAAAAAAATGATCCAGGTGAAGTAGAAAATTATAGACCCATTTCTCTACTGACATGTTTCTCAAAAATTTTTGAAAAAGTAATGAGTCAACAAATTATTAGTTTTCTCAAGTCAAATCAACTATTAGCTAAAGAACAGCAAGGATTTAGATCAGAAAAATCTGTTATTACAGCTGGAATAGACTATATTGAATCAATAATTGACTCATTAGATAAAGGTGATCTGGTGGCAGGTGTTTTTATGGATATGACCAAGGCTTTTGACAGTGTATCACATCCGTTGTTGTTAGAAGTACTGTCTAGCCTTGGTATTTCTGGAACTAGTTTATCATGGCTAAACTCATACTTAAATGGAAGAAAGCAGTTTGTAGAAATTAAGCATGTTGATCTTTGTAATAAAATGGTAAATGTGCATTCAAAGCTAAGTGAAGTAAAATATGGAGTTCCACAAGGTTCTGTGTTAGGACCACTCCTATTTATTATATATCTAAATGGGTTGCCATTATTAGGAGATGAATATACAAAAATGTGCATATATGCTGATGACATAAATATTAAAATTCATGGTAAGACACTAAATTCAATAGAAGTATCATCTTTTGCCGGTATGACTAATTAAGGAATATCTAAATAACTTTAATATGTTAATCAACTATGAGAAAACTAAATACATGGTATTTTCTCCAATTTGTAATAATAAAGCACATGAATTGCAAGTTTTAATTGACGCACCACACGTCACACACTTCGCACACGTCACACACACACACACACACACACCCACCCGCCCACCCATACACGTACAATGGTAGTAACCCACCCGCCCACCCATACACGTACAATGGTAGTAACCCACCCGCCCACCCATACACGTACAATGGTAGTAACCCACCCGCCCACCCATACACGTACAATGGTAGTAACCCACCCGCCCAGCCATACAAGCACGGTGGTATTATGGTATGGGGTGTATGGGTCATTATGACGTGTGTATGTTGGAAAGTGTTGACTGTTCAAAATTTTTGGGATTACAAGTTGACAAATCACTTTCCTGGGATGCCCATGTTAAAGCGGTTTGTAAAAAAATGTCATCCGGTAATTTTGCACTAAGAAGAATGTTAAATTTTTGTTCAGAAAAAACATTAAAATTAATCTACTACTCTTTTATACATTCTCATTTATCATTTGGATTAATACTTTATGGTGGAACTTCTGTTAAAAACCTTAATGCTATTTTACTGTTACAAAAAGAGTCAATAAGAGTAATGTGTAAATTAAATTGGGATGTTTCTGTTAAAAACTATTTTAAAGACATGAGCATTATGACAGTCTATAGTCTATATATTTTCCAATTAATTTTATATGTACATAAAAATGCAGATTCATTGCCAAAATTAGGCAATTACCATAATTATAAAACCCGTTCAAGTGACATTTTTTCTTATCCTCGTCACAGACTCTCTCTTTTTGAAAATAAACCTTCATATTGTGGAGTAAAATTTTTTAATCATTTACCCACAGAAATTAAATGTATTAAAAACTATTTAAAATTTAAGAATGCTGCAAAAATATACTTAATAAATAAATCTTTGTATAGCGTAAGTGAATATTTTAGTTAAGACTATTTATGTAATACAACTGTGACGCCATTCAAATGTACAAGTTGTACTGTTATGAATAAAGTGTTTTTGATTGATTGATTGATATAGTAGAAGAAAATGTTCTTATTTTTTACAATGTATTACAGCAAACACTTTTTTGTGGATACATGGAATAGAGATACAGATGATGGATAAATATTGAATAATTAACTATAAATAATTCCTTGGAACATCATCCTTCTGCACGTCCATATTTGTACAAGGATGATGGCCTTCCCACCCCATCCATCATACTTGTACAAGGGTGATGGCCTTCCCACCCCATCCATCATACTTGTACAAGGATGATGGCCTTCCCACCCCATCCATCATACTTGTACAAGGGTGATGGCTTCCCACCCCATCCATCATACTTGTACAAGGATGATGGCCTTCCCACCCCATCCATCATACTTGTACAAGGGTGATGGCCTTCCCACCCCATCCATCATACTTGTACAAGGGTGATGGCCTTCCCACCCCATCCATCATACTTGTACAAGGGTGATGGCCTTCCCACCCCATCCATCATACTTGTACAAGGGTGATGGCCTTCCCACCCCATCCATCATACTTGTACAAGGGTGATGGCCTTCCCACCCCATCCATCATACTTGTACAAGGATGATGGCCTTCCCACCCCATCCATCATACTTGTACAAGGGTGATGGCCTTCCCACCCCATCCATCATACTTGTACAAGGGTGATGGCCTTCCCACCCCATCCATCATACTTGTACAAGGATGATGGCCTTCCCACCCCATCCATCATACTCAAACTAGAATGGTAATGATGACTTCCCTACAAACTGATACAAGTTAAGTGGTGACTCCCCCCATCCTCTAATACACAGGGATGGAGAAAAGGACATTTTAATAAAATATTTAACTAAAAAAGGAGGAATAAAAGTTGTTATAAACCGGACTTTGTGACAAGGTTTACACAAAACCTAAAAGACAAAGATGTGGTTAGTATTACAACCACATCTTTACTGTATTTAAAACCACTCTTAATTTTTAGGGGATTGTAAAAGTGTTTCTTAGTATTGAATATCTTGTTTAAACTTCATAGTCATATTCTTCTTTCCAAAATATTTACATTATAGCAGATTTTGCTATTAGTATAACAGACTGTTCAACAAAAAAGTAATTGAAGCATACCTTTAGATTGAATGACTTTGCCAGTATAAAGTGATCTATATCAATTATTGATGCGATGAAACCACACAGTAGTAATTCAAAGAGAGAACATCTTATCAGAGATGATTTTAAATGGCATTTTATAAGGATTATCAACCAAGAAATCACAGCTACTAAAGAGTGAGTGCAGTTATCTACCAGTGCCTTCACAATATCTGGACTGGTCATCAGTAAAACACTATCTCCAACAACACAAACTATGGCTAACAAAATCGTTAACAAGAAAAGCATTGCAAATACTTTTAATCACTGTTATGACAATACAATATTGTAAATCTTATAATAAATAATTATATTTAGTACTAATCAATTAAAATTGAGGTCTGAACGTTATGAATATTGAAACAAAATGCCTGTGTTGTTAGTGACATTAAAAAAAAATTGTAATTAGCTTGTGGAGTTTGTTTGCTGATAAAATAGTGGTAAATAATAATCATAGTAACAATTATGACAAGATTCAGACAGTATTAATCATAAAGTAAATAGTTGTAAGAGGCAAATACTTGCTATCACAAAGAAAAAAGAAAATTAAACAAAACCCTCATTTAGTGATACTAAATTGGGTCTAAATTGTATAGCAAGTAAATTTTGTATTATTGATTTTTCTCTTGAAATAATTGGCGTAGTTGTATTTATTTTAAACATAATTAATAATATATCATCAAATATTGAATTACTTTATTATATATTATTTTTATTATGAATAATATATCATCAAATTAAAGTGGTATTTGATCTCCACTCCCTATTTTTTTTTATTTCTAAGAAATTTAATTTCACTAGTTGAAAAATAGAGTCATCCGTACAGTTAAATAGGAGATTAGAATTGGGTACTTCTATTGTCATGGATCAATTAAAATGAAATAATCCATTATATGTCTTAATGAAACTTTATTATTTTCTCTTTAATTTTTATTGCAGACAGTCTACGTGTTATTTATGTTTCCAGTGAGTATCGTACACTTTGTAGAAAATAAAGCAGAATGTGCAGAAGGTAATACTTTATTACCATGGTCAGTTGTTAAGTATACAATGGATTTTAGATAATTTTACGGTCTACACACATCTTATAATTATTTATTGGCCTGTCATTGTTTTACATTAACATGCTCGCTGCGATGGTTGTTCAGGAACAACCGTGTACCGGGTGACAGGAGTGGACAACCTGTGACCCTCAGTTGGTGTAACTTTACTCTAACTTCCGGTTTTGTAAATATGCTTTTGAGGTTATGGTTGTTCAATTTGGTGATGTGCACACGTGCTACAGCAGCGATATTTTTAGTTATCTATATTTCTGTGTTGTGAATAGTAATTTAAAATGGTTTATAATATGTACAGCACCTGGGGTACATCGTTGACCTGATTTCAGCAGTGAATGAGTTGTCTGGAATTCATATTAACAGATCTAACGTTAAATAAACTTGTTGCTATCATGATGTTCTACTAATGTAAATAGAACTGTTATAGGAGGAGAATGTAGAAATTGTCAGTCTAAATGCAGACCAAGAACTTACAAGTGAAACGTCATTCAGTTACCATACAAAAACACCTCAAAAGCAGCCAGTTCCTCCTCCTAGAAAGAAACCTCCTTCTGGAGATATTAATGCAAGAAGTAACAAGGCTCTGACTAATGAAGCTGACACATCTCAGCGACTGGCTCCTCCTCCGCAGGTAATGCAATATAGTAGTAAATATAATGCAGTGGAACCTTGATATAACAAATCTGAAAGGGTTTTAAAATAATTAATTATATCGAGTCATTTGTTATGTAGAGGTTCATTGTATTGAGTTTAAGATTGAAAATATTTGTTATATAGAGTTGATTTCAGTAATTAAGGAGATAACCTCTGTAGACTATTGAATGACAAAAGAGATGCGGTTGTTCTATGTTTCATTTAATTAAGTAACAATACAGAATAAAAATAAACCTAGCCACAATTGTACATTATGGTGTAGCGGCAAGGCGGTAAGGAGTGGGACATGCTCTGCAGTGGGGGCTGTGCATGCGCAGTACCAAAACTTGATCGAATCGCTGATTGAGTCTGCTGTGTTGCCTCCAGACTATAAAATTTAAGTGCAGACGTCGCATTAAAATATTGACATGTTCATTTGACGTGCAATCATCGAACAAACGTCTCTACTAGCTCTAAAATTCCCTCCGCACTATGCGATCATCATAAGATCTTGGATTTTTGCTAAATCTGTGCGGTGGACTGTTCAATGGTTGTATAGTCTGCAGGGGCCTTTAGAACAAAGTAGCACACTAAAACGGTGTGTACTGTAATCCAGTAAGTACAGGAAATGACGCTAAAAATACTGGAATGGAAAGAAGCGCTGGGATAAGGGGAGCTAGATGGTTCTCATGGCCACTGCCAGCTGAGGCGAAATTCTCTTAATAGTTCACATACAAATATTTGTTCATAATACCGAGTTTGTAAGAGGTACATTTTGTTATATAAAGGTTAAATTCGCTATGTAGAGGTTGATACTCTATACCTTTAGGATGATAGAAAATTCGTTATAATGAGTTACTGGGCAAGTATTATAGCTAGTTAAGAGGGATTTCGAAACATTTGTTACATCAAGGAACTCGTTAAATTGAGGTTTGTTACAACGAGGTTCTACTGTATCTTATAAAGAAGCTTACATGGAACAAAAAAATGCAACTAAAAATATAAAAAAAAACAGAGTCCAGTCCATCACTTTAACTGTCGTCTTCTGTGTCGCCTTAACTAAATATATTGACATAGTTTAATATTACAGTTAATAGAAAATAACTATTCATAAAAAAGAACAAAAAAGCTTTCTTTTTAATACTAAAAAATATGGAAAAATATATGAAGTGATATAAGTTATATTCGAAACAAAAAAATTTTTTTACAGAATTTGTTATTTATAAAATAAAAACAATAAGTTACTAAATCAAAATATTGTTTAGGAAATTAGTATAATGAGAATAACCATATTTTTAAAGATTTATAAAAACTATTAAATGAGTTACATAATTTGATTTCAAGAGGCAATTTGTTAAAGTACTTTGGACAAAGATAACTAAAAGACTGTCTAAATGAAGATCTATTGACTTTGGGTATTCGAAAGGTATTCTGAAAGTTACATCTAGCACTATAAACTAATTCAAAAGTTCCAATGTTACCACTTCTGATATAAAACAATCTTAGTACCTTACAAACAAAAAGGTGTTGTATAGGGAGTATTTTCAAATGGAAAAAAGAGGATAGGAACTTTCTCTCATAGACTTTCCTAATATGATTCTAATAAATTGATTTTGTACAACTCACAATTTCTCTATATGGTATTTAAACATCCCACCTCAACACTGAATTGCATACTGCAACCTAGATTGAATTAATTCATAATATATCATTCTTAATAACTTTTCGTGACAACAGTTTTTTAAGAAATAAAATTTTCTAATACAAGATTTTAATTTATAATGTAAAACCATTATATGCCTATCCCAAGTTAACTTTTCATTGAATAAAACGCCAAGATATTTAAATTGGTCCACTTTTCCAATAGTTAAACAATTACAAAAACCACCAGTACAATTTTGTTCATGAAATTTGACTAATTCGTTAAAATTAAAACCAACAAAATCAAAATTCATATACTTTGTTTTACTTAAATTAATTTCCATTTTATTTTCATCGCACTACTTTCTTAAAACCTATATATCTTCCGTCATATTAGTACAAATTTGTTGAGAGTTGTTTTCACATTAAAATATGGCAAAATCGTCTGCAAAAACGCTAGGTTTTCCGTAAAATTTCTTTAACAATTCGCAAATATATCCATATATTATAAAACTACATAATGTTTTTCCTTAACACGTTCGCTGCGGACCGAATCAGCTGTTCTATTGTATAAGCGGACATAACAATTGACATAAAACTTATATGTTTTCATTTATTATTATAAGTAATGAGTAGAAAAACATTATTATAAACATACAAATGCGTGTAAGTACATATTTACATAAAATGCCAATTGGCGTTTTCCGCATATAGCGTAAAAATTTACGATATATGCGGTAATCGCCAAATGGCATTTTTTTAAATTTGTACTGTACATTAGTTGAAAATTAAGTTTTAGGAAACTGAAATTTATTTCCTTACCTTTTACTTGTCAGTATGGTGGCCCATGAACACTATAAAAACACTAATTACACTATAAATACATTATTTACACTATATACAATGTTGAAGCGCTTTACTTATGATAGGTTTCAAAACATTGTCCGAGGCATAAGGCAGGTTCATCTTCATATGCCCCACAGAAGTAAGTGGTGTCTTTTCTAGCCCATTTCCTATTACATTCAACACATCTTCTTCTCAGAGGTCTGCCATTTGGGCCTATTTGAAATTTCATAGGAAGGTGTTGTTTTACATTTGGTCTGGGTGCAGGATCGTCTGGTTTGAGAGGGGTCAACAGGCCTTCAATGAGCTGTTCTCTAAAACTCAGCAATGAAAGTTTGTTTTCTGTGTTATTTTTGTTGTATAGAAAAAAAACATTCAATGTACTCATCTGCATTATGTGTACGAACAGCTTTTTGTACCATCTAATGGTTTTTCTATCACAAGGGTAATAACTTAGTAACTGATCTTTTCGATCAATACCACTCATGAATTCATTATACCTAATGATCGGCAAAGGTTTTGTCTTTTCTACTCCCCTTTTGTTAGTATTTATTACCATTTCGTTTTCATATTGGTTAGATATGTACAGCACTGACCTTTTATCCTTCCGAATTCCCGTTATTCCCTCATGGTACTTTGCAAATGATTCACCCTTTTTAGGCTTAGCAAATACAACTGCTTTGGGGTTATCTACCCTATCAACACGCAGTGTGCCAGTTATGTATGTCTTTTCACCTAACAATTTTAAGTAAGTGGAACACTATTGTAGAAATTGTCTAAAAAAACAGAATGGCCCTGTCCCAATCTTTCTTGTAATAGATGAAGTACAACTTTTTCAGTGTGTCCAACACCTGATAGGGTATCCAAGGCACCAGCATAAATGCAAAACTTTAAGCTTAGTCCATTAGGTTCAGTTAAAATATAAAGTTTTATTCCGTACTTGTGTTTTTTTGTTTAATATATTTTCTAAAAATTAGACGCCCTCTCCACAAAACCATGGACTCATCAAGTGAAAGTTCTTTGCCAGGCAAATAAATATTGCTCATTTTGTTATTGAAAAAATCTACTATTGGTCTTATTTTATGTAAGCGGTCTTGAGAGTTAGGGTAGTTTTTTACAAAGTGCAGGCACCGCAAAATTAGGAGGAATCTATCCCTAGACATATAATCAGAGAAGCATGTCTTGTATAGTTTAGTAGTTTTCCAATAGTGCTGTAGGGAGGGCATTCTTACATGGCCAGTATGAAATAAAAGTCCTAGAAAAGTTTTAAATTCTGTCAGTGTAAGATCTTTCCATGATGTCGAGATCTTTCACTGAAACCTGCTGACAACAATATTTTTTCAGCATTTGCATTGGTTTCATTTATTATTCCCTCAAGAAAAGGCTCGTCTATAATTAAATTAAAATAATCCAATGTAGTGTTATTGCCCAGTATACCCACACGCAATCCAGTTGGCTGATTAAATAAAAATGTCTTCATTAGGGGGGTATCATCCCAATTTAGTTGTGGAACAGTTTTCTTTCTCTTACCTTGAGGTTTGGGGTTGAGACTTGCTTGGCTAGTACTGGGTTGAGGAGATGAACACACTGATGTAAGCTGACTGTTTACATCACGACTAGTAATGTCAACTGTGTTTTCAGACTCTGTATCTGATTCACTGTCATCAGTTGGACGAAAAGTGTCACCACTACTATATGCCTCTGATTCAGAATCACTATCATTAAATCTATCAATTTCACTAACAGTATTGGGATCACGGGGCTCAAAACCTGCCATATTTAGCAACTTCTAACATATTTATTAAGAACAGTAATTAGAAACGGCATACACATCCACGTTCTCTAACATCTAAACAAACACGTGGCAATTCACTATAGAGGTTAGAATGACCGATGATGTCATGATATGGTGTGGAGTGGGGAGCGTTCAATGCCAACTGAGAACGCCAAATGGCGTCAGCCGCATATGCTGTGGCACTGCTGAACGCCAAATGGTGTTTGCCGCAGCGAACGTGTTAAGTACTCTCACATATTTTTGTAGAAGTGGGCTAACTGAATTTTAAATAAATTAAATCTTGAAAAGGGTGGAAAAATTACTACCTGGCATTGTTTTAGTTATTTACAGTCCTTAAAGCAGGCAAGGAACATGTTTGTAAATAATTCCAAGATATCTAAAATATGCCAAATTTATTGTACATGAAATTGATAATATCCTCCTGAGACCGCTGATTTTTTTTTACTTTTCTAAGCTGAAACCCAATGTACTTATATAAGAACATTACCACTGAGTCCTGGCAAAAACTCATAGCCAATCACAACGTAAGCCGAATGTCCTTCTATAAGCCGCTCTAAATAAACAAACCGTCTATGGCTAAGTAGTTGTTATGGCGCCAACCAGATTGCAGCACCAATCAGGTGGTAGTTATAGTTGATGAGGTAGTTCTTCATGTCACCGCCAGAGCACTCTGCATGGTTGATCTCTCTGTCATATCAAGATGGCGTCAGACAGGAGCCGGTCAAGTGAAAGTAATTCTCGTTGTAAGTATTGAAAGTTAAAGATCTTCATTCATTAATCAATTGAAATGTTGTCTAGACATGTTACAGTTACATTTGCATGTGTTTATTGATAAATTAACACAATTATTGTATGTTAAATATATTGTTAAATTATATGTACTTATATAAGGCACTTTGGTCTCAATATCATGAACTGGTATTTCATGCAGTACCTTCTAAAGTACATTCGGCTTCAATTTAGTCAGATCTACGTTTGTCTGTGAAAGAAATGAAGGTATGGCTTGGCATAACTTTTGTTATGTCTGCACTTCAGTATCCGATAATGCGGATGTATTGGGAAAAAAAATATAGGGTGCCTTTGATAGCTGATGCTATGACAAGAGATAGATATTTTTTTATAAGAGGCTCCTTAAAAGTGGTGTTTGATAATGAGGTATCTGATGAAATGAGAAGAAGTGACAGACTCTGGAAAGTAAGGCCTGTTCTAGACAAAATCTTAGCAGGATGTATGAAACAACCCAGAAATCAATTTGTGTGGACGAAATGATGATCCCTTTTAGTGGTAGATGTAACATGAAACAATATATGCCAGATAAACCTAATCCGGTGGGATTAAAGGTGTTTGTCTCAGCAAACCCTAACGGTGTGGTTTGTGATTTCACTGTATATCAAGGCCAAAATACGTTCCCAGATGAGATGAACCAAGGTTTTGGTTTATCAGCAAGTTCTGTATTACACTTGACAAGATCGTTAGTTGCTGGACACATATTTTATCATGACAAATGGTTCATTTCAGTGAAGCTAGCAGACGAGCTGAGTAAAGGGGGCTTTAGGTGCTCAGGAACTATAATGCAGAATCGCATTCCTAAAAATAATGACCTCATAAAAGATAAGACTTTTAAAAAAGGAGAAAGAGGATCAACCTGTGTTTCAGTCCGTGAAGATGGTGTCATTGCTCTAACCAAATGGCTTGATAATGAGCCAGTGGTAATGTTATCAACACATGAAAGTAAAGATCCAATGACTGATGTTAAGAGGTGGTCAAAGATAGAAAAACGCTTTGTCAATGTTTCTCAACCGAAAGTTATCCAGTCGTACAGCAAAAATATGGGAGGCGTAGATTTGGCCAACCGCATGATCTCGTACTGCCCTTCCAAAGCACGTACTAAGAAGTGGACCCTTCGGTGCATTTTACATTTTTTTTTACCTGGGTGTAAGTAACGCTTGGTTGCAGATGAGACATGTCAAACAAAAATTGAATGCTAGAGCAAAAGACATACCTCGACTGAAAAAATTCAAAATTGAATATGGACTAATTGAAGCAAACGATACACAGGAAGAGATATTAGAAGAGGATGAGGAGGAAGAGCAAACAGAGGGCATTGAAGGTGGTGGAGACGGACGGATGGTGGGACTACCTTCTGTTGAAAGAAGAAAACAAGGAGTTGTGCACCTACCTGATGTGTCAACAGGAATAAAAAAATGATGCCGTGACACTAAATGTACTAAAAAGACTTCTGTATTCTGCATACAGTGCAAAGTGTATCTGTGCCTTATGGGGAACCGAAATTGCTTCAAGAAATTTCATACGTACAGTAACTTGCAGTTGTTAAAACTTACATATAAGCTATTTTACTATAAAGTATTTTCTTTATTTGTGTTTTTTGAGTAAAATAACTTTGTTTATTGAAATGTGTGTTTACTTATTGTACCCTTTTAATGACCGGATGTCCTTTTATAAGGACATCTCAATATTAGTTTAAAAGGTAGATAATATTTTTTTCTCTATTTTTACCTTCGTCTTGGTTACATATTTAGAGGGTATTTAACATCAAAACCTTATTATTACAATTTTTAATTTTCAGGACTGAAATGGTTCTGAAGTAATTGTCCTTATAGAAGGACATTCGGCTTTTGTCATACTCGTTTCTGACAAAATCTTAGGACTCAGTACAGTTAATACCTATGTCCTCATAAAAGGCGGTTAGGAGGTTAAATAATTTTTTTAGCAAAATTAAAAAAAATTAGCAATTTATAAAACTGCTAATAACTTTATCAATAAAATAATACAAGTCTTGTTAGTAATCGCTTTTTTTTTTAAGGAAAATTTGAACAATTGTAGTGCTTAATTTATTTATACTGTTAACGTACAAGTAAAGGTCCAAAAATTGTAAATTATTACTTTCTAGCATACAATATCCTATAAGTACGTTTTATTTACAACAAGATGTTGAACTTGGCGAGAAATCGCCACCACAATAGATGGCAGCGGTTTCACGGCCAAGTCCTTTCAAAATCTCTGGTGAGGGGATCAAACCCTACGCTGACCAAATCACTCGCCGCCATGAATCCTAATGACATCAGGTTGGTGATTGCGTATATTACTGGACACAGCCACTTGAGGTAACATCTGGCAAAGATTGGTCTCACAGTCAAGACACCAGTTGCTGGCTTTGTGGTGAGGCTCATGAGTCTGCCGAACATTTACTAACTCATTGCGAAGCCCTGGAGCTCAGGAGAAGGAGAATATTCGGGGATGAGCTCTCAGAAGAAAGAGTGGTAGCTAGTCTGGGGAAAAAGATTTTAGAGCTGGCTAAGCCGCTTGGAATAGGTACCCCATTCTAGTAGGCAACAGGGGAGCACAATAAAATAAACCTAAGGTTGAAGTGCAACCAAGGAATAGCCTCAAAGATTTCCTTCCCCTCAACAAACTAAACCAAACTAAACTACAACAAGAGTTGATTTAGGATAAACAAATTGTTATTATTAGAAATTGTCCAATAGGATATTCGTCTAAGTTCTCCAATTGTAGCAGACCTATTGCTTGCAATCTATTTATTATTATAAACAATGCTATAAAGCTTCCTAATATGCATACTATAATAAAATTTTGTGTTGAACGGTACAAATCAAATTGCACTACATTGTTAAAAATAATATTACATTACCTCAAAAATCAAATTCATAAAGCAAGTTTTTGGCACAGAAAATAGAAAATCTCTAATACACTGAAAGTTTGTTGGTCCTGGATCTATAGTTAACTAAAAGAACATCAATTTAAGTTAAAACTCACAAAGTTCTTTTTGTTGGAAAACAACACTTTTTGATATCTGATAATTTTTCTAAAAATTCTCTTGACCGTACTTTTAAATAGAACTCTCACTTAATTGGCCTAAAGAAAAAACTTAGCAGAAATACTATTTGAGTTTAATACTTTTGCACTGAAGCGCTTTATGGTAAGTATGACGTTGAAAAGGCATACTTCGGACTCTTTCAGTAGCATGTGTCATATGGTCTCTAGATGTGGGGTGCATTTTCAAAGTTGCTAAACTTAATGGCTAACTCTGCTAGGATTGAGCTGAGGAGGTGCTACGTGCTTATGACACTACACTCATTAGTTTAGGTACCATAAAAGTGAGTTAGCCCACTTATAACATTAGGGAAATTCATGAACAAGGTACATGTAGAAATAATTGTCTATTTTTAGGAAACAGACAGTGTTCCAAAAGTCTGGCGACGGTATTATATTTTTTGAACCATTGCATATAAAGCAATAACACTTCACAAATATATATATAATACCTAAAAATCCACATTTTGAAGCAAATATCAATTTTTTCTAACACACTGGGGATGGTTCATAAGGAGTCGGAAGAAATTCTTAAATGTAAGCACAGGTCGATATGCATACATTTTGAAAGGTATTAATTAGTAGAACATCGCGCCGTAAATTATACTCCAAAAAGTTAATTCTGAACAAGAAAGTTTCAGTACTAAGCTTAATTTTATGGTAAACATACCATAAGGTGTTGTAGCTTCTGATAAGAAGCTACAAAACCTCACACATGATTACTGTATAGTAGGTGTATACAAACACCTACTTTAAGATGTATTCAGTGCCCAGCTTTTATGCTTTTATGGGAACGATCCACGAGGGGTCAGTAAAAAAGTTTTCATGTTGTTCATAGGTTGATATGCACATTATTTTAAAAGGCTAGTCAAGCAAAGAAGAATGCCGCTTCAAAAGCTTTATCCTTTACAAAATGGTGGCGATTAAAAATCTTTGAACCATTTTGAATCATTTTGTAATGGACAAAGCTTTTGAAGTGCAGTTTGCGGCATTCTTCTTTGCTTGAATAGCTCTTTAAATAAAAAGGGCTTAGGATTAATAAAAGGATAATGAAAACAGATAATTCCGTCTTTCTTAATTTCTAAGCAAAATAATGTGTACAAACTATGTCTAGGGGTAGTGTCTTACTATTTTTATTAAATTACCAATTAAAAAAAAAGGATCTGTTTAGGATCAAGTCAGTAGAGGATCTGTTAATGCTCGTAGACAATCTGTTGGAGGATGGAGTGTTGGCAGCGTGAATTCCCAGTCAGATAGCCGGTCGTACAGAGAGAGGCTTCGAGAGCGCATCCAAACTGTCAAGGTAACATAAGGTTCCATACTGACACTAAATAACTGTGAACTATGATAATATGTTAAGAATATATAGTTATGCAGGAATTAACCACAAAAATTAACATTTTACAATGTTTAATTTGTCAACTCAATTTTTTAAAATTATTTTATCTAAACATCAAATTGGACCCGAATCTCAATTTATGTTAAATAATTACTTTAATAAAAAATAATCAATGTTTTAATTAGTTAAATTAATTTTCTATGTTAATTCGATTCAGGTTACCAATATAAGTCAATGTCTTATATAATTGAACTAGTGCATACCTTGCTACAAACTAAAGCATAAGTTTCTTAAAATTATCAATTATTAATATCTGTATGATAAATAGAACAGTATAGGTCTATGTCTGATTCATTCAGTCTTTTTAAGTATGTTTGAACTTGTATCTATATATATATATATATATATGTATATATATATATATATATATATATATGAAAATCAAATTTCTATGTACTCAATATATATATATATATATATCTCAAATCAAATATACTCAAAAAGTAGTGACTGGATTCACTTGACATTTTTACACAACGTTGCATGTATATACAACAGTGTTTTTATATATTTAGTTCCCAAAATTGTAAACATGAACAGGCCATTTGCATTTACCAACGTACCTACATTTCACAAATGAAAACAAGTAATGTCAGTGCTGAAAAAGTGCTACTGTGACCAGCTGATTTATGTGCATGTTATAATCATATGCTGCAAGTTTATTACTTTGACCGAATGATTATTTATGGAAACTAGTGTAAGTTACTTAATTTCAGATAAAATCAGGTAAACAGTCAACCTTGATTTTATTGATACTGTACATCCTTGATATTTAATATCAGACTAAGCCACATCAAAGAGTGGCCGGGTTTAGTAGTTAAAAATAAAAAAAATTTAATAAAAACCATAATCAAATTTTATATTTATTTGGTTTATTTTTGGAGCTACAACAGAGTAATAATATTATCGAAACTATATGATTTGCCAGCATTACAATAAAAATGGGGATTCATTTTTATGATAAATGAAGAAAGAAAGCTGAAGTTAAAAAGAAATTCTATATTTTGGTACCTAGAATGCTGTTATTAAGAGATTGTTAATATTTGTATAGAACATATATAGAGATTGTTAATATTGAGGTTATAGAACATCCTGATATTTGATTTTAACTCATTTTACCAATGGTGGCGCAGTGCTGTAAACCAGCTACAAGGGGACAAAGTATAGAGGAGATTGTAGATGATAGGTTCTATATTAGTTCCTCTCAATACCAACATGGCGTCTGCTCAGTGGTTGTCATCAACGTGGACACTACTAGAAAAGTCTGGGGTGTTCATGTTGCATGGTAGTCAAGGTTCAGATGTTGGGTAGGAAAGAGAACTGAGTGTGAGTGCTAGACTTGTCAGTTAGCTGAAAATCAGACCAACACTAGATGGTTTGGATTCCACGTAAAGCTGTTGGTCCCTTAGTTGCCCTAGCTATTGGGCTGTTTATTAGTAAATAGCTCTTTCTGAGGAACAGTTGTCCTTGGTTAGTAACAATGACTACACTCGTTCATCTACACTCATTCGCCCCTCACACTTGCCCATATCTTGACAATCGGCCTCTTAATAATGAATAATGAATACATCAAGTTTATTATATATAAGTACCAGAATATATATTTTTATGGCCATATTTGTAATTGTTTATTGCATATTATTATTTAAGAGAATATTACAACATTTTAAAACAGATCATTATAATTTCAGTTAATATTTTAAATACAATATAAATTTCAAAGTAGCATGTTACAAAGCAATATGTTAGTTATAATAAACTAACTTATCTTTTAAACAAATTAATAACATGCACGGAAGGAAGGTTGTACACCAATGTTTCCATATATAATGTCATTAGTAAACTAACCAATGATAAATTATTGATTAATTAATGTTTATATAATAATTTATCAAAGTTTAGTCTCTTTTTGGAACATTATAAGATCTGTATTTCAGTGTCCAGTAGGGCGAGAATTTTAAAACATTTAAATTGATATAAAATGAGTAATTGATATCTGAATATTAAATATAAAGATTATCATAAACAAAGTGTTATTGCGAACAAAAACTATTACTTAGTTTACTTGTAAGGTTAAAGTACAACTGAAGTTTAAAAGAACAACTGAAATTTAACAATAATTATTGTCTACTTATCTAACTTAACTAAATATTTTATTCTATTTTCTGTGTATTGTTATTATTGTAAATTTCAATCTATAATGCAATACACAAACAATTTGAAAATATACAAAATAACCTTGTTATTTTTATTTACAGGAACAAGCAGGATCGTCAGTAATTACAGCTAAGACTCGTGTAAAGCAACATTTAAAAATAAGATCGTCTTATCTTGATCTTGTAAGTTGCGAGCAATCATTAAATCAATCTATCAGTCTTTATTCCCATAGCAAAATATGTACAAATTGGCATCATATAATAATAGTAATAGTAACAATAGTTAAATTGCTTTAATCTCTTTTTACTTACAGTATTATTGGGCGATGAAAATACATTTATTGAATATAAGGTTTGTGAACCATAAATACATTTAATTTGTTTTAAAATGATCAACTAAATTTTTATATCAACGGGTTAAAAGCTACAATATTCAATTTCAGCTTTAGTAAGCCTTTTTTCATAAAGTTTTAGCTTATTAGATTTAAATTAAGTATCGCCTTTTTGTTTTAGTTATCATCTTTCTTTATGAGATATATCAATATCATCTGTTATACTTTCATATAAAAAATGCACTGTTTTAAAACTAACTTGATAACTGGTCAGCTAACATATATTAACCTACATATATTTTTAGTAAGCCCAATGTTAAATAATTTGCAAAGTAAATAATATATGATTATTCATCTCGGTAGTGTTACTATAGTTAAGGGATCCAATGTGAATAGATCATTTTTAAGAGCTTTCTTAATAATGTGCTCTTGCTTCTTGATATAGAGTTCAAAGAATGGTAGATGAATTCAAATTCTTTATTTACATAGATTTGTATATATAAATAATAATAGTGTAATAAAAATGAAGAGATGTAATTCTTGTTTTTGAAGTGGAGGCTAAAAATTGTTTTTAAATTGTTCACAATTGTGTATTAGTACTTCTATAAGGTATGTATACAAAATTTCCCAATGGGTTGATGTTCTCACCTTTTAATGAAACACATTAATTGACTTAATTACTGTACTTATCATTTTGCTAAGAGCTTCACCGCAATCAATTATTCCCTATGTTTGCGACTATTGGCCGCAGTTCTACAGTTATTATAATATCTAGTATGAATGGCGATGTTATTACAATTTAGTTTTATTTCAATGAGATGGTAAACAGATCTCATTGCACCATCAGCTGGTACAGTCCAAAGGTCGTTTTGTCTGTAGGAACCTGAATATGCGAGACAATCCTGATTCTTGCTCTCTCCATTTTTAGATGCTGACTAGTGCGATTATATTAAAAAATCTTTCACAACGTAGCTGGCTGCTCCTTGGTAAGTTAGGGCTTGGGGAGCCATGCTTAATTTAACATTTACAATTGATCGAATCTTCAACCTTTTTCCTAAGTTCACTAAACTTCAGTAAACGTTGCAGTAATTATTTAATTAAACAATATTTTTCCAAATTACCTCTTCCTAGTACATTCTAAGGTGCTTTATTGATTATGAAGGCATAATTTATTGAGTGTAGTGTATGTAAGTTGTACATTTTTTGTTTGCAGAAAATGAAGTGATAAAATATCAGTATCTTCATTAAGATTTAAATGAGTTACTATATTATCTATACATACAAATTTTATCAACTAAGTAAGTCCATAAGAAAATGCATTTTATGTAATTTTTCTCCATTTTGTTGAGCAAGTTTTGTACAAACCATTCCAAGCTGAGAATTATATTAAAAATTATTACTCTTTTTTTTTTTTTTACTTACATGTTTTTTTTATTATTGTTTCATATTTTATAACCATACTGAATTTTATAAGAAGTCCAAGAAAACATTCGTTTCTTTGTTTGACAGTATTATATTTATGACTGAAATTTAGGAAAAATATTTATAAATTGAATGGTAAATCTGTCTCTAAATAATTAGATCTTTATACAGCATGTTTATTATTTAGCCAGATGGTAAGCAACCCGTTTTCTTACTACGTGTGTTAAAGTAGGGGCTGAAACATGTAGGGGTTTCAGCAGCATAGGAAAATCATTCCACCACTCAGCTGCCATCCATCACGGGTGTGACTAACTTCCTCCTTCAAGTGTTCAGCTTCTGCAACATTGTTTAGTTTAAAAAATCTGTAATTATTATTATTTACATTTTTATTCAATTTGATATTGATTGACCAACCAATGCTCACTGTTGCTGATAACACAGTGTTGAGGTTTTTTACTGCGCTGCCAGCCTGCGGCCTACCGTCTTCCCAGTTGCCATAAGAACATTAAATGAAGAGCATGACAGCATAGTGGGGGAATAGAATGGAGATTGTAAGAAAGTAGTTCAGTCTTTCTCACTTCCACAATGTCTCTCGCACAGGTTCATTCAGTTAGTCACTTTCTAAGCGGCTTATCGTGATTGTGTAAAGCAAAACAGATTATCGTATGTTTAGCACTGAACTATGTAATGGGTTGAATCATATAACTTAGGAAAGAAGGTAATATTATTGTAGAATGTCACAGGTTAAAAACTTTATTGCATAAACATAATAAACAACAGAAAAAATAAAGAAAATACTACAACTTATAAGCAGTTGTTATGGTAGTTGATTGTCAGGTTTCAATAGATCAGTTTTCCATAAACAGAGTTTTATTATTAGCTTTTATACGTTTTTAGACAACTAAATAATTTATGTTTTGAATGGAGACAGTTAAATATAACTTAGAATTTGTGCGTATTTTAGCTTGGGAGAGAGGAAAATGAAGTAGCAGCTGCCATTGAAAAACATGAAGAAATCCGCAAAAAATGGACTCATGTAGCTCATGCAACTTTGGAGGTTTGTAAACATGTACTATGTTAAAAATATTGAATGCCATATTTCCCTCATGCGCTCCAAGTGAATATATCAATAAAAAAAGGCTTGTTTCAACATTGACAAACACATATTTATAAGAAATGCGCAGTTGTAATAATTAGCTTGGTAACTCACCAATCTTGGGACAGATCCCAAGAGAATATTATAGTGAGCTGTCTTTGTAATAAGATCATAACTATGTTTAGGCGACTGACATTGACATAACACAAACCACTACAGCAATCACTAATGCTTCTGCTCTTACTTTAAACTGTTAATATATATTCTGCTACTCTAATTTAAAATTGTTTCTCTATTTACTTGAGTTTTTTTTTACAGAATATAGTTAGTTATTTTATCAATATTCTCAGTTTAATGATGTGTTTTATTGAAGTATTAAGAAATATTTGTGTTTATATCTTCAGTCATTATTGTAATTATTTCTTTTTATCTTTAAATAATACCACCATTATTATACTCTTCTATGTCATTAATTTTAAAATTGTATCAATAAATTAAAACTTTTTGCAATGCCTTCCATTAAAATATCTGACAATGGTGTTGACTTACAGTGGAATTAGAAATACATTTGCCCACCCATACACTTACCATGGTATTTTTTTCTGGCACGTCATCAGGCAAGAGCAATTTATTTATTTAAAAAAATTAAGTATGAAAAAATATGTATATAATTAACCCTCAAACTGCTATTTTTTTCTGTCGGTTACGGTGTTCCTATACTGCACGTTGACATCATTTATGTCGGTTAGCACCTATCAGCTTAATCACTTATTATAGCACCACTATTGACAATAGCGGCATGATTTGAAATTTATTGGAAACAGGAGAAGTTCTTGTTTTCAAACATATGTTTGTTTTGTTACTGAGACGAAAGGAACAGTGGAAAAAATATAAAAATCAAGTAATCCAGTTGGCACAGTCGCTACACGGATTAATGTCAGCCGTGTAGCAACATCGGATATAATCTATTATTATAGCACACCTATTAACGATATCGACATGATTCGAATATGTTTGGAAAATGTTCTTGTTTACAATCATATGTTTGTTATGTTTCTGAGTTAAAAGGAACAATGGAAAAGAGTAATAAGAAAGTCGAGCTGGCAAAGTGAAAACTTCTTCCAATTGTTGTATATGTATAATGCTTGTAAATATATATTTACATTATTATTACTATTTTTATGGAAATTGACACCAAAGTTTCAAAAACACATACATCTTATAGAGCATGTATTTCTGTAAATGTTAAGTCTCTAGTGATTATATGATATTTTTAGCAAATTTTAAAAAAATACTGATTACCATGGCAACACATTGTTGCATAAGTTGTACTTTATCCGGTTATATTAGTATAATTTTGTCAACCTCCCTAATAACATGTAGTGGTACCTTTTTATTTCCTAAAGCTAGACCAGATTTGGAAAGTTTTGGCTATGGTGGAATTTTGAATTTAGCTTTATTATATTGTTTCTCAGATATATTTCTCACCCATTTTTGTGTTTTAAACAAAATTTTCCAAGATATTAGGTTACGTAAAAATATTCTTTTTTGCTTAAAGTGTAATTTTATGTTATTATAAAATAGCCTGGTTTATTTCAAGTAAAATAATACCAAATACAAATAAGGAGGTTTATATAATTTTATTATTTTTTATGAATTTTTGAAGAAATGTCAGCAAGTGCACGATAAAGGGCCTGGCTGGCGGTTTGGGAAAATCTTACAGCCGGTTTGAGGGTTAAAAGAGGATCAGAATAAATACATACAGTGGTGGCCAAATTATTAGACTAAAGACTGTTTTTTCTCTTTTTTAAGAGAAATATCATGTTACATTAGAACTTAATAAAATTTTTTTGTTTAGTAACTTTTATTGCTATTATAGTATATACTGAGGTACTTCTTTTTCTATTTTGTAGTAATGTAAGTTGGTACAACTGGTTTGACCAGCTGCAATCACTAACACAATACAAATTGACATCAGCTGTGCTGTATTGTTTTTACCTAAGTTAGTGTAAACAACTATTTTGGGGTGTCTTTATCCAGTTACAGTTTATATTACCATTTTATTTTATTTTTACTGTAAAATAACCCATAATGTTTAAGTTTTAAGTGATAGTTTACAAGTTTATATTTTTTTCTCAATCATCAAACAAAGTGCTCCGAAAGTCGTAAACTGTTTTCAGTTTGAGGTTATGGGTAAGAAATCTGACCTCTCACCTAGAAAGGTGTCAAATATAAAACTTCTTTTGGAAGAAGGATGTTATTCTCAAAGCCAGATTGCAGCTAGATTAAATATTTCCCAGAAATCAGTTAGTAGAATCAAGACTAAGCTTTTTAATTGTGAAGGTTTGGAAGGTAATCGGATTGGGAAGTGTGGTCGGAAGAAGATTCTTAGTGAAAGAATGGCTAGAAAACTAAAAATCCTTTCACTCTCCAATCGCAGAAGTACGAGCAAGGATCTCTGTAACAATTTAGAGGAGTATGGGGTGAAGATTTTGCCTAGAAGTGTAAGAAGAGCTTTAAATAATGAAGGACTAAAAGCTCGTCGGCCTAGAAAGAAACAGAAAATCACCCCGTACATGGCCAAGAAGAGATTTCAGTGGGCCAAAGACCTTCTTTTGACTGAAGATGATTGGACAAAGGTAAGAGGCACTTAATATTCAATAAATAAAAACTTATCAATATGATGATTAGTTTTAGGCTATAAAATTTGACGAACAAGTCCTAGGCCTATACGATACCGGTAAGCTTAAACAAATGTAGCCAGGCTACTCCTAAGTATTATTTTAAAGAAGGAATATGTTTAGTATATATGTAGCAACATATAATTGTATTTGTTTCAGGTGTGTTTCTCAGATGAATCGATATTTCAAGTGTGTGAGCAGAGTTCACAGTATGTCAGAAGGCGGCCTAATGAGGAGTTTCATCCGTACTGTGTCAAACAAACTGTGAAGCACCCTACATCAGTTATGGTTTGGAGCCAAATGTCAATTAAAGGTCCAGGTAGGCTGTATATTGTTGGAAACACAATGAGAAAAGAGCAGTGCTTGCAGGTTCTGAAAACCAAACTAATACCTCAAGCAAAAGAGTGGTACCTGGACGGCAAGTTTATTTTCATGCATGATGGAGCTCCCTGCCACCAAGCAAAAATCATCAAAGACTACCTGGTCCAAAAAGAGATGTGTTGTTCCCTGGCCTGGTAACAGCCCAGATATGAACCCCATTGAAAACCTCTGGGCCATAGTGAAGCGGAGAATGAAGCAAAAGAAGATAACAACCAAGACTGAACTTATAGAAACACTGATTCAAGTGTGGCATCATGACGAAGAAATCAAATTGTGTTGTGAAAACTTAGTTAAAAGTATGCCTACAAGACTGAAATTACTTAAGAAAAACAAAGGATTATTTACTAAGTACTAGTATGCAAATATTTTGTGGTTAATGTGCTTAATGTAGAAGCAAAATGAATAAATTCATGTTTTTCGACTCTTAGTCTAATAATTTGGCCACCACTGTAGTATAGCAAATTATTTATCATATAAACCCAGGCTTTGCATCCAACTTTGAGTCCCGAAAGGATTGTACTAAATATAAAATGGGCACATGCAAGTGGTGGTTTAATAAGAGCTTTGCTAATTTTGACTAATGTAACTATATCTTTTAAGTGATAAAAAGAAGAAAGCAGATTGACATGAATTGTTGTGTTTATAACCATTATGTGTTTTCTACTTGAAGTTTTTTTTTTCTGTATTTATGATTTAGAAATTATATTTGGTCAAATAACCATATTGCATTTTCTATTAAAATTAATATTATATTGTATCAAATATTACTGTTAAAAATTAACAATGGTATCAGAACATTTCAAACCATAATTTATTTTCATTTATTTTAGTTGAATGTTGAAATAGTTTTTTTTTTTTTTTTTAAAAAAAACACAACTTGGATAAAAAACAATTAAATTCAAATATTAATGTCTAATATTAAAATAATAATGTTATCAGGATATATAAGTATTAACCCCACTGAGTCAAGCCTTATCAAGCTAAATTATGTTCTTATCATTGAGTTCTTATTTGATGAAGATACATATTTTAAAATATCTCAAGTAACTTTTTTTACAACAGGCAGAGGCTGCCCACAATTTTTTCACTAAGGAATGGGAACCTGACCAATGTAGTGAAGAATTGCCCGTTAAAAGTAAGTTAAACTGTATTTTCTTTAACTTATTATTAAAAACTTTTATCTTTTTACAAAAGGTAAATAATATTAGTAAATTATGCAAGGACAGTGAAATTATCTTTCTACATATTAAATATGAAAAAAATAATTCACAAGGTTTTAGATTCTGCACAGTATTCAGTCCTTCTAGCTAGAACACAGTACAGAAACTTAATATATTGAGTCTATTGCTGTTCACGAACTACCTTAATCGTGTGAATTATAAGATGTTTTCAGAATAAAATGATATATACTAACAACTAATAATACATGCGTAAAAGCTTACATAATCCAATCATATTATGTTGGTTATCTAAGCTCTACTGGAACAAAATGAGTGGAAAAAGTGCTGAAATATATTTGTAGAGGTTGAGTATCTGTTTGTGACAAAGTTGCTCAATCAGTAAATCAGGGGTACAATACCTTCCATAGTATGAAGAGTGGTATGTAAACCATGATCTGGATGTTTGGGGTAAGGAGTAAGTTGGCTGTTCAACTGTCCAGGTGAGGTTTCAACCGCCCCCTCAGGAAATATCATCATTTAGCTGGCTGCTCCACAGTTTAATTAAGGAAAGTCCTACTCTTATTACAAACTTTTAGAATATCTATATTTTCATCTATTTTATTGAAACTGTGGGTACAATTTAGAAAATATTTTGCTACATTAGATCTTTCAGGTTTCTTATTTTTAAAAGCAGAAAACGGGTTTTTCGTGTGTATTCAACAAAAAATTTGTTGAATTTCAACAAAATTCAAACAAAAAATGTTCTGTGTACAAATTGTCTATCTCGCTCCATTATCTGGCTATCTGTCGGTTTGTGTTTTTTACTAAAAACTTAATATCTGTAAAGTTATTTAAGATAAAACCATAAAAATTTGTATGATTGTTGATCTATATAGTATTCAATTACGATATAAATTTAATTGTTTTACAATAATTATTTTCAAAATGGCGGCCATTTTAAATTGTTAAAGCCAAATATCTTAATAACCTTAAATTTTACTAAAAACCTGTAAGTTACAAAAAGTGTTAAGAATTCATTTCTACAAATAATTGTATAAAAAGTTTTAATATTGAACAACTATTAACTGAGAAATTACAATTTTTATCAAATAAAAATATGCTTGATATTAATAAAATCTGAAACTTTAGTAAAGTGACATTTGTTTACTAAAAACTATACAGTAGGAGTAGGTTAGAAGTAACATTTATTAAAAACAAAAGCAACAGTAATGAACAAAAGAAAAAAATACTAGGGATCCTACAACATATGCTCAAAGTGCCCACCATCCATCGTTCTAGTCGATTTCTCATAGAACTTCAAATACACCCGGTTTCTGTGTAATCGTATTATAGCTATCCACTATTCTTTCCCTTAACATTTCAATACTTCCAACAGGTGTTTGGTATACTAAAGATTTAAGGTAACCCCACTCAAAAAATTCATGGGGTTTAAATCAGGAAACCTGGCATGTTACGCTATAGGACTACCACGGGATATCCATTTGTTTCTAAAAACCCATCTTAAGTGTAGTCTTAACACCAACATTAAAATATGCAGGAGCACCATCCTGCATAAACCACATTGAACTTCTTTTGTGTAAAGGCGTGTCTTCTAATAGTTCAGGTAATAAGTTTTGTAAAAAGTCTAAATATGATGCTCCGTTTAGTCAATTTGGCAAAAATACAGGTCCTAACAATTTATCTCCAATAAACCCTATCCACACATTAAGAGAAAAACGTACATGGTGTCTGCATTGCTATGTAGCATGAAGGTTGAAATAAGCCCAAAAGTGGTTGTTATGGTAATTGAAAATACCTTCTCTTGAAAATCTGCCTTATTGGTAAACGAAATACTTGACAGAAATAGTGGAATAAAAGCAATTTTACCTAAAAATCATTGACAAAGATTAATTATAGGCTGGACGTCTCTTTCAGAAAGAATTTGGACTTGTTGAATATGAAATATATACAATTGTTGATCTTTCAAAATACGCCACGCAGAGGTTAATGACATTCCTTCTACCTGTGACAACCTTCTGACACTCGTACTAGGATTTCTTCAATGGCATTTAATATGCTTTCTTGAGCTCCAACAGTTGTCACTGAAACTAGACGACCCAACTTTTCAACTTTAGCAAAACTTCCACGCTCCCTCAGGGACTATGAACAGTTACGAATGTTTCTCTGTGAGGAGTTCTTCGATGAGGAAACCTGTAGTACTGCCTCGCGTGAATTTCCAATCCATAAGTAAAATGAACGTCTGCTAATTCTTCATTTGAATAAATAGGCATTTTGGTTCATGAAGAAACTAAATAAGATAATAAATTAATACCAGTGCAACCACAAAAACTATCTCAAGAAAACCCCCTTAACTTCACTGTTTTTATTTATTAATGAACTCCAATCAAAAACAAATAAAAGTATGTGTTTTCCAACAACAAACTGTCAATGTTACTGTCAGCTGATAATGATTGACTGTATGTATTTTCAATTTCCAAATCAGCTGTAACAATCTATTTAGCACTAATAGTAAATAATTGGCATTTTACTAAAGTTTCCAATTTTATTGATATCAAGCATATTATTATTTGATAAACATTGTAATTTCTCAGTTAATAGCTGTTCAATCCTTAAAACATTTTATATAATTATTTGTAGAAATACAATTTTAAACTTTTTTGTAACTTACAGGTTTGTAATAAAATTTAAGATTATCAAGATATTTGCCTTTACAAATTTAAAATGGCTGCCATTTTGAAAAGGATTATTGTAAAAAAATGAAATTTTAATAGTGCATAAACACTATAAAGATCAACAGTCATGCCAATTTTCATGGTTTTATCTTAAATAAATTTAGAGATATTAAGTCTTTACTAAAAACACATACAGGCATATAGCCAGATAATGGAGCGAGATAGACGATTTGTACACATGACATTTTTTGTTTGTTTTAACCCAAGGAATGATTTCTTTGGCTGGTTACTTACGGGACACCCCGTATATTCCTGAACTTTTGAATTTATTTTCACTCAGTATTTGGGTGTAAAATGTTGGACATAGTATTACACGTCTTAAAAGCTATTGATAATTGAATTTCTAAAATCTATTAGCAACTTTTTGCGTAAACGGTCTCTTTTAGCGGAGGGATACATAATTCTTTTGTTATTTATCACATTTTTCTTTTTAAAGTGTTGTTCATTTATCGTCTTGAACTTTATTTTTTATTTTCTTTTTTATTCTACTTCCAATTTCATTAATGACTGATACCTTGTATCCATTTGCAATAGCTATTGATTTTTATAAGCCATTGTAATAAGGGTAGGATTATGAATGCATGGGAAGAGTTATTTATTTTTAAAGAAAAATGTAAGGATCGAGATAAACTAATGAATGAACAGGTTAATTTTGATTCCGAAATAGTTTTTAATAATGTATTTTCAGCAATTAAAAGAACAGAAGTAACAGCAATAGGAATTAGCCATTAATATCATAGCAGCCGCCATTTTAAAATTTCCAGTCAATAGGGTCACATGGTCGTAGGCTTATTAGTAGAGTTATGAACATCATTTTCCATTCTTTTGTGAATCTCTTGTCTAAGGAAGGTGAGCGTGGTTCACCGAAATCGATCACCATAATATTTGTGGAATTTGTAATATATTTGTGCATTTTGTGCTTATATTGTAATACATTTATTTGTGTTGTGTGACTTTCACTTGTACTGTATTTGTACCAACATGTGTTATGCTAATAAAAAAACTATTTCATTTAAGGAATAAAGTGCATTTTTTAATAAGAAAGTCTCTCAGTTCTTTTTTTAAATGTTATGTAATTTTTTCCATTACGTAATCTGGAGAAAAGTCTAGGAACTTAACACCTCTTATGTTGTATTTTTCTGGTAAAATTCTTAATTTTGTGGTGGTAGGATCTTGTTTCTGTATGTTTTCCTCTGGTACTATATCTGTGGAAATCACAGTTTTCTTTAACCTGATTTTCCTAGGTTTTCACATACAATACAGGTATAATATATACAAGCTGTAAACTGTTAATATTTTCAGAACTTGTAAATTTTTATTTAACAGAGTCATCAGATTTTTTATTAAAAATGATTTTTGAAGCTTTTTTTGTACACCTAATATTTTATTTAGATTTTGAGATGAAGTTATTCCATAAACTATGTGACATTGGATGTTTATATATTGGATATTAGACGTGGGTTGGATGTGTGACTGTTACACCTTCCTTGAAATATTCATTCCAGGGGGTTATTAGGGTGTCTTCTATAAGGATTTTCCCCATTAAATATATTCCAGATTGTTGACCAGTTTGTACTATAAAAAATTATGACCTTTTAAAAGGTTGCTGTTTTAAGTGATGAAGTATACCTAACTGAGCCACCAGTGGAATATGGTCTTATAAAGAAGACAGGTTGGGAGTAGCCAAGATATTATTATACTCTTTTATCAAAGCCTGCTTGAATCTTACGTCAAAGAGCGGCAATATTACACAGTACCAAGAACCTCTAAAAGGTATATCCCTCCCGTCTACTCATCCACGTACAGTACTTATAATCTGATTACCTATTAATACAAGTGCAGTGGTTATGACTCCTCCATCTTCCATACTCATACAATTGTAAATGATCGAACGTTTATTTAACGTAAATTTACATAAAATAAAGTTCAAAAGTGTAAATAAAATATACAATTTAAACTTGTAGATTTAAGGTTAACTAATTAATTAATAAATGTAATCTGTAAACATTTTGGTACGTACCAATTTCAAACTAGCCATAATTTTAAATCCTTTGATGATTATTTATTATTAAGAGTATGATGAAATATTTTTAAATGATTAGTTTATTATTTCTGTACAAGGTAACATTGAAGACTACAATGATGATGAACAAGTGAAACTTGTGACCAAAGATTACCTCGGCTTACCAGAAGAATGGCAAGCAGCGAGTGTTTTTGTCGAGCCAACTGTGGATGACACCAGCCTCAAAGTTCATCAGGAGAATCAGCTGTACTACTACCCTTCTAATCAAAGAGGTACAAATTATTCATAAAAAGTAACACCAAAGAATTATTCGTATGTTTTGTACAAGTTTAAAAAAAGTATCTTGAGTAGCAAAGTACAAACACTCAGTGGATCAATGCTTTTTACTCAACTCTTTGACAACAATAGGAGATGCACAAAGCGATCTGAATCAGACACTTCAAATATAATTATTTGCAATCCTATAACTGTATGTATAGCATTTATTACAAAAATACATAACCTCCAAGTTAGAGATTTACTTGCTTAATCAGATGCCTTTCATCTAGTGAACTCATTACCACAACAAACAAATACCAAACAGTGCAATAAACTGGTAAAAGTTTTGTTTTTTGAACACTTAAAATCTGCTATTGAAGCTTTGGGTATGAAATTGTTAAATATAGACCTGTTCAAATACCAATCAAAAGAAAACATATTTTTCACAGTCACACTAGAAGAAAAGTTGGGACCTAACAAACAACCCAGGTACATAGAAGAAGAAGGCTTGTATGTTGGTACCAAACCACAATGGTCAACAAAGTCATACAACAAACTGCAGCAGAGGCTGCTAAAAGAAGGAAGAAGGTAAACTATACCTTACTGTGATTAGAGGATTTAATATAGTAACAAGTTTAGGAGCAGATGTATTGCACCAGTTCATGGCCAGGAGGTTGACCAACTTTGAACTTATGTTTACGGTCATAGCTTATGTATATGGGAAGGCTTTTGCTTGGTTGAGGTGGACTGTCGCTGTAGACTGTAATGTAAGGGTTCCACCTCCGAATCACCTTGTGTTAGAGGGTTAAGAGTTCGAGACCAGTTTTGAGTTACCCCAAGGGAAATCTAGGCCAGTTTCATGTTCACCTAATTTTTAAGGGTAAAACCAGAGACCTATATTTATGTCTCATTTCATTGATTAACTGTCCTCCACAGTTCAGAAGGACGATGGAGCTTGTTGTGTATGTTCAACTGTGTATGTCAATAATATACAAAATAAATATTACTAATTTTATATTGTATTGGTATGTGTATTCTGTGTATTCTTTGATATACAATATGATTATTATAGATATTATTGCTTGAATTTGATACAAATCGCATGTGTAATTAAACTTAGGGACTCTCACTAAGTGAGTAAATTGTTTTTCAATTCAGTTAAAATAGCTCCGTAATACTATTCATTTTATACAAAAATAGAATTCCCATCCAATGTTAAATTTTGAGTCTCTAAACATTAGCTGTTTTTGTGGTCCATTGTGGAGCGCTAATGCAGTCCCATGTAAATGTAATGCAGTTTAAACGAGCTGTGATTGCGGGCCTTACTAACTAATAAAATTACAGTCACAAATATACCTATCCATTGTAGGTGAACATAATCAAGGTTAATACTGAGGAATAAACAAATAACCTACACAATTCAAAACATCTCGCTACTTTGTATACTTACTTTATTTAGGCATTGGTTTGGAGAAGACGGAGAACTCAAGACAAACCTTGACTCCAACCAAAGCAACCAGAATAATGATCCTCTTCTTGTGCCTGTTTACCGAAATGTGAGTAAACCTTATTCGTACTTAGTAATTACTATAACCTACAATTTATAAGATATGTTTTCCTTCTCAGTATTTTATATTAGAAAATAAGCTGACATGGGCGATGGTTCAGCGACTATGGTCTTGGACGCAAAGGGCACTGTCTGATGGAATCCTCATCTGAGCTGTTGGTTGATACTTCACTCATTATATAAAGTTCACATATAAGCTTGCAGCCCATGTGAACTGTGGACTGATGTTTAAAGAAGGCTAAGTTTAATAAAAAGATGTATGATATTTAACCTATAGCCGTCGAGAAACTCAGCATATGTGTCAGTGGACTCATACGTCATAGGTCTTTGTTCAACACAAACTGCTTGTAATACTTATTTATACCGCTAGGAAGCGTTTGATTGCAGTTATTTGTGTAATAGTTACTTTCAAATCTGGTTGATAGCACTCACAAGTTTACACTGTTTTTTTGTCAGTTTAGTTTAATTCAGTAAACGAGAAACAGTTGTGTGTACCGCTCATTATTGAGAATAATTTATCTTCACAAATAAATTTATTTCAATTGTATAAGTATTTCTATCCAATAATATGTCAATCAATACATAGAAATTAATATATTTTTTTAAGAAATACAGTGAATGATAGTAGAACGTTAACTAACTGTCAGTGTGCGGCGAACTGTACACAGGACTGGCTGGTGTGGCAAATAACGCTGGCTGCTAGGCAAGCACACCACGAGTTTTCTCCATACAGAATGGGTAAAAAAATATCTGTACATCAGACTCATTATTTAAATAAACACATAACCAAAAAGGACGCATCTCAAACTTCTGTTTCTGTGTATATACATACTACAATAAATTGGTTTTTGTGCTTTAAAGTAATTACCATTCCGAAATGAAAGGATAAAACGTATATTGGTTATGAAATAGAAATATAGATATAAAGAATGGCAGCACAAATTTCATGTTTAAAGCTTAGGATGTCCAGTTTCACTTTTTTGGAAATGTTTTGAATTTGTATTCACATGTAAGATCAGAACTGAAATTTGTATGTGTTTGTTAAGATATAACTATACATGTTTGGTTGTACCTGAAGTATTTTTATGGAGTAACTCAATTTTTACATAACTCCATGGCCAACCCAATCACAAGTAGAGCACATCCAGAAATGTAATCCTGATTGGAAGTAAGAGTTTCCAAATAAAAGTGGAATGGTGTGGTGTATATACATGAAGGCAAATATGAAAACATGTTTATCCTTCTTAAAATATATAAACATAACTTGTGGTTAAAAATAACTGGACTGGTTTCACTATGGCATAAAACTAGATTAAAAAAAAAAAAAAAATGAAAGTGAAAAGTTATATAGTTCATAGTCATAGATGTCAGTCAAATTACATCTTCCAAAAGATTTTTAAGGCAGAGTTTTTGGACTTTTATTCCATTTAGTTGATAATAACTGCAAATCAGTTATTCCAGTTTCATTATTTTCCTTAAGCAAATACATACAATACACATGGTCATTAAATAAATTTATACTAATATAGTACAAGTCAAGCTACATGCTTAATAAATGATTATAAATACCTTATATTAACATTGATAATAACATATAGAATGTAGTAAATGTACATGAGTAAAATAATTCATTCTTCAAACTAAACTAAAGGATTACAGATAAAATAAATTCAATTGGTGAAATGAGCAATATGTAGGATGAAACATGCCAAAGAGTAGACTGATCCGGTTCGGAGGACCACACTAAATGTCGGGTAGAGAATGTTAATGTTTCTGTTCCTGAACACGGAGGACCACTGCCCTTCCGGAGCAGACGGGGGAATAAACTAAGGACGTAAATAATTAATTAGAGAGAATTGACTCACCAAAGAGATTGGTTGACCACGTATCCAACAGGAGTAGTTGGAGACACTTTTGGTAATCCAGTCCACCTTCCTTTGTCACAGTTCTAAAGCACTGAAGAGTAGTCGCGGAAGTACGAGCGTTTTCGAAAGTCCAGAAGACCGACCACGTACCGCACAAACGAGGTTCTTGAAGGTCTGGATGAGCAGCACAGAGTTAGAGAGAGTTACAAGAGGTAGAGTTAGAATTTAAAGAGGCACAAAATCACTAATTGTTGAGTTGGAAACGAGACCTGTGACCTTACACTATGAGAGACTAAGCGTGAGTGTGTGTTGTGTGGCGCGAAAACGTCGCCTGAGGTGAGTTTATTCCTGAGCACCAATGAGAGCTCAAATTTGGGGTGGCGTGATGTTTATTCTAAGGGCAGATAACCCTCTCTCTCTCTTGGCTTTAGTGAACATGGGAAATACCAAAATCAA